>CM076584.1:349969437-350382613 GCA_034641835.2 Pinus albicaulis
ATAATAGTTTCTGTTGGAACACCTAATCCTACATGGGTAGGTGTGGAATATAAAAAGTCACAATGGAGTCCAAGTGACCTTGGAATGTGAAACCAAGAGTCACACCATTGTACTATAAATGTACATCTTTGTATAATGGAAAATAAGAAAGCCTCACGCTTATCTTTCATTGTGGGTTGAGTCTCTTGTGTGTGTATTCTTCTTCCTCATACACCATGTGTGTGCTTCAACATGGTGTTTAACATGGTATCAGAGCGGGCGATTCATGCTCACCCAAACCGACCTTGTGTTTATGGCCTATGCATATCTGCAAAAATTGTTGGTTTTTTTGCAGCACTCAAGTGTTTGTAGCAGTGTTTTTTGCCGCATTCAGAAGAAAGAGCAGCATTTAAAATCGCAACATTCAGAATTTGGCAGCATTGGTTTTGAAGAAGGCAGCGCTGCCCATCTGAAGGTTTTCATTCTCATTTTTCCTGCAATTTCTATTAATTTATGCATTGAAGAGTTGCTGGAAAACACTGTTTAAAGAGGGTTTCTGAAGTAGAAATTTCTGGCTTTTTTAATGGAAGAGATTTCTGAGTATTGTTAAATTCTGCATTTCTCTGCTGCTGGAAAAATCATTTTTTCAAGTTTACAAGTTCCTGCAAATTATTCTGCTATATATTTGGAAGAAATGGCATAATGAGAAAATGAAGAAATGACAAGAAAATTGCAGATTTACATCGTGATTTGTGGCTTTGATTTGAAGGGTGTTTTTTTTGAAGAATTGACATTTGAAGACAGTTTTCCATCATTGAAAACAGCTCTTTGAAGGAAAATTCAGCCGCCTTAAAGTGTTTTTGCATAGTGTTTTCAGCTGCAAATATTTTGCAGAGATATGTATTGAGCTGACATTGTATTTTGAGTGGAATTTGTTGCTTCTTCATAGTTGGAATCAGTATTTGAGTTGAAAAAATTGTTGATTGCCCTCCATCATTTGAGGAGCAAATTTTGTACTTGAAATTTCCATAGTTGGAAATTCTTTGCAGTCATTTGTATTTGTTGAATGACATTGTAAACGGGTGCATTTTCGGTTGAAGCCGACACCCTTTCATTTTTTGAGCCTAAGTTGTTGAAATGGCTAAAATCAATGAGGTATCAGAGTTGTTGAGTAACCTCATTCATTCAAATGTTGATGATGTGATAAAAATGAGCAAGCATGATCTTTGTAACATTCAAAGTTGGTTGCAAGATGCACATGAGAAGATTGAGTTTTTGCAGTTGGAATCTCAGCTCCAACAAGACGAACTTCAGCAAAAGAGTCACCATTCTGAACCTGTTTTTGTTCAGAACATTGTGAAAGATTCCCATCAGCAGCAAGTCAGCAAAGTTTCAGTTGATCCACATTCAGTTCCTTGTACTAGAGTAGATGTACATGCAGATGCAGCAGCTCAGCCTGCACTTCTCAAGCCCATCATCAGACCTTGGGAAGAGCTTGTCCACAAAAAGCACAGAACTGGTCTTGGATATGACAAGGATGTGACCTTTCATATTCCAGACTACACCAAGCCCATCATATTTCAGAGCGCCGGATTCTTGTATGACAGTTCACCTGCAGCTGTTCCAGATCATGCTCCACTTCCACAACAGATTGAGAAATGCCAACACTGTGATCGAGTTGGCCATATGAAAGATCACTGTTTTGATCTTCATCCATGCAAGCACTGTGGTCGGCACACCCATTCTTCAGACAGATGCTTCAGACATAAGCCTCCTAAAAGAACCAAGATTCATCTTGGATGGATCGCTTCTTGGCAATGGGTATCAACAGCCAAGAAGATGTTTACGGCACATGTTAGAACTTGTTCACGGATATTGAGCAAACTTGCAGTTGAGTTTTCGCCATCATCTCACCTTGTCCCTGACAGGGGGGAAAATGGTGGTCATGTACAAGCTTCGACGACAGATCAAGCGAGCCTGTGCCACAATCTCTAATTCCATGTTCAGAGTTGTAGCCAACAGTTCAAGCGAGCCTGAGCCACAATTCGTCATTCCGGATTCAGAGATGTAGCCAGAGATATGGATGCCCATGAGCATACCTTCGGTTGGTGGATAACCTAAAACCATCATCTTTGGTTGGTGAATAACCTAAAACCATCATTTTCGGTTGGTGGATAACCTAAAACCATCATATTTGGTTGGTGGACAACCTAAAACCACCACAGGTAGTAGACCTCCCTTCTTTTAGGTCGAAGGTCTCCCTTTTTTATGAGGGACAATTCCTCTAGCAGAAGCTTTTAGCTTCTTGCCAGTTTTGGAAGAGTTCCGGGAACTGCAACAAGTTTTGCGTTCCAGTGTTTGTGGTCATCCTAAAACCACCTCTTTTTCCAACATTTCACAGAGTTGATTCAGCCCAAGAGCTGCCATGTATACTTTGCAGATTTGTATTACAACTCTTTTCTTGGACTCACACATACCCCTTCGGATTAAGGGGGGATGTTGGAACACCTAATCCTACATGGGTAGGTGTGAAATATGAAAAGTCACAATGGAGTCCAAGTGACCTTGGAATGTGAAACCAAGAGTCACACCATTGTACTATAAATGTACA
Source organism: Pinus albicaulis (assembly GCA_034641835.2). Taxonomy (NCBI): domain Eukaryota; kingdom Viridiplantae; phylum Streptophyta; class Pinopsida; order Pinales; family Pinaceae; genus Pinus; species Pinus albicaulis. The sequence goes on from CM076584.1 coordinate 349,972,028, forward strand.
TCTTTGTATAATGGAAAATAAGAAAGCCTCACGCTTATCCTTCATTGTGTTGAGTCTCTTGTGTGTGTGTTATTCTTCCTCATACACCATGTGTGTACTTCAACATGGTGTTTAACAGTTTCTTAGTTTATTTTCAGAAACCATGGACCTTGAAACTACTGGGAATTCAAAGGAATCATCCAAAGAAAAAGGAAGTTCACCAAATACAACACCAAAATCTTAAATGGTATGACAATTTTAAAATTAGTTTGTACTTTGTTACAATGGTTGATAATAAATGATTGTTGATTAATGAAGTTCATGTTATTCTTATTTTTTAAGAAAACTTGCATATGCTTTGAGCTTCTTTTCTTTTGTGCATATGTATGAAATGAAATGTTATAGAAGATGAATTCATATTGTTTTTTAATTCATTTAAAATTTTATCATTATAAATTCTTACAAATGTTACTAAGAACTATGGTACAAACTGTGAGACTCTAAAAATCTATTTTATATTCATTTTCAGATAATTTGACAAAATTCTAGTATGCAATTTACAACTTAATGAGTTTGATTTATTATTGACTAATCTCCTACCTAATATTGCTATGAAAATTGAAATCTACCATGTTAGTTGGATTTTCCACATTAAAGATCCACTTTTACACAAAAACACATGCATATAGCACTAATAGCTGGTTTTTAATGTGGAAACCCCATACTAACATGGGTATTTTACTTTTCTTGACAATTTTAGCTAGGTGATTATTGTTGGTGTCATATAGTAAACTTGCATAACAAATGTACTCATTTATTATTGTGTATGTAAATGAAAATAGTGTATTATAAGGTTTAATAATGTTTGGTATTTCATGCCTTCCATAATTTATTTATTTCTTTAATTTTTTTTCATAAGTGGTGGAATCTCGTGTCCCTGACATTCCAAGTAAAGGAGTGAAGAGAAAACGAAAACAAAAGTGATATACAAACAATGTCTCCTTCAATTGGTATGGTTGTTTTATATTTTATGTATACCCTCTTATAAATGGTTAGATTAGGTGGTCTTGTAAATTTTAAAATAACATTACATGACAATATTTGAAATTTTAATTTCATTTTGATTTATGCAAATAAATTTTTATTTTTGTATGCAGAATTGGTTAGCACCAATGTTGGAAATGTTGTCATTGATGGCAAAGGAGACAGCATAGAAGAGAGAGAGAAAAAGAGGTAGCAAGATGCAAAGAGGGTCGAGCAGCAGCAAAAGAAGCAAGGCAGTAAAAGACTGAGGACGCAGAGACAGAGAAAGGAGGTAGAACCAGAGGAGGCAGAGCTGTGAGATGAAACGGTCGAATAGCAGAGGACGCAGAGACAGAGAAAGGAAGCAGAACCAGAGGAGGCAGAGCCGTGAGATGAAACAGTCGAACAAAAGAGGACGCAGAGACAGAGAAAGGAGGCAGAACTAGAGGAGGCAGAGCAGCAGAGGTGGAGACAGATAATAGACAAAGAATATAGAGGCAGAGATGAATCGGTCGAGCAGCAGAGGCGGAGACAGAGAATACAGAGGCAGAGCCGTTAACAAACCGTGAAATGATCAAGCAGAGGCGGAATCGAGAAGCTAAATAACAGCAGGGTTAGGTGCATATGGGATAAAGCACAATCTGTACATTTAAATGAAGTATGAAGGTTTAATAAACCTTTGACGCGAAGTTATAAAATACTGGAACCTGGAGTCAAGAGTGGAACCCTGAGCAAACAGTGAAACTGACGCTCAACAACTAGTGGGTTCGCACGTTGGTTGAAGTGGTAAGCAGTATTTCCAAAATGAATGCGATATATGTCATTGATGGTCACGTGTCCTAAAGCTGTTTTCAAATACAACTTTTTTTCGCGTAATTTTGGAGAATTATGTGACAAGCATATAAGTTGCGCGATATTGTGCATCGCCCGTCGGATGGGGGTCCAAAGCTCAGCTGGTGCGCGAGAGCCGATTGACCGTCCGATCAAAGGAGAAGTTGCGGGGAAAAGAACCAATACTGTGGGCCCAAGTATAGTTACATGAAGTGTTGGGTTAATGTTATAAGCCTTGGTTGAAAGGTTATAAACACTTGCACGCTTAATAAAAGGCATCAAATCCATTGTTATAACGTTAAGTGATAAGGTCGGGAATATGCAAGTGTTTATTAGGTTCAAACCTTAGAGAGCGGGTTAATAAGGTTATATGTCGAGTTAATACACTTATCATAATAAACAAAGGAAGGGGTTCAATATAATATGAGCGCAGTATTAATACAGGGCTTTTAAAACATTGTAAATGGTGATACAAGTTGCAGTGGGCCCAGTTGGAGTATCGTGTTAATGGTTAGGGATTAACCGTTGGAGAAAATATTGAATGGTTGAATTGTTTATATATATTAACTTTGGACCTCGATTATGTTTCGGATTGACGAAGAGGTAACCCAAACTTTAGACAGTGCATTATATCATTACAAACAAGACGAATTAAAATAACTCTCGAGCCCGAAAGGCTATAATATGGAGCATATGTATTATTGTGCACGATATTAAAAGAACAAAGGGTTCTATTGTTCGGGCTTAAAAAAACAAAGCAGTATATGGTGGGAACCCTACATAAAATTCCGAGAATCTTAACCCAAGCTGGAGGATACATAAAGATTGAAGCGGCAAAGTATATATATATGCAGTGCTTTATATATGTAGCGCTTTATAAACAAGGGGCCAAAGTATATATATATATATATATATATATATATATATATATATATATATATATATATATATATATATATATATATATATATATATATATATATATATATATATATATATGTATATATATATATATATATATAAAGTGCTCTATTGTTCGGGCCTAATACAAACCAAGTCTTATAAGGTGGGACGCGAGTCACGAATCGCATCGGAGAAAAGTTAGCAGCAAAACGTGTTGACAAAAGTTTCGATTGAGATGCGGACCCGATGGGTTTATGAATCATGATTCATATATGTTTGAGTTCCTGCATCAAAGTGAACCATCGCATCGGAGCGATTCATCGCATCGACACAATGAAGTGAACAGTGTTACATCGCGTCGGAGTGACCCATCGCATCGGCGCAGTGAAGTGAACAATGATTGATCGCATCGGAGGAGAACATAACATCGAAGCATTTTATTGAAAGTAGCGATTACGATTATCACATCGGGACTTTCGCAAAGGCTCATCGCATCGGAGCAAAAGTGAAGTTCGGCAAGTGGGCCCGAAAGGGCATTTTGTGTATTAAAATGATCTATTATCATTATATCGCCGAATGTTATTTGAGTTATATAACACGACTGTTCATATGTTAAAAACGCCTTATTATTATGCCGAGAATTGAATTGCATTATATAAAAGGCGCAAGTACATATATGCAGGAGTTACGCAACAGCAATGAACAGAAAGGCATACAGAGAAGAAAAAGACAGACACAGTCACAGAAAAGACAAATACGCAGTGATCCAAGAGGCTGAATGAGTTGAGCTGGAGTTCTCATTGTAATTAAATGTAAATGTTTTAATTGGTTTATATTGTTTGTGATGCATTGGCAAGTCTTTGGAAGAAAACAAAAATCCCACTGTAATATTAAAATTAGTACATACAGTTATATTTTTTTGAGTGAGCTGGAAAATAAATGAGAAGGCAGAAGGCTAAGAGGTATGGCTATCCATTTCAAATTCCCTGAGGAATACAAACATTCATAAGGAAATCTCTATAAATAATATCACCTTGATATGCATAGAGAGGTTAGAGAGTGAGGATAGAGAATGCAGAGTATGAAGAATTGAGGCAGAGAAGATAAGCAAAAGAGGCGTAGAAGGAGATGCTACAGAACAGAGCTGGTATCTGAGGTAAATCAGCAAATATTTTCTTTTTATTGAATGAGGAAGTTGGAGCTTCCCTATCAAGTTGAAGCTTGATAGATGTCAGTTGTAGCTGACTGAGTTTGGAGCCTCTTGTAGGTTGGTGCCTGTAGAAAAACAATGGTGAGAGGGAGTTGGAGCTTGCCTTTGCATCACAACAATAATAAGATGTGGTTTTCTCCCTTTATGGGTTTACACTTATATCTGATGTCTCTGTGTGTGTTGCCTCTGTGTTGATATGTTCTATTCAATCTTCTTAATGTTTTCTGCTCTCATAATAAGCTTGGTGTCACATTGACTTAATACTTGCTGCTACATATTAATATTGTTCACATATTAAAGTTGGTCATAAAATCCAGTTGTAAATAAGCTTGATGAAAAGTTTAAAAAGCTCATGTATGTGTTAAATTGATTCACCCCCCCCCCCCCCCCTCTCAGTTTAACTAAGGACTCAACAACCAAAGCAAGTGAAATGTTACAGTCATCATTTAAGAAAAAGAAAAAATCAACTCAAATGGTAGTATCAATAACACCTTCAACTTCTACCTTTGAAATGATTAAAAAATATAACACATCTAATAAATGTGACTTTCTTCATGATTGGTATGTCCAGATAGAAACTCCCATGAATATGTATCTTGATATGTACCTATTTGGATCCATAGATGGAAAAGAACCTGAGATATTAGGAATAATTATTAATTGCTATGCTTGCAATGAAAATGATGTTGACTTTCAAGTGGAGGTGATTAAATAAAATGAAGTAAAATTAATTTCTTGTCAAGTGGAGTATACAAAGATTTGATTGAAGCTTCAAGTAACGATTCACCAAATACGATATTACAACCAAGACCAAAATATTATATGGATGATTAAAGATGATTCATTGTTTATATAGTTGGTTAATGCTTTTATTCATTGTCACAATTTATAACATTTTTTATGTTTATTATAGTGACAAGCAAGGAGAACAAAGACATTGATCAAATGCATGTGAATTAAAGGACATTTTTTTTTTATCATAGCATTGATGATGAAGCAACAAACAAAGGACATATTGAGAAAATGGGAAATGATACAGATTACACAATAGAGAGAAAAATGGTTTGGATTCATCCACATGCAAAAACATTTTTTGAAATTGCAATTTGGACGAAAGCTTCAAAACAAAGCACAAGAAGAGTTCCAAAAAAGTTGGCTTCAAAAAAATTGCAAGATAAACTTGTGTTTATGTGGACTGCTTTAGAGTGTAAACAAAAAAAGGGACATAAGGCCATTGACAATCCAACGAAAGGTATACACACTAAATCATTGAAAAAGTATAGGAAATGCATACCGAATATGATGCAACCAATACTATTATAGTGGAGTGTTCACTTGAGAGAATGAAAGGAAATCCAAAATAAAATGTGATTCTTGCGCCTCAATTCAATGGAACAGATCAAGAGGATAATTGATTGATCGATGAGCTATGGAGAATGTTGATTAAACGCAACAAGGCAATAGAGGTGCAAGCTATTTTGAAGGATGTTCAATCACATCTAATAGTACCTTAAGATGGTTGGTGTCTATTTCATGTCATAATATGTATGACATCATGAATTATTACTATATTTTGTAGCCCTTTTAAATTTAAGTTGACTTCTACTTCACAATACTAATAAAAGAATTGTTGATTTGATTGTCATAAGTAGAATAAAATAATTTCATGTTTATTTTTGTGAGATATTATTGTAATGATAACAATTATTGATTTGAATGATTGTTTAATGTTTTCGTATCAAAATTCCCCATGCTATAGAAATTTTTACAATGGATTGGATTGTAAGTAAAAATTAATAGATAATTGATCTATTTGTTTGAATTGGATCATTACAATTACTTTTTTCAATTGTGGTTTAAGTTATCATTATACCTCTTAGAAAATAGTAATGCAAATGATGGTTCACTGCATTCTTATAAACTTTTTTATTTCATATAAGTTGAAAAACCATATTAGGATGTATGTAGCACCAACAATAGACATAGAAACTTTACTAAAAGAAGCACCAAAAGAAACTAAAGTAGAAACTATAGAAATTAGCATATAATTAAGTAGGTTTGAAATTTAAAAATTGTATTTATTACATGTGGAAACTAATATATAACTAGTTTGTTTAATTGCAACCATTGTAATTATATCTTTCAATTTAAATTAAACAAATCATTATAAGTCTTAAAATCAATGATTTAAATAGTGGGTCAATGTGATCCTATAAGACTTGCTTATTCCATACAAATTTAATAAAGGTATTAGGTTGTATGTATAAAGTAAACATATCATTAGTTTGTTCACTTTACTGGGGCCATTATAATTATAATTTGTGATTACCATTAATTCATAATAAATACTAACATCATTTTTGAAATGTTAGGTTTTTATATCACTAAGCAATAAAGTGTTGAAGTGGAGATATGTTAATATCATACATGTGGTTGCAGTGTAGTTGCAAATGCAAATGGGCATCACTATAAGTCAAAATTTGTTGTCGATATTTGAAATGGAAGGAGTTTTGTTCCAATTATACACCAAATATGAACAAAATTGTTATATTCAAAGAGAACCAGATTGGGAGTTCGGTGATAGGTCTTATTTTTTAAGGTTTTTTCACTTAGAACTGTTAAAATATTGCTTACAAAATTATGATGTTGCAATATGGACATTAAATGCCACTGACAAGTACATCTGACAAGTACTTGAAATATCAAATATTGATATAGAAGACTTTAAATTCACATGGAACAGGTCTCATTGTTATTTGCAAACAAAATTAGAAGCGGGGAGGACAATACAATTTTAAGAGAAAAGGTTGACTGATGTGTGGTCCCAATATGGAGATAATTATGAAGAATCAAATGTATTGCTAATAGATACAACAAAGCATACTTCTCAATTCATCAGATATTGATCAAACCACATCTTGATAAAATCCTGTACAGGAAAAAAGCAAGATACTTGGCTTATGCAGGTTTTATTCCCCTTTCTTAAGACACTTCATCATATGAAAGAGAAATGTGAGTACATTCAAATGTTCAATAGAGCATGTACTTCATTGTAGTGGACAAAGATAATTTTATTTATAAATTTGTTCACAAGTACATTCCAATTTTTTTAATGCAATTTGAACATAGTTTTTTCTGAATCAATTTGTATGATTTTATATCTTTTGGAATATTATATGAGATTTTTTTTTTTTTTTTGGTCCGAGGAAAAAAATCAGAACTTTCTATTAATAAAAAAAAAATTTACAATGAGAATTGTCAATTATATTATTATATATTTCTATTATTATTTATAATTATTTTTGCAATGACTTTGTTGTATCGATTTTGTTTTGCTAATATGTGTGTGTATGTGTGTTCTTAAATGAATTATTTCCCATTTAAATCATCTTACACAAACCATCAAGGCATGCTTGTATTTTTATTGACTTCTTTTTACTTATATGCATAATACTCATATATAAATGTGAAATATAAGTTTTAAAATAGAGCTCATTGCAAACAAAAGTGCAATTCTTATTGAAGAAATTATAATAATTTACTTGATAAATGCTACATGCACTATTGGCTATTTAGGCTAATGGGAAATGTGTCATAAGTAAATGATTTGAATTTTTTTAAGCATAAAATGTGATTTCTCAATCCATATTTTACATGAATTTATAGACTTCAACCAATTAATGGTTGTAATTAAAATCATATCATATTGAAAATCAACAACACTCAAAAATTAATTATTGAACTTTTACCTATAAAAAGCATTAATATGAGTGCATAAATGTGATATTTAATTTTTGAGATAAAAATCTATTATAAATAATTTTTCATTTCTAAAAAAAAACATGTAATTAATGATGATGATTGCTAAGTGGACTATGAAGGTTTGATGGACGCGATCATAGATAAATTATGTCTCTAAACTTTTTTTTTTTAAATTTGTAAATTTGTACTTTAAATAACTCAAATCATATCATATGATCCATAAATGTATTATTGTTTTTTACTTATTTATATCCATTAATATGAGTGTCTAAATGTGATATATAATAACCATATACTGTAAGACATTTTTTCCAAAAATAAATCTAATAATTTATTGATAATAACTATTAAGTGGACTATTTAAGCTAATGGGTGATGGGTCATAGGTGAATACTTCAAAGTCCTTAAATTGTAAGACATTCGATTTTTAATCCATAATTTATTTATTTATTTTTAAAATCAACTATTTGTGTATGTAATCATCCTATCCCATATAAGTTAATAATGAATCTATTTATTGACTTTTATTTGTCTACCACGTAGTTTGATATGAGTATTAATTTCATATTGTATTTTTTTGAAATAAAACTCCATGTAAAAAAAAATGTTGTTCTTAATAAAACATGGAAAAATTAATTAAAAACGTGTTAGGTGGGCTATCTAGATTAATTAAAGAGATAGATCATAAATGGTTGTATTTAAACTTTTTGCACCATAAGACATCTATTTTCCCATCCATTTTAACATTTTTTCATTTTTTCAATTCTTAAATAATTTACTTGTAATTTAAACAATCTCATAGAATCCACCATGACTCGAAGCTATTTACTGTATTCTATTTGGTTATATGCATTAATGGAAATTTATAAATGTGATCTATTTTTTAAATGTAGCTCCTAATGTAAATAAATATATATTTTTTATAAAACAAATTAGAAGTAATGGATAATATGTTATAAGTGGTCTAATATAAAGCCATTTATCGACTTTTATTTGCTTATCATGAAGTTTAATATAATTATATAAATGCGACATTGTTTTTTTGAAATAAAACTCCATGTAAAATGAAATGTTTTTCCTAACAAAACATGAAATAATTAATTGAAAATGAATAGTAAGTAGATTCCACAAGTTCTCTTAAGATATAAATCATAAATAAATGCATTTCAACTTTTTACAACATACACCATTTGATTTTCCCAACCCTATTAACATTTTGTAAATTTCAACTCATAAATAAATAATTTCTAATTGAAATAATAAAAACCAACTAGACATAAAGCATTACATATTAAATTCTATTTAGTTATATGCATTGATACAAGGTTATAAATGTATTATATTTTTTAAATAAAGCTCTTAATGTAATTAAAGATACATTTTTTAGAAAAAATAATAATTTAAAATCAATCGATGATGAGTTCTAAGTGGTTTATTCTAACTATGCATTTTTAAATCAATTAATTTTATATATAATCATGCCACATAAGTCGATAAGTCAAGGAACAATTGATTGATTTTTATTTACCTATCATGTGGTTTAATATGAATGTATAAATATGACTTTGTTATTTCTAAAAGAAAACTCTATGTAAAAAAAATATTTTCTATTAAAACATGGATCAGTTAATTAATAATGAGCATTAAGCAGACTATTCAGGCTCATTCAAGAGTTGCCTCACAAATAAACATATTTAAACTTTTTTCCACCATATGACATGATTTTCCCGTCAAGACTAACTTTTTGTAAAATTCAATTATTAAATAAACTATTTGTAATTAAAATAATCTCATAGAAGCTAACAAGGCCTGAAGCTATTTATTGTATTCCATTTAGTTATATGTATTGATACAAGTTTATAAATTTAATATGTTTTTGAAATAAATCTCTTAATGTAAGTAAAGATACATATTTTACAAAACTAATTAGAATTTATTGATAATGGGTTTTAAGTGGTTTATTTAAACCACAAGGAAAATCATGTGTAATAGATACATGACTTTTAATACATATTTAATATTCAAAATTAATATTTTAATGATAATTTATTAATAGTTACATTAAGTATTTAATAATTAAAGAGCATGAGGACTTATATAAATTTCAATTAAAATCCATAAGTTGCGTTTCACATTTATTTATCCCCCTTAACAATTCTTATCATTTTCTCCTCTTGGTGAAAGTAATGGTCAATCATTGTTTTTCGTACATTAGGTTGGAACTATTACATTAGGACCATTATTAGTTTTTGACAATGTTGACAAGGAGAGATAAATATCCGGACTGCTATCAAGTGTACTATTTTTTGAAAACCCTTGCTTCCACTACTTACTTGTCTATGTATATTGGTTCTCACCGGCCACTAATTCTTGTTTAATTCAATTTGAGACAATGTCCATCATAATGGAATGACTTGAATACCCATTTAAGAACTATCATTCGATGTACTTGGCTTTGAGTGTAGATAGATCAATGCAGATACCCAACCTTGTTGAAATACATAAATTAATAGTGCCTAGCTTTTATAGTGGATGCATGGATGCTGTAAAGAAGAATTATCACCTCCTCATTAGTGTTACTTAAAGGCATGAAGGGGTAGAAAATTTAGCACAACTGTTTTTACTAAGTTTCTAGTAGACTAGTTTCAAAGCAATGCAAGGGAGGCACCTCCTTTCCACTTACACTAAGATCCTCACATCACCATTATTAAATCAAAAACTCTCTCATAGGTTGTGGGAAAGGGGGTTAGAGTCATCTAACACAAAAATCAAACATCGACGACTCTAGTATGTTATCCATAACTATAATATCTTTCTTGGATGTTAGACATACTAATATGATTTACCTTAAATAAATTGTTTCTAAGTGTTTTCTTTCACACTCATATTGTGCATTGATACTATTGTACCTAACAAACCCATGTTTGACCTATTCATGGTCTCTAATTGGTTTGAAATTCCTAATTTTTTTTATTTTATTTTTAATCTTAAATTAAGTTAATATGGTGATTTACAAAAGAATTAATGTTGTTGAAAGCCTTGTAATATAAAACTTCCAAATTTAATGATATATATATATATATATATATATATATATATATATATATATATATATATATATATATATATATATTTATTTATTTATTTGGGTGGCGGGCTGCCACCCTGCCACCCGTAATGACTATTGTATATATGTATATTATATTTAATATGGGTCAGGGCTCGGCTAACTTGGGACTCCGCCCACTTCCCACAACTGTTATAACTAAACTGCGTAGTACATTGGGTCAACGGGGCTTGAAGCTACGTCGACCGGTGGACGGCAACCCCAAAACTTAACGCGTGCCAATTTTCTTATATTCCACCAAAAAATGTTACATTAATGCGCCAACTGAAAAAGCATACTCTTAGTTTGGACGGGTGAGGATTTGATCCTTTGACCCCAGGGTATCCACTTGCCACAATTCACCAACGGGCCAACAACCCCGTTAGTAAATCTGCTTGTCGAACTCTTATATAAACCTTACATTTTCCCCTTTGACCAATGATGGAGGGTGGAGCAACGGAAACAAGAGCATACAGAGCGGTCAGAACCCTGAATTGGGAATCTGTGATGATGCTAAAAAGATTCATTTGGGCGTCCAAAAGTGCCAGTGTCAGAACATGACAAGTTTATAGTCATTTTTGCACGATTTCTTGCCAGGAATCCAACCGTGCAATTTTTTTTCTCCAGCTGAGGTCTCCATTTTCATGCCATCACCAGAAGTGGAGGTGTAAGGTATCATTTTTGTAAAGTTTCTTGTAATTTATTTATGTTTCCAATTTAATGAAAGAGGCATCCCCACATTGAGCAGCGCCCAGAGATGTAGCCCACACTGGGTGAACTCCGTAATCAAATTGTCTTGTGTCTCTGATCTTGTGTTTGCTTATGATTTCTGGTTCTTTTCATGTGTTTAAGTTACCTGGTTATACACTCTTTTAATATGCAATTTTGTATGCATCCATGAAGTAAAATATTTGGATCAACTAATTTTAGAAATTTGGGAAAAATAAAATGAATCCCAAAGTTTCCTCTTCCTGAAGCTTCAAGGAGTTGTTATAACAATTTACCTTGGATGAAAGTCTTGAATGCTATCCTATCCTACCTTGGAGATTTCACCCCTTATCCCTTGAGCTCATCCTCCCATCAAGAGTGGATATAAAGCCTAGATTGGTAAATGGATAAGAACTCTTAACCTACCATCCTCTTCTATATATTTGTTGCCATCCACAAGTTAGGGGTTGACTTTTGGAGATAGATTCTACCCTCATGTTGCTGTTGTGAGAGTCATTATTCCATGCATTAGGATAACATAGAGGTACACTTGGTGGCAATGAAGGACAAGTCAACTTGGAGGAGCTCTTCTACAAGATCAACTCCTATATTTGGTTGTAACTCTCTCAATTTCTATTAATAAAAGGAGTTCATTGTTTTCATATATGCGATGTTATGATTTCATGTATTTCAATTCCATGTTGTTCCATTGAATAAAGTGACTAGATGATGTTAAATAGATGTCGTAGATCATTGGCTTGTGTTGTTTGATTGTACAGGTTCTAATTATAGCGATAAGAGCTAGGATTGGAGCGTACAGGCCAATAGAGAAGCAGAGATTATGACGAATTCCAGGTAGGCTTCATCCCATTGTCTATTTACTTTAAGGAAATCATTATCTTCTTTGATTTATGTTATTCAAGACTAGGCCATCAAGTCTAGGGAAGATACTTTTGTCCGCTGTCGTAGATTTCGTATAACACAGAGGCTTATACCTCCACCCTTAATTCAACAAGAGAAACTAGAGGCTTATACCTCCACCCTCAAGTCAGCAAGGGAATCGAAAGGCTTATACGTCCACCTTCAAATAAGAAAGGGAATATCAAGCTTACTATAAAAAGAAGAAAATGCATAGAGGGAGCCAAAGAACAATTCATCTTGGAATCCAAGGAACAAGCCTCACCCCAAGTTGTAAAGGAATCCATAAAATACCATCTCCACCCTCTAGTCTTACAGGGAATTTGGAGACTATTTTCCTCACCTAAGATATATTCTTCCATTATGTAAAAGGCCAAAAAATAAGCAAAGGGGGCTAAAGAACTCTCCTTACTAGGAATCCAAGGAATGAGCCTCCACTCAAGTTGTCAAGGGAATCCAAAGACTACTATCCTCACCTAAGATATATTCTTCCACCTCCCAAAGCTCAACCAAATGTTTTCTTTGCTCCTTGTGTTTTCATAGGAACATCAAGCTATGTGTTCTTTTTCTTTTGCATTATGGATCTCTTTCTTTCTCTATAGCGCAATCATTTCTTCTGCATGGTCTCCCTAAGACTCTATTTCTTTTGTTCTTGTTCCATCGGGCCTATTTCTCTGCCTTACCTTTTTTTTTAATTGAATTCTTCTCACTCAATGCGTGAGAATGTGATTAGATGAATGCTCGCCCCATTCTCTGTGGTCTTTTCCACTACCGCGATACAACCGTTTTAGTTGCATGGGAAGACACTCTTGTCACTCGTCCTTGAGCTTGACCACGGTGGTTATGTTGTATTTTAGTGGTGGTGGAGATGTTGTTGTGTCATCTCCTCCCCCCTTGCCACTTCATGTTGGTTGAATTTAACTTTCCTGACTGCCAATGCAACCCATTCTCAATTAATTCTATCCTTTATGCCTGATGAATTTATGCAAGGCAGACATGGTTCTTTTGTCATCTTTCCAAAATCCATTAACTAATATGGTCAGCTCAATTTAATGCATATCTACCAACCACTCATGGCTATCATGAAATAATCTAAGCTTCCGTCAATTCCCAAGCAACCTCATAACTTAAAATCTGGAATTCACGTCCCAATTCTCAAGCCTTTTTAATTATAATCAAAGTGTATTAAACATTTTCAATGAAGGGGGATTAACCTGGGGTTGTCATACTTCCATAGGTTCTTTAGTGGAAAAATCTTTGCACTAAGCCGGAAGAACGAGTCTAATACGATTGTGCACAAGCATACAACCTCTTTATTGTTCCATCATGACATGTGGATAAATATTTCCCATCCCTGGTTCTTGTAATCCGAGAGGGTTTTAGACTTGAGGAGACTAACGAATGGTAGATTATGAAACTTATTGAGGCCAACCTACCAAATATTAGATGGGGCCTATCCCTAAATGATCGTGAGTAGAATATGGAGGGTGATCACTTTGATAATTAATAGATTTTTTGACATAATTGGGCCTATGTTTTGAAACAAACACTTGGGTGTTCTTATAATTCGTTTAAATAACTACTCTTTTTTTATGTATATCAATCTAATTAAAATAATACCTTGTAAATCATATTTACTTTTTTCCAATGTAAATTTTGGGCATTAGGCACCACCCAGGGAAGAAGGTTGGCCTCTCTCTCAGCCCAAAGGTAAGAGAGAGGTTGTTAGTACCAGGCCAACCTAGAGTATAGACTCATTTAAGATCCCAACATATTTACTCTATTCTATAGCGTAAACATGTCAACTTATGATATTTGAATGCGAGTAGAGAGGATAACAACTATTCCACCCAAGCTAAGCTCATTTGACATGTAAATCATGTTTACTTATAATTATTAAGCATATAAAATAATTTTTTATAATAAAATATCTCAATTAAAATTTAGTTCCTTATTAGCGTTATTCTTCTCTTTAATCTTAACTTTATTTAAAACCACTTTCCTTATTCTATTCTATTGTAAAACTTAACTTTCTCCTCCTCTAGAATGACCACTTTTCCATTCGCCATTTTTGTAATTTGAAAAATGTCACATTTTCACCACTATGTAGAATAGCTAATTTTCTATTTACCCTTCACTTAAAACAATTGGTCTCTTTTATATGTTCTTTATAACCTTATTTTTTGTAAATTTAAAATGTATTGCCTCAAAATGTTTTCATACAACAAAAGATATCATTGTTCATGTTCATGTTCATGTCTGCTCATGGTTTGCTTCATGGGAATCCAGATATGTTGACCATGGATAAGAGTTCAGATAATTCAAAATAACAACAACTATCACTATGAAGTTCATGACAACTGACATAGATTGAACTACAAAAAGTAAAATATAACCGTCGAGTCGGTAAACATATCATCAAGAGTCTGATGAACTATCAAGTGCTAGATCTTGAGTGCTAGTTCCAACTAGTGTTGGAGGTTTCAAATCACATTGAAGATGCCTTTCTAGGTTAGCAAGTTGAGCATCCAAACTAACAAGACAAAAGCGCTAGTAATGTTGGACATGTTTGATTTCATTCAGGGAAGAGATTATATATCATTCCATTCTTCATGTTTCTCCTTCAAGAACCTACCCAAGAGTGTCTTCATTTACCTGTGGAGGTTAATGGAGCTCAGATACTGCCTTTGTCTCCCCCTAGTGTGTCTAAGGCCAGGAACGTAATTGGTTATCTTAACTTGAATTTTAGAGTCATAGTAGGCTTGTCGGTCACTAGTGGTTGAAGCTTCAAGTTGATGAATTTCCTCTTGAATTTTTGGAGGAGTGGAGGAGTGAAAAATGGTTATAACATCTCGACCTTAGGCTTGGGATCACATTCAGCCCTGAGGGCCTCTACCACCTGACCCCCAACAACAATCCATTTGCTGTCGGGGCATGTTGCACCAGATCACTAAGGGGAAAGGTAGAATTATGACCCAAAATGCTTAGAAACTAGAGGGATTGAGTATGAGAAAACCAAATATAAGTAAAACCCAGGGAGGCAAAATTCTAGGGAGGTATGTGATGGATTCTAAGGAAGAACAATGTCTAAGTTGGGGAAAATCAAATAATCTAGGAAGATTCCAACAAACTTTGAGAGGCAAAAAACATCAAAACCACTACTCACCCCCACTATGCTTTAAGCACTACATGCCAACACCGATTAAATAGAAGCTAAAATAATGAAGAGGTTGTCAATGTAAAAATAATCGGACGTAAATACAATTACCACATGTTGATCGATCCACTAGTAATGTAGCTGCATTATCGTGAGAGAAGGATGCAAGCTTTCGTCTGCTTCTCTTGCAATGATTGTCACCGTAGTTGTCTTTAGTGCCCCAGGTTGTGCTTCCACTATGTTCCTCCATATTTTCCCCTCGTTGTTGCTAAGTGTCCAGTGCATGAGCTGGAGAACCACAAACCCAAAGGCTCATCCTCCCAAAATCCCCGTGCATGCCAAACCATGGATGTCGAAAAAAGTCGTCTCCCACACCAAAGAGGAAACCCATAGTTTGGCACACAACCCTGAATCTTTGCAACTGAATATGATCCACTCACTTCCTATGGCCCGAAATAATTGTCCCACCTACGATGGAGATATATCACAAGTGTATAGTTTGCATGTGTGTTGCATGGGATGGGATGAAAATGCCACCCCCCTTAAATGCGATGGGGTGGTGAGATTCCACCCCTCTCCCGCCTCGCCTCCATTGTCTGGAATTCCATCACCTTGATCTAGGGAAATCTTAATTTTATTTTAAACCACTTTCCTTATTTTATTTTTATGAAACTTAACTTTTTCCTATGCATAATGACTACTTTTCCATTCACTCTTTTGTTTTTGTTACCTCTTTACCACTATGTAGAATGATTATTTTCCTACTTTCCTTTAATTTAAGTAAGTTATTTTCTAGGGAATTTAACAGCCAGATTTAAAGCCATTAATACAAATCTTATCATGTCATTTATGCAAATTAAACATGGTTTGTGAGAAAAACAATCATTCCTTCTAACCGCTTAAAATAAACTTACTTAACAAACTTATCTTTTATCTATCTTATAGAGAAAAATATTATAAATTCTTTTACAAAATTATAAATTAGATCATGCAAAATAATATATCATTCAATATAGTTTGTTTTGTGCTAATTTTTTTTAATGCTTCTTTTATTAGTGATATGATGCTATTTGTATAATGTTTATGAAAATGATATTTTGTAGTGTATTTTATAGAAAAAAATATATATTAATTTTTTCCAAAATATTAAGTTATTTTATTTCATAAGAAAAATATATTTATTTAATTATATATATAAATAAGATTAACATAATGTAAACAATTTTTTTTTTTTAAATATACATTTATTTATGTAAATTGTTGTGTCATGTCCAATAAATATTATTATCTAGATAAAAGAATTTTCGGATTAATAACACATTAGGACCTAATCCTAATCCTAATTATGTGATTAATCCGAAAGTTCTTTTATCTACATTATGGATCACAAAAGTCTTAGATCTAACAAAAATATTATTATCATTAAGAAAAATGCTACATAGTAGTTTGTACTTGCAACTTAGTTTAGATAAAACTAAATTAAAGTAAAAACATTGAATTCAAATTAGTGTTAAAATTTAAAACCTTGTTAATTTAAGTTTTAATAAATTGATAAATTAAAATATTTTGTAATTGTATTTATGCATTATTTACAAGTATGAATACTTTTGTTGCTAATTTCATTTGATTCATACACATTTATTCTTATCCAACATTATATTTTTATTAGTCTAATATTTTTAATAAAATCAAATATAAATTAATAAAATATATATAAACTAAATAAAGTATATATATAAATTAACTCAATTATAAAGTAATGAATTATCTATAAATAAATAAAATGTATATTTAAAATGTGTAATATATAGAATTATAAGAAGAAAAAATAAATGCATAGAAACTAAATATATTTATAATTACTCTAATAAATCTATTTATATTCTAGAACTTTATCACATATTTTTATAGTTACGCCGATAGGCGTAACCCCCTATCGGAAGGAGCATGTTTTGTGATTAGGCTAATTAATTCTTTTGATCTGATGGTCAAGATTGGAAGATGCCGGTATATTCTGGTCGTCGCCACTAAATCGATGGATGAAATTCAAAAAAGTAACTTCCTTGCATATCTAAATCACGTGTTTAAACTATACTTAAATTAATTTTTTACAAAAGATGATTAAAAATTTACTGTGCCATTTGTTGACCGCCACCTAACAAGATTAACCAGTGATGGTTCTAACTAAAATGACACCTGTTTGATTGTTCAAATTCGTTCTAACTAAAATGACACCTGTTTGATTGTTCAAATTATCAAACGCGCGCCCGCCACCTATGAAACGTGCGCCCGCCACCTATCATGACGATTATGCTGCCCACTTCCCTGTGCTTCAGTTCGCCACTCTCCTCTTGTGCGTTAGTCAATAAAAGGCCCGCCTTGATGCATTACTGTTTGATTGTTCAAATTATCAAACAAGCGCCCGCCACCTATGAAACGTGCGCCCGCCACCTATCATGACAATTATGCTGCCCACTTCGTTGTGCTTCAGTTTGCCACTCTCCTCTTGTGTGTTAGTCAATAAAAGGCCCGCCTTGATGCGTTACTGTCTGTTGTTTTTTTTTTACAGAGTATTGTGGGGCACAGGCTGCGAATAGGAAGAATGGCTACACTCTAGCTCGGCTCCGACTGTGTGCAACCGATTACTAGAGGTATTTCCTCTTCATTTAATTTAATATTAATCTAAATGTTGTCTGTCTGTCTGTGTGCGATATCACAGTATATTACCACTCGCCCATCACATCTGCCCAATTCGAAACGTTTGTTAAGGTAGTCACATCCGCAACCCTTAGGCAATCCAATTTCTGTCCAAATCTCGTCTGCGATAGTGAATGCTATCAAGCGAGTGGTGCCATCCCAAGAAACAATCCAATAGGATTTTCCTTTAGAATAGATACCCTTTCCAGTAGGGCACATGAACTTCAGGACTGTCATCCTAACCATAGTCCATGCATGGGATTCTGAATCATAAATCTGCATCACCATTCTACAGTCATCTGTTTCTCGCGATATAATAGTGTTTAGACCTAGCAGCACAGTGCAGCGCCTCCTTGTAGCATTAAAATCCATTGCAATGAAGTTCCACCAGTCAAAACCGCGAGGTCTAGGCAGATCTCTGCGAGCTCCAGTAGCGATATTTCCTATGGAAAGATACGATCTATCTCCTTTTCGGTGAGAACAATAGATATTCCTGGAGGCATCCATAATGACGGCATCACCAGGGAAACAAGCCTTGTAAATGTTCATGTCTGAGCTATCTCCTCCCAAGTATTCTATAACCCAAGTTTCTGCAATACCTTCCCTAGCCCACTCGAGCTGAACCAAAAATCCTGGGAAGGAGTGCACCCACAAATTTGCACCAATTCTTTGCAGGGCATCGGAAGATAGCCGATCTTTCCATTCTTGCGAAAGAGTTCTCATTTTGGCAAGAACTCGCACAGACAACATGTAAAAAGTCTTGAGCAGCAAATCCTGTGGGAGGGCTTCCCAGATCTTCGTTTCCATGAGAATGTCAGTCCCTGGCTCCCACTGTTCCGGAAGGGATCGCCAAATCTCTGTTTCCTTCACCATCTTTGTCGGTTCTGCAAATTGTCACTGCGCATAAATATATCTGATCGTTTCTGTATTTTAACTTATTTATATACTTTTAATCTGAAAAACTGAAGCAACGCTAAACAAGATATGTGGCCGTTTAGAAGCATGCATTTTCACATTCAAAAGTCGTTAATGGTAATCAAATCGGATTCAAACAGGTATTTTATAAATTGTTTATGAAAGAAATATTCAATTCAAAATAAATATTCAATTCAACGTGATTACTGATAACCAAATGGGATTCAAAGACGTTTTATAAATTGTTAATGAAATAAATGTCGCTATACTAAGTTTCATTATGTGACGAGTAGATATTTTAGTGATCATTCAAAAGCGTTTATGTTTCAGTGTTTATTTCCTGGTTACTTATCGACCTATCATTTTTATAACTATATAAATCTGAGTTTATTTCCGGGTTACTTATCGAGATATAACTATATAAATCTGAACATATATTTCTGCATCTTTTTAAAATACATTTTACAAAATTAAAAACACTTTTTTTTGAAAATTTTTATCAACATCTTTTATATATTTTTCTAATTAAATATATATTGATGTAGTTGATATAGCTAAAAGCTTAATAAATATAACAAAAAAACAATTTCAACACTAAGTACTGCAGATATTTATTAACCATGTATAAAAAAAAATTATGGCTAAATTTTTTTAAGAAAATAAAGAATTATCGGTTGAATCCATTTTCTTAAATTTATTAAAGTCAATGCAAATTAACAAACTTTGTAATGCACTACAATAGTTATACACTGCAATAGTTGATAAGAATTAAGACTAAGCATATGTTGAGGATATTTCCTTAAGAATCAATTTAAACTCTCAATTAAAAAAACAGATCTTCATCCACCTTAAATTAAAATAAATGCCAAACTTAAAAAGCCTTCAACAATTGCTTGATTGTGAAATGTGAAATTCACTTCTAACTGAAATAGATTTAATGGTAACCCAACATAGCATCATATTTTTTTATCTATTTTATTTTATTCAATATATTTTATTTATATGTATTAATGGTTACTTTAATACATTATTTATATCTATTCAATATTAAACTATTTACTTTTAAATTGGTCCTATATATTCTATTCTATATTTATTTAAGTAATATACATAATGCATACCATTTTTAGAAATATAGAAATTTCAACATAAACTCTAGTAACCTCCTATTGGAAGGAGCATGTTTTTATCCATACTCCATTTTGAAATTGTAATTATTTAGAATGAAAATACAAATTATTTAAGAAATAAATAAATTCAAGCCCCATTAACCATTATCACAATTTAGATCTCATGTCTCTTTTTAATCCAGAAAAGGGGAAAAACAAAGATCAACAATGATAGAATCAAAATCACTTGATATTTTTTAAAAAGAGAATTCTGTAATAACTAAAGAAGAAAAGGAAACCATTCTCTTTTTTTTTTTTTAATCATAGTAATAATTATATAATAATAATATTACAAAAATAACTAGTTTAATAAATTATTCTTATTTTAAATTACTTCTACTCAGCCAATAGGCTATTTATGTTATTCTTATGTTATCTTATATTTATGATCAAAATAGATTTAAAACTTCTAAACTTGACAATTATAACCGAGCATTCTCAAAATTCTATTAAATTTTATAGAAATTAAAAAAAAAAAAAATTCTATTGTTTTCCAAACAAATTTGAAACCACATTCCCATTCCCATTCCTATCCCGTTTTTTTTACGGGATAGGAATGGGAATGGGAATGTGGTTTCAAATTATTATCATTAGAAAAAATAATAATAGTGATTAATCTATATTATTATACTTAGTGTATTTTTTATTATTATAATCAACTTAATATTAATTATTATTACTGCAAATATTATTTAATTATTTAGTAATTTTTCTAAGCTCACTATAATTTTGGCATCTTAAAATGCTAGGAATGTGAGTGTTACAACAAATATTATGATGTAGAAGATCTAATATTAAACTCATAGTAATAATTATATAATAATAATATTACAAAGATAACTAGTTTAATAAATTATTCTTATTTTAAATTATTTATATTATTATTATTATTTTGCTAAAATAGTAGTAGTAGTAGTGGTAGCAAACCATGACACCAACCACTCAAAAACTTGTTGTTGAGTTTTGTTACTTATATTTTATTTTTGTTGACAAAGGTTATATTTTGTTGGTTATGTTTTAAAATTATAAATATCGTTTCTAAAACATGTTCCCGTTGGATATGGTTCACTAATCTATTTTTTATTTAGAAAAGATGATGCTCATGTTGGCTAGAGTTTAGTTTTCTTTGGGTTTGTAAGCAATATAGTAAGAGGTTCACCTACTATTAATATTAATATTAATATTGATATTGTTAAATATATAATAATAATTTTATTGTTATTATAAAAAATATACTAATATTATTGTGTTTCAATTATAAATAATAATACTAATAATGACTAAAATTGCCATAAATAAATTAAATCTATATTAATATAATATTAAAATACTATTAATAAATATTTAATAATAAAAAATAATATAAATATAAAAATAATTAATACAATAAATAATTATTATCATTAGAAAAAATAATAATATTGATTAATCTATATTATTATAGTTAGTTTATTTTTTTATTATAATCAACTTAATATTAATTATTATTACTGTATATATTATTTAATTATTTAGTAATTTTTCCAAGCTCACTATAATTTTGGCATCTTAAAAGGCTAGGAAGGTCAGTATTACAACAAATATTATGATGTAAAAGATCTAATATTAAACTCATAGTAATAATTATATAATAATAATATTACAAAAATAAATAAATATTTAATAATACAAAATAATATAAATATAAAAATAATTAATACAATAAATAATTATTTTCATTAGAAAAAATAATAATATTGATTAATCTATATTATTATAGTTAGTTTATTTTTTTATTATAATCAACTTAATATTAATTATTATTACTGCAGATATTATTTAATTATTTAGTAATTTTTCCAAGCTCACTATAATTTTGGCATCTTAAAAGGCTAGGAAGGTCAGTATTACAACAAATATTATGATGTAAAAGATCTAATATTAAACTCATAGTAATAATTATATAATAATAATATTATTATATAATTATTACTATAGTAGACCATTCAGACATATACAACCAGTTATATTAGCCAATCATTAAATTCAAGATTGAAGTCCATATCCCTATTACATGAAACTAAAAATATTTATCAATGTGGTTAGCTAAATGTGTTGTGGTTTGGTTCAATGACAAGATATTTATATTTGTTAATAATATTAGACTACAATTAATATATACATCGACATTAATTTAAATACAAATATTGAATTACTAACATTATTAATATTTCATTATAAACATTGAGCTTAGAATTTTGTGCTTTCTTGTTGATTATTGTAATATGGGTCATATCACACATTTATTTTTATCACTCTTTTCATGTGTGCAGTATGTATTTCTAATGAGGTTTATAGCATCACATTTTTAAGATTCAGTTTTTTAAAAACAATACAAACGGGGTGTTTTATATATATATATATATATATATATATATATGCCTGGATGTTTCTATCTCTTTCTGTATACATTTTTATTTTGTCATTTTCCTTTCAAATGCAGGTATGGATAATAATGATGGGATCTATTATAATCAAGCGGTGGCGAATATTTCTAGACTCATCAGTCTTGTTTCTTACATTCGGGACAAGCTAGATAGAAAACATGGGTTCCATCCTACTTTTATTGATGAGCATCTTCGTGTGCTTGATGAAATGAAAATCAATGTGAAATACCTGTTGCATGTGCACATGAGGGAGGCTGGGAGAAAAACAAGAAGGGATTGGTTGGAAAGCGTTAAGTATCGGGATCATTATCCTGTTGATTTGAATTGGTGTTCCTTTTGTGGTCGGTCTGGTTGTGTTCTTGAAGAGGCTGTTTGATAAATGACATTTGATGGATTGTTTTGAGTCCATTTTTGTGGTGGGATTTCTTTATGTAAAGACAACAAAACACATATGTTAATTTGAGTCCTTCAATTTTTATAATATTAATGGTCCCTTTGCTTTATTGATGTTTTATGATTATACTGTTAATATTTCATTGTATTTGTTGATCAATTGGGTTTATAACATTGATTCCTTGATTTTTCCGATTCTTTCAGTTTGTAATAATATTTCGTTCACATTATTAAATTCAAATATTGGGGTTTTTATATTAGTCCTGGAGTTCAATACTAATGCATTGTCCAATTTCACATTATGAAAAACACTTACTCAACTTAATATAAACAGAATGGATTATTGGTATAACTTATGTTTTTAATAATGTTCCCTTGAGTTCATGAATTCCTTTGGTTTATAATATTGAAGCCTTGGGTTTATTATATATTTTTGTTTATATTATTAATAGTGTCCCTCCACTTTATTAATCTCTTCATAAATATAATGTGGTTGTGATACTAATGTTCGACTAAATTTTTGTTCCCTTCGTGTTATTGGTCCCTTGGGTTATTAATATTTTTCCCTTGGGTTCACCAGTTCCTCTGTTTTCTAATATTGGACCGTTGGGTTATTACTTATTTTGGTTTATAATACTTTTTTAATCGATTAGGTTTGTTAATAATTTTTATTTCTATTACTCATTTGTTGGGTAATGTTTTTCCCTTGGTTCACCAATTCCTTTAGTTTATAATGTTTAACCCTTGGGTTTGTTAGTTCTTTTGGTTTATAATATGAATAATCGATTAATGTCATCACTGATCAAACGTCAGACTCTCACAAATATTGTCTCCATATGAAAATCACCCATGGCCAGCCATGGTCATAGTTGGTCCTTTGGTTTATAATTTGTTGGGTAATGGTTGTCCCTTGGGTTCACCAATTCCTTTGGTTTATAATATTAAACCCTTGGGTTTATTAGTTTTTTTGGTTTATAATATGAATAATCGATCAATGTCATCCATGATCAAATGTCACATTTTGACAAACATTGTATCAATGTGAAAATCATCCTTGGCCAACCATGGTCATACTTGGCCCAACGTCGCATTGCGACAACAATTGTCTCAATGTTTAAATCAATTCCCTTGGGTTCACCAATTCCTTTGGTTTATAATTTTTGGGTAATGATTTTCCCTTGGGTTCACCACTTGCTTTGGTTTATAATATTAAACCCTTGGGTTTATTAGTTTTTTTGGTTTATAATATGAATAATCGATCAATGTCATCCATGATCAAATGACACATTATGAGAAACATTGTCTCAATATAAAAATCACCCATGGCCAACCATGGTCATAGTTGGTCCAACGTCGCATTGTGACAACAATTGTCTCAATGTTTAAATCAATTCCCTTGGGTTCACCAATTCCTTTGGTTTATAATTTGTTGGGTAATAGTTTTCCCTTGGGTTCACCGATTCCTTTGGTTTATAGTATTAAACTGTTGGGTTTTATTAGTTTTTTTGGTTTATAATAATATCAATGTCGATCAATGTCATCCATGATCAAATGTGACATTCTGACAAATATTGTCTCAATATGAAAATCTCCCATGGCCAACCCTACTCATAGTTGGTCCAACGTCGCATTGTGACAACAATTCTCTCAATGTTTAAATCAATTCCCTTGAGTTCACCAATTTCTTTTGGTTTATAATTTGTTGGGTGATGGTTGTCCCTTGGGTTCACCAATTCCTTTGGTTTATAATATTAAACCCTTGGGTTTATTAGTTTTTTTGGTTTATAATATGAATAATCGATCAATGTCAGCCATGATCAAATGACACATTATGAGAAACATTGTCTCAATATGAAAATCACCCATGGCCAACCATGGTCATAGTTGGTCCAACGCCGCATTGGGACAACCATTGTCTCAATGTTTAAATCAATTCCCTTGGGTTCACGAATTCCTTTTGGTTTATAATTTGTTGGGTAATGGTTGTCCCTTGGGTTCACCAATTCTTTTGGTTTATAATATTAAACCCTTGGGTTTATTAGTTTTGTTGGTTTATAATATGAATAATCGATCAATGTCATGCATGATCAAATAACACATTATGAGAAACATTGTCTCAATATCGAAATCACCCATGGCCAACCATGCTCATAGTTGGTCCAATGTCGCATTGGGACAACCATTGTCTCAATGTTTAAATCAATTCCCTTGGGTTCACCAATTCCTTTTGGTTTATAAGTTTTTGGGTAATGATTTCCCCTTGGGTTCACCACTTGCTTTGGTTTATAATATTAAACCCTTGGGTTTATTAGTTTTTTTGGTTTATAATATGAATAATCGATCAATGTCATCCATGATCAAATGACACGTTATGAGAAACATTGTCTCAATATGAAAATCACCCATGGCCAACCATGGTCATAGTTGATCAGATCGCATTGGGACAACCATTGTCTCAATGTTTAAATCAATTCCCTCAGGTTCACCAATTACTTTGGTTTATAATTTGTTGGGTAATAGTTTGTCCTTGGGTTCACCAATTCCTTTGGTTTATAATATTAAACCCTTGGGTTTATTAGTTTTTTTGGTTTATAATATGAATAATCGATCAATGTCATGCATGATCAAATAACACATTATGAGAAACATTGTCTCAATATGGAAATCACCCATGGTCAACCATGGTCATAGTTGGTCCAACGTCGCATTGGAACAACCATTGTCTCAATGTTTAAATCAATTCCCTTGGGTTCACCAATTCCTTTTGGTTTATAATTTTTTGGGTAATTATTTTCCCTTGGGTTCACCACTTGCTTTGGTTTATAATATTAGACCCTTGGGTTTATTAGTTTTTTTGGTTTATAATATGAATAATCGATCAATGTCATCCATAATCAAATGACACGTTATGAGAAACATTGTCTCATTATGAAAATCACCCATGGCCAACCATGGTCATAGTTGGTCCAACGTCGCATTGTGACAACCATTGTCTTAATGTTTAAATCAATTCCCTTGGATTCACCAATTCCTTTCGGTTTATAATTTGTTGGGTAATGGTTGTCCCTTGGGTTCACCAATTCCTTTGGTTTATAATATTAAACCCTTGGGTTTATTAGTTTTTTTGGTTTATAATATGAATAATTGATCAATGTCATCCATGATCAAATGTCACATTCTGACAAACATTGTGTCAATATGAAAATCACCCATGCCCAACCATGGTCATACTTGGCCCAACATCGCATTGTGACAACAATTGTCTCAATGTTTAAATCAATTCCCTTGGGTTCACCAATAACTTTGGTTTATAATTTTTTGGGTAATGATTTTCCCTTGGGGTCACCACTTGCTTTGGTTTATAATATTAAACCCTTGGGTTTATTAGTTTTTTTGGTTTATAATATGAATAATCGATCAATGTCATGCATGATCAAATAACACATTATGAGAAACATTGTCTCAATATGAAAATCACCCATGGCCAACTATGGTCATAGTTGGTCCAACGTCGCATTGTGACAACAATTGTCTCAATGTTTAAATCAATTCCCTTGGGTTCACCAATTCCTTTTGGTTTATAATTTGTTGGGTAATGGTTGTCCCTTGGGTTCACCAATTCCTTTGGTTTATAATATGAATAATTGATCAATGTCATCCATGATCAAATGTAACATTCTGACAAATATTGTCTCAATATGAAAGTCACCCATGGCCAACCCTGCTCATAGTTGGTCCAACGTCACATTGTGACAACAATTCTCTCAATGTTTAAATCAATTCCCTTGGGTTCACCAATTTCTTTTGGTTTATAATTTGTTGGGTGATGGTTGTCCCTTGGGTTCACCAATTCCTTTGGTTTATAATATTAAACCCTTGGGTTTATTAGTTCTTTTGGTTTATAATATGAATACTTGATCAATGTCATCCATGATCAAATGTCACATTCTGACAAAGATTGTCTCAATAGGAAAGTCACCCATGGCCAACCTTGGTCACAGTTGGTCCAACGTCGCATTGTGACAACAATTGTCTCAATGTTTAAATCAATTCCCTTGGGTTCACCAATTCGTTTGGTTTATAATTTTTTGGATAATGGTTTTCCCTTGGGTTCACCAATTGATTTGGTTTATAGTATTAAACTCTTGGGTTTATAATGTTAATCACACATTCGGTTTATTACTCTCTTGAGTTTAAAATAATATTTCTGAGGGTTTGTTAATTTCTTAGATTTTTCAGTTTAAAATATTAATTCTTAGCGTTTATTAATCTGTATTGTTTATAATATTCATCCGTTAGGTTTATGATATTTATCCGTTGGGTTTGCTGATTCCTTTGCTTTATAATATTAAACCCTTAGGTCGATTAGTTCTTTTGGTTTATAATGTTAATAATCTCGTTCGTTTATTGATATCTTATGTTTAAAATATTCATTCTTGTGGATTATTAATTTATTAGGTTTTTTAGTTTAAAAAATCAATTCTTACAGTTTATTAATCTCTTGTGTTTTTAATTTTGATCCCTTAATATTTATCCCTTGGGTTCACCAATTCCTATGGTTTATAATATTTAAACCTTTGGTTTATGATGACATTGGGTTTGTATTATTAATTATCCATTGGGTTTATTAATTTCTTCACTTTAAAATGTTAATTGTTAGGGTTTATTAATCTCTTGGGTTTTTTGTTTTTAAATTTTGTTTCATATGGTTTATTACTCTCTTGAGTTTAATAATGATTATTAGTAATATTATAATATTATAATAATATTATTAATATATAATAAATATTATTATAATATTATTAATATATTATTAGTTTTTCTGGTTTATTAATAATATAACCATCTATAATATTAATATATAAATAAATATTAAAATATTAAATATTATTTTTATATTAATAAATATTATTATTATATATTATATATATTTCAAGATAATTTATAGTATGTATATAGTAAATATTAATAATAATTAATAAATATTTTTAATATATATTATTAATACTTATTATAATAATAATAAAATATATAATATATATTTTTATATATTAATAATATTATAATATTACTAATATTCATTATAAATAAATATTCAAATATTTATTAATAATGATTATTTCTAGTATTATAATATTATTAATAATATATATTAATAGTATTATAATATTTTATTATTTATTTAGTTATATTAATAATATTATAATATTACTAATAATAATTATAAATAAATATTCAAATATTTATTAATAATGATTTCTAGTAATATTATTAATATTATATATTATAAATGAATATTCAAATATTTATTAATAATGATTATTAGTAATATTATAATATTATTAATATTCATTATTAATAATAAATATTCATAATAATATAATATTTTAATATTTATTTAGTAATATAAATAATATTATAATATTACTAATATTTATTATTAAGAAATATTAGATTATAATGTTACTAATAATCATTATAAATAAATATTCAAATATTTATTAATAATGATTATTTGTAATATTATAATACTATTAATATATATTATTAATAATATAACCAACTATGATATAATATATATTATTAATATATTACTAGTTCTTTTGCTTTATTAATAATATAGCCATGTCACAGGATGCGGATGATTAATGCACACTAGGGAACGTGGCACCTTGTGCACTTTTCGATGGGGTTCACTTGGGCAGCCCATGTGGCTCCCGGTACTCGCATTTATTTGGCTCTTAACTCACCACCCTGCGCGAACGTTAATTCTCTCGGTTGGCTCACCAAGCGTCTGGTTATGGCGGTTCTCTGTGAGACGGATTACATTTGCAATGGCTCGATTGGTGTGGCGGACGGTCATGGATCTCCTCCTCCCATGCACGCGATTTGCTCTCCAGGCTGCGCTAATGCAAGTGTTAAAACGAACACTAGGAGGCATTGTTCGTTAGCCGCTTGCTTTGAACCGGTTCCGGATTATCATTTTTCTCACAGTCCGTGATGCAGGGTCAATCCTCCCTCTGTTCGTGGTCTCAGTGGTCTGGTTCCTGCTCCCTCAGCTCAGCCCAGTGGCGTCCCGGATTTTCATTTCTCCCCTGCCAATTCGGTTTGTTTCGTTGAGCCTGGTCCTGTGTCTGTCAACATGCCTCGTCTCCGCGAACGCATGAGATGCAGACACGGACCCAGTCGTGGGTAATCCAACCAGCGGCGTCCTCCTCCTAGCCATGGCTCTGTCCCTACCTTGCCAGAAGAAGATGGAGCCGCTGTACCTGCGTTTTGCGTTGATTCCGTCGTTGCTCCCGTCGCCCCCGCCCCTCCGCCCCTTGCTCGTGAGTCTCCCTGCGTCTCTCTCCCTCCGGTCCCTCTTGTCGCTCCTCGGCCCCTTCGACCCTCCATCAGACAAACCTCTCAGCGTGCTGAGCTCTGGTTTGATTGCACCTCCTGCAACGCTACCCTCACTGCTTTTATCACTGTAACACTTCGTGAAGAGGTTCCCAATTTGGCTCCGCCCTGTTTTGCTACTCCTCTCTCCCCTCCTAGCTCCAGCTTCCCATGCGCGGCTCCAGCCACTTCTGTTCCTTCTTCTCAGCACGAGTACAGCATGGCGATGGGGCGCACCGATAGAGGGAGAGCTCTCAGCGAAGGACAAGAGGACAGAAGCGACGCTTATGCCTGCAGAGTCATCGAGGAACCTCCCTCTCCTACTCATGGATAGCAACTACAAAGTCACTCAGGTTTTTTTGTTTTGTTTCTGTAGGAATCATATGCTTCCAAGCTTTACTGTTCTGCTGCATAAGCAGCTTACTATTTTTAGTATTTACTTTCATGTTAGCTTGTTTTGTGTAAACTTAAAACCGGTTTCCCTTTCATGGGCGGTTCAGACTTTGTGGTTTAAAGGACTGGTTTCTCATCCTGGGCAGTCCAGACACTATTTGACTTGCTTGATTATCAAGCCCAGTGCTCAGACTCACCAAGCTGACGCTGTGGCAGTTTTGTACCAGTAATTTTATACATAATAGAATTAGTCATACTTAGAAAAATAATAATAATATAGCCATGTATGATATATTAAATTATTATATATTATTAATATTTTTTATATTAATATATATTATATATATTTCAAGTTAATTTATAGTATGTATATAGTTAATATTTTTAATATATTAATAAATATTTTTAATATATATTATTAATATTTTTATAATATTATTAATATATATAAAATATTTTTTTTGATTTTAATCATAATTTATATATTTAATATATTATTATTTTTATTAATATATAAAATATATTTTTCAAGTTAATATAATAAATTTATTATATATAATATTTATTTATTGATATATAAATTAATGTGATGGGTAGTGGATATACGCCTATCAGCGTATATCAACCACATTGGTAAATGTAGTTGTAAATCTATTTTATATATGTCTATCCAGGTATATCAACCACATTAGTTTTTACTAATGTGGTTGTGCTAGTTTAATTTTAATTATAGACTATTCCACATATTTTTCCATCATGCCATTAGTCACGACGTGATAACCCCGAAAAGACTCTAAGAGACATATAGAATTGAGTCACAAAGTGTCAACCCCGAACAGACTACAAGAGATATAGGATTCAGTCACGACGTGTCAACGCTGAAATTAGAATATTCTTTTCTTGCTACTAATCTCCGTAGAATATCGCAATTTGGGAGCATGAGAATTGAGTTTTTGACATTTCAATTGTCTATTTAGCATACCTAATAGTTTCGATGGTAGTATTTTTGGTCGGAATACAAAATAGTTTGGATAGCCATTTGAATTAATTTTTTATAATGAAAATGGATTAGTACTATCAAAAATTTAACATTTGGAAACCAGATTCTGACAAACCTTTGCCAGATTACCAGATTATAGGTCATCCTGTATGCTGGGTAGTTTACGGCCATTTCAATGGTCTATGCAATGAATATGGTTTGTTCGCTCCAACACGCAAAAATAATTGAAACTCAATGGTAGTACTACTATTCCTGTGTGTGTCCGCAGTGCTAGCAGAACAGTAGGATTCACCGTATCTCATATCGTCCGAATGGAGGCAACGAAGATCTTCGACATTCATTATTTTTACGCTGAAAGTGTTCCCTTTATGGGCTTTCCGAATGCGATTTTTCTCTCAGCCAATGAGACCGCGTTCTCATCGTCCTTCGAACCACTAAAAACGTGCCATTTGTCGGCTTCTCCTCTTACCAACGCACAGGGGTTGGCTTTTACCTCGTTGTGAAATCCTGTCGCCCAGCATGCTCGCTCTCCCATTGCTCGTGCTCAGCTCACAAGCTCACGCAGTGGACCGGAGACAAGATCAAAACCCCCTGCAACGGCACCATCTCGGAGCTCGAAGGCGTGACCTGCAATAACGAAAGGGTTTTCAAGCTCAGCTTCGCGGGATTCGGCCTTTTTATTTCCAACTGCACCAATTTACAGTCGCTCGACTTGTCTGCAAACCGTTTAACCGGCGAGATCCCGACGGAGCTCCAGTATTTGGTCAATCTTGCAGTCCTGAATCTTTCTGTCAACGAGCTTGCGGGTCCGATTCCCCCGTATTCATGAGCAGCTGGGCGGGTTCAGAGACCTTAAAGAGGAAGAGGGGAAGGCCTAGAAAGTATGGCACATATGTTGATGGATTTGGTAATGTGGGTTTGGGCTTATCATCCCCATCATCACCATTTTCAGATAAAAAAGGGCGTGGGTCTGGAAAAAAGGCTCAGATGGTTGCACTTGGTATGTATTTGTACACTCTGTCAATTTTTGGGGATCGAGTCAGGAAAATTATGTCAAAATTGCTTGTGTTTTGCGACGGAAATTGACATTTTTAGATGTTGGCGGAAACTTGTTTGCGGTAAATTAGCAATGACTGAAATTTGAAAATAAAATTTACTCGTACAGACCCCTCTAAAGCTGCGTCTTCGGCTGTTGTGAAGCCTACAGCCATGGCATAGCATTTTCATGCTCTGTAACCAATTTTTTTGTCAGGGTGAAGGAGGGTTTTTTAATGGATTTGTATTCATGAGCAGCTGGGCGGGTTCAGAGACCTTAAAGAGGAAGAGGGGAAGGCCTAGAAAGTATGGCATAGATGTTGATGGATTTGGTAATGTGCTTGAAACCTGTTACATCATCACCATTTAGCTAGACAAAGACGTGGGTCACAGCAACAGAACAGATGGTTGCACTTGGTATGTATTTGTACACTCTGTCAATTTTTGGGGATCGAGTCAGGAAAATTATGTCAAAATTGCTTGTGTTTTGCGACGGAAATTGACATTTTTAGATGTTGGCGGAAACTTATTTGCGGTAAATTAGCAATGATTGAAATTTGAAAATAAAATTTACTCGTACAGACCCCTCTAAAGCTGCGTCTGTTGCGCATCTTGTGTTTCCGAAGCTCGAAGTTGCATATCTAGAGTTCCAATTTGATATGTTGGTTCTTTGTAAGGTTGCTAAGCTTGAATTTGTATATCTAGAGTTCCAATATTTGATATGTTGGTTCTTTGTTCAACTCAAGACGCAGCCTTGAAATCTTACAACCTCAAGGTGCACACAGTCACAGGTTTAGATGTGTTTGTGCTAATATCTGTACTAAATGGAGACAATGCACTGGCTAGATTGAATCCATCATCATACACACGAACATATTAACAATTGTTTGAATCATTTCCACCTCCACCTGGAATGCACCTTGCTTCTATCGAGTGCTACTTTAGGCTCCAGTTGCAGATCTTCTTTCGGGCTTTTTTTCTAATGTTTAACAGCGTATGTATTTGGTAAGTCGAATAGTCTATTTGTTTTCGTTTCTCTCTGTAACATTCTTTCCCTGCTGCTTTCTAAATAGCAATTGGGTTGTAATTGACTTGAAAGGTGTTCTTCAGCTTTTCTCTGTGGCTCTAGATTCTATAGAAGATCAAAATGACTCTATTTTAGAATGAGTTGGACTGTTGCAGTTTTTTTAACACCATCTTTTATTCATGTAACTAATTTTAGGAAGAAATCACATTCGGGACTTCGAGCAACTTAGCATAAACGATCTGAGATGAAACTTTCACCATTGTTCTCCGAAAACCCAAACTGGATGTATGGAACGTCATAAAAAACAGAGTACATGAGATTTCTGCAGCTCCATTTAGCTGTATAGGATATGCAGTATGTGATCACAAAATTAATATATATATATATATATCAACTTACATTGTAAATCTATAAATTAGGAACCTGTTTCTTCTTTACCTATGCTTGAAAGAAGAAGCATTGTCTTCCGGTAAGCAACATTAAGAAGTAAAAAGTTAAATCCCAAATGTGGGTGCATCTACATGATAACGGACATGATTAGAAAGGAATCATGATAATAGAAGTCACTATATTGATGATGCTACTGCAGCAAGAGCATAGCAGAGAGCTTGAGATGGGCTACCCACAATTCACAATTCTCACCTAACCCAATATATAACTTATAATATAACTTTATAATTTAATATTTATCGCATTAGTCACATGTCACTTCATAAAGTGGCCTACAAAACACATTTTTTTGTCTTATATTTTTACATAAAGGAGGTTAGGAACATGATTGAGATAATAACAAATTGAAAATAATTTTGACATTGCAATGCTTCAACAATGTAATGTTGCAGATGGGGAGAATTATTATGGGTGATTTAGATGTGTGTATGTGCATAAGAAGAATATTGAGCCAGATGTGTGCATTCTCGATTAACTTGATCACAACCTGGTTGCCAAGAGTGATAATTTAAAGCCAAAGTGAAGGATATATCTAGCTGGGATATATGAGTCATTGACATCAAGGTTAGCGGAATAAATCATAATATCCATAACTTAAGAACTTCATTGTATTTGCTGTAGCAATTAATCTTTTCTTTTTCTTCTTGGATAAAAATTAATTTAATCAAGTTCAATGTACTTCATCCATGGAGATACTGGTAGAAGAGCTGTCTTTCCAGTTTAACTGAGGGCTGTGAATAGGTTGAATGTCATGAGCCTAATTTGGTAGGGACTTGCTGTTATGAGCCCAGAATTGTCATGGATCCAAAGACCACACTGGTCGTTTGCTTATAGCAGGTTTAACATAACAACAACAACAGAATTTCACAATAACAACAATAATGTATTTCATCGTTTTAGATGTGGTTCCATGCTAACAAATTCTGCTCGTCTGGGCTCGGCTCTGAGCTTATTACGTCTTTCTGTATGTATGTATGTATGTATGGATTGATTTTTGCTACAACTGCAGTGGAGAGAGTTACATTTCCAGTGTGACTATCTTATGAGAACACTGGCACATGTTTCATAAAGCCTCTTGGAGAGATTTTCCTTTATAAAGATCAGTTATTTCAGCATCACAATAAATAGTCAATTTCACCAACATGTCTTCACTGCAGCTTTTACCGACAGTGAAAAAGGGTTCCTCTTTCTATCTCTCTAGAAGGTTTGTCATATTTATTTATCTTGTTTCCTTGTAGCATTATTCAGTAATGACAAACTTACATCGTCTGATTGTCTGATCTGTTAATCCTACCTTTTATATATAGTAATAGGCAAGTCAAACTTTTTAGCAAGTGCAAAGAAGTTCCATTGTGGATGCCAGTGGAATTAACAGAGAGATATCATTATTTAGTTTTCATTGTTCAAATATGTTGTGCTATACACCTATATATTTTTTTAATTTTAAGTCGTTTATTAGTGTGTCCTAGGCAAACCTTAAAACATATGTCAATTCCTAGCTTGTTTATTTGTCAAAGTGAGCAGGAAGGAAGCAACCAGACCTAGAATAGCATCATATGGTAACTAAGTTAGCAGGAGGCAGGATATGGACACAGATCCAGATTATAGATCTGCCAGATTTTGAAAAGCCAGGATCCAGATATGGTGAGGATATGTTAACTTAGTTTGGAAAAAATGCTGGTTAATTCATATCAAAATGTAAAATGTGTAGTTACATTCGGTAAACACATTTAATCAATGAGTATAATTACATTCAGTTAACACATTTAATCACTAATTTGTAAAATGGAGTTAACACATTTAATTACTAATTTGTAATTTGTAAAATGGGTATATTTTCATTCAGTTAACACATTTAATTATACATTCATGACCAAATTCACGTGATTTTGGTGATAGCATCTTCTAGTGGAATGACATGAAGTGTGCTTGTGATGCATATTGCAAAAGATAAAATAGAAAAAATTATATCGATGAAATCACAATTGCAATCTTAAGTTGACTGGATAAATTCAAACAAATTTTCTCAAGCTATTCAACAACCATCATATTATTTTTATTATATATAGATCTCCTCATTAACACAATTTCTCAAGCTATTAAACAATCATCATATTATTTGTATTACATAGATCTCTTCTCATTACGTCTCTATTTCTGTAGACAATACAATGGAATTCTTTATTATGTTTTCACTGTTGCTCTTTTACTAGTCTCGTTAGAATAAAAGGACATTCAAATATAATTACTTATAATTATCTCAAATTATCAATATAACAAATACCTATCTAATTGTTTAATCATATAATTCAGCCACATGTTAAAGAAGTTCATCTTGCTCATAATTGGTTCTTGTTTATACGGAATATTCCTGTATTTGGATTTCTCTTGTACACAAGTCCACCAATTGAGTCTGCAAGTGGTCCATATTGGTTCATGGAGCCATTGTCTTTGTAAGATTCATGAATTATGCATTCTATTTGAGGTGCGCTTGTTAAAATCCAGTGAGATATGCCTTCCATTTTGATCACACAATGCCAGGGAAAAGTAAACCAAATAATCAAACTTTATAATTTAAATTTTAAATATTTATATTTATTTTAATAAAAATATTAATTTTTAATTTTAATATTATTAATTTGTTATTTATGTAATTTTATTTTTATTTCATTTTATTTATTTGTTTGTTTATTTATTTATTTATTAATCTTTATTTTTATTTTTACTTTATTTCTATTTATTTATTTATTTTATTCTTGTTTTTGTAATTAAGAATTTAATTTTTATTTTATTTTATTTTATTTATTTTATTTTTTATTTTAATTATATCTTTATTTTATTTTATTTCTATTTATTTATTTATTTAATTGATTTTTATTTTTATTTTTCTTATTTTTTTATTGGTTTTGAAATCTTTTCTTATCATAGCATGTAATTATTAAAAATAAAATAAATATATAAATTCAAACTTTAAATATTGTTTAATTACTTTTAACATTTAATTTATTCGATAATAATAAAAACAATTGAATATCCTTTAAATAATGCACAGAAACTATCTCTCTCTTTTATAAAGTGCTTGAATATTAATAGAAATCCTCCCCTTGTAAACTGTATTAAAAGGCAATATCCTCTCATTATATTTTGATGTTCAAACTTCTTAGACCATAACCCCAAGCAATAACAAGTATACGCCCTCCCGAAAGGCTACATTCCATTGCTATGTTACCAGAGACGGCATGATAGTGAATTTGGTTGATTTCAGTCCCTGGAGGCCATTTATTCTTCTTCCCCTGTTCTCCTAGGAGGAGTTGGAGAAGAATTAACTCAACATCTACCTGTTTTGCCCCCCTTACATCATTGGAAGGTTTCCTTTCAGCGTTCCTTTGCACCTCCCGGTGCAATTGCTAGTTACTTTTTCTATGGCAGCGCCCCACTGCCACTGCCACGGTCATCCCTCCCTCGCACGAGTGACGCTGTGCGGGACACCTTGAAAACATTTATTGCCTCATAGGGCTGCGTACGGGGCGGCCTGGACTCATATGACCGTGAATGGTTAAGACCGGAACCTGTTTTTTATTTCTTTGAGTTATCAAACCCTAGTCTTGTTCTGGTATTGTGCTCGCAGGAGATGGCATTGCGGCCACAGCGGAAAGTGAGGACTGGCTTCATTTGATTTCCTGGAGAGCTTGTATTTAGAGGTTTAAAGATTCATTTTCGAGGAAAAGCTTTTCTGGAGAGTTTTTGTTTAAAGGTTTAAAGTTTCATTTTCATGGAAAGGCTTTTTGGAGAGCTTGTGTTTGAACTTTAAAGGTTTAAAGATTCACTTTCGAGGAGCAAAAATGGGGTGGCTTTTCGGATGCTTGCGTGTTAAAGATAGAGAGCAACCGAGCGGCAACGTTTTGGAAGCTGCAATTTCGGGCTACAATATCGGAGGCGTGATTGTTAAGCAACCACGAGGCAAGGGCTTGGATACTCTGTCGGGGTGCTTTTTCGGATTCTTTCGTGTTAAAGATAAAGAGCGACCGCGCGGCAAGATTTTGGACACGCCGTTGCCTGTGAAGAATAGGGTAAGGCTCTTGCTTCTGGCTTTCTTTTCTTTTGTATTAATGTAGTTTTATAGGTATCAGGCTGTTTTTGTGGCCTGTAATGTTTTTTGGAAGGTCGATTAGGTGCCGAGATTGCGTTCTTCGTTGCTTGAACCGCGATGTTGTGGTTCTTTCAAGTTTGATCCTTGAGAGGTTCAAGCTTTTGCGTACTTACCGTGCAGATGTCTTTTTTCTGAGCATTTGAGCCTTTTAGAACTCTATATGTT
Source organism: Pinus albicaulis (assembly GCA_034641835.2). Lineage (NCBI taxonomy): Eukaryota > Viridiplantae > Streptophyta > Pinopsida > Pinales > Pinaceae > Pinus > Pinus albicaulis. The sequence goes on from CM076584.1 coordinate 350,009,826, forward strand.
GGCGCCTTTCGCAGGGAAATGTCTTGTTGGAAATTTCGTGCTATTGTGAACCCTGGATTTCTTGCGCATGCTGAACTTTCAGAATATTTTGAGTAACGGCTTTTGCTTTTGTTTGCTGCAGATCTCTGTGAAGAAGAAATCAGGAGCTGTTTTGAACGGTGTACATGGAGCCTTTTGTGGACTTGAATATGTTTGAAAGAACTTCCTTTACATTAAATGTATGTTGTGTTTTCCTGATCATTTTTGTATGTGCATTAAGGATTTTACGAGGATTTTAATATATATGGGCAAGTGAAAGTTTCAAGTGTATATTTTCGCTCTATTTTGGTTTGCTATATGACTGACGCTGCAATCATCTGTGTTGATATCTGGAAATGGCGTTTTTTTTTTAATTTAATATTTTTCTACAAGCTAAATAATGTTGCTTTTCTGTCAGCTTTCTCACGCTAACTATTTTGAAGGTATATTTGCAAACGCCTAAAAATGAAGTTAAGTCTAAAATTCATAGTGTATATTCACACCTGTGGCGAGCTAGAGCTAAATGTGAATAGGAAAAATTATTTGTTTCTTACTAAGAATTAATTTTATTCATAATTTGTGCTTAAAACGGTCGGACAGAATCAAATTAAAGGAATGAATGTCTTTACTAAGAACTCTAGCTGGTGCTTAAAAGAGTCGGATTGAATCAAAATGAAGGAATGTACGTTATGTCGGTTGTCGAATCTTTGTCTGTGTGGATTGTGTTCCTAGTGGTTTAGGGTTGGGTGTAAATTGCATATTCAACGCAATTTGCCCCGAAATTGTTTTGCATGTTCAGAAGTATGTAAATGTAGAGAAATATGAACGAAAGAACATATTTTAACGTCCATGACAGGATAAAGTATTATATATAGTAACATGAATTAAAGATAGATATTTTAATGTTCATTTGAATAAAAATAGTTTTTTTTTTAATATTTAATTGTCAAGTGTTTTATTTTTTTAATTCTTATGTTTAATTTTTTTTTGGATGATTAGCTCGCTTTAACTTGTAAAAGTCTCTTTAAAAGAATAACTATTATTTGTGTTTTTTTTTTTAATATTATGTGTAATATTTTTTAATTATTATTTGTGTGTGTTTTTTTAAATATTACTTGTAATATTTTTTAATTATTATTTGTGTGTGTTTTTTTTTAATATTATGTGTAATTTTTTTTAATTAATATTTGTGTGTGTTTTTTTTTAAAATATTATGTTTAATATTTTTATAATTAGCTCGCTCAAACTTATGAAAGTCTAAAAAAATGTATAATATTTTTAAGTTGATGATTATCTCAAAATTATAAAAATCTCTAAAAAATAATAATTATTCACATATAATGGAATATGTGAATATAATGATTATTACTGAAAGAAATTTTACGATTTTATATGGATCACAGAAGCATAGATTCTAAAAATAATAATTATTATAATCGAATTAATGATTAGCTCGCTCGAACTTATAAAAGCATCTTAAAAAACAATAACAAAAACAATACAATGGCAATACTTAACGTGTAACACTGCTACCAACTATAATATCATTGATATTTTGCCTTGCCTCAGTAACACACGATTGCGAAGGATTTCAATTTTATGTTTCTATCCATTTATTTTTATTCCTATTCCTGTATGGAGAATAATTATTAATGGTAATAAATTCTGTAATATATAGGTTGTAAAAGTTTCATAACAAAAAGACAATGCAATACTTACAGCATAACACTTTTTCTCAACTTGTCCCCTCACCTCACAAAAGGACAATGCAAAATGCAATACTTATAGCATAACACTTGCAATGATTAAGTCATAACATTTTTTCCTATTCAAGTTCATAATAATACTTCAATTATTTGTTATTCAAGTTCATAATAATACTTAAATTATTTGTATAATTTATTTTTTGAAGTTCAAATTTAATACTTAAATTATAATATTTTTTTTCTTATTCAAATTGATAATTAGTGAGGTCAATAGTATAAAAATATTGTATTTAAATTAATACTAAAAATTATTTGTTTTTTCTTATTTAAATTAATAATATTTAAGTTAACATTTTTTTCTTATTGTTCAATCTTATAAAAATCTTATCATAAAAAATAATAATAAAAACCATACCATGTTAATACTTAACCGATAACCCTGCTATTACCAATTAATATGGCAATATTTAAAGCATAACATGCTATTACGAACTAATATCATTGATATTTTTCTATTCCTAAGTATCAACCAATATCATTGATATTTTGTGAATGATTTCAGTTGTATAATTTTATCAATTTGTTTTTGATATTTTGCGTAGCTAACAATCTTGTGAACGATTTCATTTTTATGATTCTATCAATTTTTTTTATTCTTTTATGGAGAATAATTATTCAAGTTGATGATTTGGCCCAACTTCATAAAAATCCTTTCACAAAAAGACTAAAAAAACATTAAAAAGTTAAAAACCTTATAAAAATCCTCTCCCAAAAAGACAATAAAAAAACATTAAAACCAATACAATGCGAATACTTAACTCATAACGCTGCTATTACAAACTAATCTTAAAAAAAAGCATTAAAACCAATGCAATGGCAATACTTAACTTATAACGCTGCTATTACCAACTAATATCATTGATATTTTGCCTATCTAACAAGCTTGTGAAGCATTTCATTTTAATGCTTCTATCAATTTATTTGTGATATTTTGCCTAGTTAACAAGCTTGTGAAGGTTTTCATTTTATAATTCTATTAATTTGTTTTTATTTTTGTAACAAGCTTGTGAAGGATTTCAATTTTATGATTCAATCAATTTGTTTTTTATATTTTTGTATGAAGAATAATTATTAATGGTAATAAATTCTGTAATGATTATTATTAAATAGGTTTTTATAAATATTTTTTATTATTATTAGAATGCTATTTTTAATTATTTAAAATTGAGTTGAATTGTTTTTAGTGAGATTTTTTGGAAGTTTAGTTTTTTGGGTTAATTTTTCCGGTCTAATTTTTCTAAAATTTGGCAAGAATTTATTAAAATCACAAGCTTGACAGGTAACCTTGCACAATAAAAGTGCCCTAGAGTTTTTCAGAGAATTGATATATAGTCAAAACAATTTAAATAACATAAATCAAGATTTCACTTCAAAATTTTCTTCCAAACTCCAAAAAGCAACTTTAAAAACATCTCCATTTAAAATGTAAAAATAAATTTAAAAAAAATTAACATATTTTTTTATATAATTTTAACTTTTTTATCAATAATTTTTAATTTGATTAAAAAGAAATATTAATTTTTTTTTTCAAAACATTTAAGCCATATTAATTAATTAATTAATTATATATAATAATGATAATGATGGTTACCATGGTTTGATAGATCAAGAAAATTGAAAGTGTGACACATGGTAGGGAATTGAAAGAGAATATGAGTAAGAGTGAAGCACTCTAAAATAATATATAAGATAAATTAATTAATTATATTAATATAATAATAATAATTACTTGATGATGATGATGATGGTTAACATCCACTGAGACCAATTTTTGGTCTATCAGACCTAAAGAAACTAGTTATTTAATTTGATTTAAGATTTTATTCCTATGCTCAAAAAGCGTGGAGAGAAGCCTCTCAAGCTCAGTATATTTTTGACATCTTACAAGGCTAGGAAGGTCAGTGTTGCAACAAAGATTATGAAATTGAGCTCTAATGTGGTTTCACAGAGATGGCAGAACCTTTCCATCCATAGTGTTTTAAGAACTGTCCAACGAACTGTTTCACTATGAAGCTCATGAAAGTTTGTTTTAATGTTGGCTATATTAATTTTATTCTTTGAGTTAGTTAAAACAGAGAGATATTTTGGATCTTCTAAAATGGAATTTTGATGACCTCCTTATAATACCTTAATACCTATATAAAATAATAAACAATTTAGTAATTAAAAAATGTATAACTAATTAAAATTATATTTAATAGAAATTATTATTATATTTTCTTACAGATTCAAATCTCCACTAATAATAACATTAATCACATGACCCGCAATTATAATGATTAAGTCTTATGAAAATTGGCCCTTTCCTTATCAAAAATTTTACCTGCTACGTTAAAACAGCATTAGCAAAGTGCACATAACAAAAGAGAACATAAAATTTATGTAGAAAGAATAATAGTATTACTTGGACAGCGTAGTTAAAACAACATTAGCAGAGTGCACAGAACAAAAGACAGGGTAGTTAATTGCCGTTCAAAAATTTTACTTGCTACGTTAAAACAACATTAGCAGAGTGCACAGAACAAAAGAAAACAGAAAATTTATGTAGAAAGAGTAAGATAACTTGTGGTTTTGTTTTGTACTTTTGATGTGACTGTCAACTTATTTAGCTTAATCATTAAAATTTCAAGAGCAAACTTAATAATTGACTAATATATATTATACTAATTTAATAGATATTTAACTTTATATTAGAAATCACATTATAGGCACCACCAAAATTACAATCCCTAATATTAATTAAATGCTATATAAATCCACTCAACTTAAAATTATGTTATTTGATAAATGAGAACCCCAAAGAGTTGTGAGAAGATTAGTAAATTTGATATAAATAGTCAAAATAAATTAGCTGGTATCATTAAGAATTTTGAATTTCAAAAGTTTGAATATAAATAGTCAAAATAAATTAGGTGGTATTATTAAGAGCTTTGATTTGAAAAGTTTGGATATAAATAGTCAAAATATAGAGAGCTTTATATTTGTGTTTTTTGTTATTTATAAATAAGATTGGTTAGAAAATTATATATTATAGAGCAATGCAACACATAAAATATGTGTAAAACACAAGTACACAAAATACATAAAACCAGAGAGACACAGATAGTTTACACAGTTTGGGCTACGTCTATTCGGAACAGCGAGTTCTTTCTTTCTATTATCTAGCAAAATGAAGAGTCACACCTACAGCAGAAATGAAGAGACAACCTATAGCAGATTAGCTAGCAGGTCGGCTGTAATATCCTCTGTTCTCTTTCATAGTCTCTCTCAATTTTTGGCTGAGAGAATACACATGCAATACACATCCGCAATACAATATCCTCATACAAAACTAGAGGTCCAATGTAATGATACAAAATAAAGAAGATAATCAAGCTCCACACCCAACAAGACCCTCAAAGAATTAAAAGATAATTACTAAATTTGATATAAATAGTCAAAATAAATGAAGTAGTATGATTAAGAATTTCAAACTCTAAAAATTTGGATATAAATAGTCAAAATACAAATAGTGTCATGTTTGTTTTTTTAATTATTTTTCGATTTTTCATTTTGTATATAAATAATCAAAATACAAATAATGTCATGTTTGTTTTTTTAATTATTTTTCACAAAATGAAATATGGATTTGAATAAAACTTATTTACCATTATATTTGTTTCAATCCAAATATTTATAGCTCAATAAATTTGTAAATATTGAAATATTTCTCAGTTGAGTGTGGATATGTGGATATGAGACTTCTCTATTTTGTTATAAACTATTAATATATCACATAAAAAAATAAATCTTATTTCTTTTTAATCTTTCAAATAATATAAGAAATATATTTTTAATGATAACTTAACAAGACAAAAATATTCCCATTCTAAATAATTTATGCTTCATGGTCATTTCAGTTGCACATATTTAGGAATACTCTAATATATAGTGTTGGCTTTCCCAGTCTCATCAATTTATGCTTCATGGTTCGTTTCACCTGCACATCTTTGGAAATACTTTGATATATAATGTTGACTATAATTAACAAAGGGGTGTCATAATTAACTAATTGCCGGGTTGATAAGGATCAGAGCTTAGATTGACCTTCACCAATTGTACGTGGGGACAAGTTTTACATTTATTTAAAATTTGCATTTCAAACTAGTTATAAATGACTTACTCAAAATCACTTAACAGGTTGATATATATGTAGAAATTTAAATTTAGGTTGTAGAATAGATGCCGTTAAATTTTATTAATATAATTTTATAAATGGAAAATAAATATATATTATATTAATATATTAAAAATTGATTAATATTTTTATTTTTTTATTGAAATATAAATTTATTTTTATAATAATAAATTTATTTAGAATATATATTATTAAAAATTAAAAATAAATTGATTTTAAATAAATTTTATTTCATTTTTTAAAATGGCAATTATTTATGTTATTAAAATTTTATTTACATAAAATCTATTATAATTCATAAAAACTAGTTTTTAAGTTTTAAAAAATAAAGGTTTAGTGTATAAAATAATTGAAAAATTGAATTGTCCAAGAACAAAGAAAAGATGGTGTCTAAAGACACTTTTTATAATGTTGAAGCACAAACAAGTATATCTTAACATATAAAAATTTCACATTCTTTTGTATAAAATTTCTTGATAAACCAATCATAAGATCAATTATATATAACTCGAATCCTAACTATTAAAGTAGCTCTCATAAAATAATGAAGACATATTTAACTTTGGCTACCTTAAGCATGTCTACATCTCCATCTTTTCTACATTAGCTAAAGTCTAAAGGAGCAAATGTTGTAAGGAACAATGATGCCTCCTAAGACCCCAAATGATTTCATGCTAAAAATGTACCACAAGGTAATAATTTTGAGCATGAACTTGATATCCCTAATATTGAAATAGATGACGCTGAATTTATAGTCTTTATGGGAAATTCAGTAAGGTTCACCCTATGAGATTTATTAGGAAGAATCCCCCCAATATAGTGATGCATGCTTATATTTGGGTTAGCTAGGATTGCTATGGTTGGCACTATGTTGATGCGGGGAAATTTAACTTTCTAGCAAATTCACGTTTTAGATTTGCTAATCTGTTTTCCCTCGATGTAAATTGCTCACTTCTCCATAGATCCTTAGTCTGCACTTAAAACGCATTAGAGTTTCTCTTACTCTTCCCTTTATTTCAAATATTAGCTTCAATCATTGACATGAATGCTCACCTCAATCCATGAGTGTTCACTTCCATATACAATTAGTCTCTATTGTGAGGAAAACGAGGTAAGAAATGCACATTTATTGTTTATTTGTCATCACAAATCCATTCAATACCAATATTTCAGCTGCTATTCGCCCATTAATGCCCTTAAGAGTACTACTGGGCATACCATGGGCATGAAGTCTTGCCATCACCGCATGACTCTGTCAGAGTTAAAAAACCTGACATCTTTTCACATCCGGGATTGCGCTTGGGGATCACCGCCATTAATCCTCGCTGGATACATCGAGCGCGCCCAGCTGAAATTTGAATTTTTATTTGAAATTCAAATTTTTAACCCCGCCCAAAATCGAAACAGAACAACCATTTCAAATCTGAACTTGTAAGCTCGCTTGCAGGAAGCAATGGATTATACGCAGCCACTAGAGTTTGGGGACAAGAATACGGCCGACGTAAGATTGAATTTGATCGATTCAGCTGGACTAGAGTATCCCGGAAATCCTCTTTTACTTCATTCTCATGTGTTGAAGAAGGCTGAGTTTTTTGGAACCAAGCTTTCCCAAAGTGGGTCTTCAACTAAGCGACCATTTGAAATGAAGGTAACATGTTCTTACCATCCAGAGAGTTACGTCAGATGTATTCAGCTAATATATTCTTATGATACAGACGAATGCTTTAATTTCACGGATGTGGATGAAGCACTGGCTATTTTACCAGTTGCTTCTGAAGTGATGTTCCGTGATTGTATGGAGTCATGCATGCGATATTTAGATGCTGTGCGCTGGAGTACTGAACAAGAAGCCAAGCTTCGCGTGTTGTTGTCATCTTTGAACATAACTGTATTGCCTGATTTAGCTGCCAGACTTGGTATGAGCCAAAGCAAGTCAGATTGCGAAGATATAAAGATGGTGAAGGAATCTCTACAAGAATTGTTGCAGATGACTTGCTATGAATCATCAGAGTTTCGCAGCACTGTGGAGCAACATATATTTGACTACTTAAAGTTAAATCTGTCACCATTTATTAAAGATGTTTGCAGACATGTCATTTTGAACCAGTTTAAGGCAGAAGTGAAAGCTGTTAAGGCGAAGGGCGAAACAGACACGAAATTGGCTTGTTCTGACTTGTCTTGGCTACTGGGCGTCATTCGGAAGTGCGATGCAAAGTTGTTGGCAACAGTGGTCAAAGAGTTTTGTGAAGATACCGATCTTCGTAATGCACTAGCTGGTGGAGCTCTAGAATATTTCTCTACTAGGTGTGACATGCTTACCATTTTAATTGATGAGATATTGAAGGTTATGGGAAATGGAGAGATAATTACTTCAATGTCATTCCGTGTCGATTTTCTTACCAATTGGGCTGATACAATGGTGAAACTCCTAAATAGTCTTAAACATGGATATGGAATTTCACGAGAGACAGAGGCACGTAGAGTTCGAGAGACATTTCTTAGTGCACTAGAGAAAGGTATTATTGGCGTAGGTGAAACTCTCCCTTTGGTTGAGAAAAAACGCATTTACAGGTTTTGGCAAGATATTTTCACCGAAAATTCCATTAGCACGAGTAGTCTCTCTAAATGGTGGGCTCAGAAACTGCACGACGCCATCATGTTACAGAAGATTTGACAAAAGGCAACCTGAAGAGGCGGCTTCAGCAGTGACATAGTTTATTTCTTTTGTATATTTCTTTATGAAAAAAATATTTTCCTGATCGCTGCTCATTATTATTAGTACCTGAACAAGGCAATGCATTGCTACAGCGAATGTTAACTTAGTTGGTTGTGTATTTTCTGGATGATAATGTTTTATTTACGCTAGATTTGGTATGCAGTTTAATTATACTGAGGAAATCTTTTAATACTCCGAGTTATTCTGTAATATCCGAACTCTATGTATGTTGTAGTTTCCCTGGTGACTTGGACTGTTTGGACACGATTGGTTACAATTTTTTTTGGTGAAGCTTGGCTTTCTTTATACAGGATATGTATGTAACTTTTGATTCCCTCAACATGAATAGCAAAATACAACGATCTTCAATTGATTAAAAAAAAAAAAAAAATTATAACTATTTTTTCATGTGTTTTATTTATATTAATTTTAATTTGAAAATATTTTTATTATTATTTTGTAATATATAAGTTTTGATGATTTTGATTTATATTAATTTTAATTTGATAATATATTTTTTTAATTATTTTATTGAGTTGAGAGATTTATTCTACAGCTAAAAGATATTTGCATTTGCAAGTTTGTTAGGTGCCTTTTTAAAATAAAAATAAAATATAAAAATTATGTTTTAAATAGAAAATAATGTTTACTATAATAAAAACAAATGAATATGCTCTAAAGTAATTAGAAGTAACAAGAATGTGTGAATTGTTTAAATCTTATACTTTTCAAAAATATTTCAACAAAATATTTAAATAAACTATATCTATATATCAACTTCATATATATATATATATATATATATATATATATAGAAGAAAAAATTGTTTTTATGGTTAAACTTTTTATTTGGTCCTATATATACTCTATATAGCATTCATAAATACTATTTAAACAATGTAAAATAACATATTGTATTTTGCACTTTGAAAAAGTTTGTAAGTGAAGAAATTTCATCCCTTTCTACTCATGTTAGATCTGTACTTAAGATGGATTTATGAATTAGAATATAAATTGACATGTTAGATGTGTACTTAAGATGAATCTATGCATATAATATATGAATTATGATATAAATTTGACAGTAATATTATTTTATAATATATGAGTTAGGATATAAATGAATAGTAATGATAGAAGGTATACTTTGAATTTTTATTGGACACTTTCATTTAAGGTTTTGTTATTAGTATGCGTATTATTATTTTTCATTTCAAAATTTAGATTGGCCTAAATAAGGTTTTAGCTTTAATGCAAATTAAAAAGTAGTAATGTATAGGTTAACCAAAATTTTAAAATAAATTGCAAAGTAGTAATGTATGTCCAAAATCCACCTCTTCTTTGCACATGCCCCTACCTCAATGCACCTGACACATGGGTTTTGTGCACCTGCCACTACTCTTGTCTACCTACCGTCGCTGCAAACCACCATTTAAGCTTTATCAATTTTCTTCCTTCTATTGCCATAGAAGTTGTTTGAAGTTTGTTACATTTTGTGATTTGGTATTATTTTGGCCCTCTACCTCTATGTGACATGATTTTAGCATGAGCAATAGCTTCTACCTCCCATATCCCTCCCACCTTGAACAAATTTATTAGGTTGCTAGTAGCTTGGGACCTACTCTACAATGGGGAAGCCTCTACTTCCCATGGGTAGGCCAACTGGTGAGCACCTACCCTTGCCACTATAGTGCTCATGCATAGTGGTCATGGGTATGGCCCAAACTAGTTGAGTTTTGGAAGGAGAAATCTAAGCAACCACTATTGACATCTTATTTATTTACACCAGAGCATGTTGTATTTTCACACCATAGTTCTTCATGTTATATTTTCACCAATGATTCAAGTATTTTTTCATATTCATGTAATATTTCATGTGCTTTTCATTTTACTTCGGGATTATTTCAACCACATAAAAAAATATTCGGAATTGCATGCCTCCAAATCATATGAAAGTTTATCCTAATATGCAAAATACGACTGTGAACTTACTTAAAAGTGAACTTTCAAGTAATTGTAACAATCATCACTTTTTCCTTCCTTATGACTATCTATGGGATTATGTAGGAATGAATCGCAAAATGAACAACCACCATTCTATTTGTTGGAACAATTATGCACATAGTATTCAAAGAATCGCCACCAAAATTATTAGCAACATAAACTCTATAAACTATGTTGTGGTATCTATGAGCCAAACTTTTTAGGTGCAACCCTCTCCTTTTATAGTTGTGTACTCTACCTTGGAAATATTAAAATATCTTATTTCTTAGCAAAAGAAAAATGCAAAAACGAACAAAAACAAAGGAAGAACATTGATTGCCTCCCTTCATTGGCTAAACAAGAGTGATAACACATTAATGTAGACCTTAATAATTTTAGAATCTTCCGAACATCACAACACATGAAGCATTCCAATGTCTATGAAACCTTAGAAGTAAACGATCTAGCTCATGAGGTTCCCACAAGCTCAAGCCCAATAAAAAGGACAAACAAAAAGGAAAATTCTTGAACTTACATCCTCAAATAGATATATGACTTACTCCATGTGTCTATCAGTGATGTTTATATCGATATAATTGTACATATTCACAACTACATTTTGACCCCATAATTGCATTGATTTCTTCCATGGTTCTTTCTTAGGAGACATATCATAAGTCCATTTCTGTAGTAATTTTCAGATTCAAACTCATCAATCCATCCAAAGACCTTTTCTCTTCCTTCACTCTTAAAATATAGTGGTTGCCCTTTATTTTTATTTGCATCTATATTAAAGGTGGGTTTCTCGAACAATTATGCACCTAGGGTTTAAGAAATCATCTTGCAACTTGAAATTAACTTGAAGTTTGTCAACACTTGTGATAAGGAGACTAGGGTCATGATGAGGGTACTCTGTTGTAACTAGTGAGGCTATTAATGATGTGCAATTTCAACATTTTTCACCCTATCAAAGGAGTTTGGGCTAAGATGAAACACTGATAGGTAATTTGCTCAATCGTTCATATGCACACTTATCCTAAGTGTGATGCTTCAAATGGTATAATTTCTATGTCTATTATGGGTAAATATGATTATTTGGATTGAATGGAATTTGTTCATTTAGAGTTTCTAGTTTTTGTTGAGCATAATGGCTTATGGTTTTATATTCCTAGAGGCTGTCACTCAAAAAATTGGTCATTGGTAACAACTTTAGCTCAATCAAACAAATATTTTGGTTTGAAATTAAAGTTTCATGAATTGGGTTTTGAATGAATTGTTCTACTATAAATTTAAGATACTCCTTTTCCTAGGAGCAAGTATTGCCAATCCAATGGAGAATTTTTCTTTTCATTGCATGATTAACATTCTTTAGGTTGTTTGTGTTTATGATGCATGCAAACGATGATGCTAATTTATCCTTTGTAGTTTCAAATCCTACCAAACATTGCGATGTTTTTTTCGCGGAATCCAACTTTAAATTTGATCTTGTACAACAATATTTTGCACCAAATAAGGGATGTATATGCTTAGAATACTATTTAAGGAGTTAAAAATGGTTTCATGCATGTATTCTTCTATATGTTAAACTATTAAATGTTATTTCTCCCCTTTTTTATTTAATGAGGAATTGGGTAGATGTAAAGTTAAATTAGTATTAAACTAAAGAGGATAATGAATATTAACAAGAGGAATGACTACCATGCAACATAGTCCATACCTCTACCACTAATTAATTGATTAAAGGTTGTGCTTTCATAATGAAATTTCTCGATACAAAGCTCATTGCATAATGGAAGCTCTCTGCACAAGCATTTATTAATAAAAAATACAAGTGTGCCATGATGTCTCACACTTTCATATAGGTTGTCAATACTATCTATTGCAAAATGATTTCATAGTTTGGATCACACCTGCAACTATATCGATTCCAGTCTACAAGTGGTAGCATTTATCGTTTCTGATTACAAGCTAATTTATTTATTCGTCAAAAGAATATCGAACTGTATTAATAGTTAACATTACTTTCATCTCTGTGGAATAAATTTCCCTATGCACTCCCTGTAGAAAATATTTGATACCTTGCAAATTCTAATGAGAGCAAACTAATAACAAAAGATACAATATTTATCTACCAAAAATCTACGGAAAGGAAACGATGAATAAAAACAAAATCACACATAGAACACAAAATATTTATGGGGAACCCAACTGGGAAAAACTCCTCTCTACTGTATTAAATAAATAGAGAAATTTGATCTATTACATGAAATTTTCTTCAAGCCTAAAGCTCCATGCAATATTGATCAACTCTGTACAAGCCTTTCCAAACACTAAGGAAAATAAGGGTTTCTAGGAGCTCCTATTTCCTAGCACAAATTTTCCCCCTAGAAAATAGGAATTTCTCTTCTTTCCTTATGCAATTCCTAAGATAAATTTCTCTTCTTTCTTCTGAAGTCCATCACAAAAAAACACGTGTACAATAATAAATAAAATTGTGTCTTCATCCAATCTCAATAAGAAATTTGAATTGCATGATGTACTAGGCTAAATTGAGCAGTTGTTGTTGTTATCTGAGAGTTAGCTGAGTTAACACAAAGTCAAAATACTCAACTAAACTCAAGTCTATCTCTATTCTACAAGTAGGGATCATTTAACTAATAAACACTAGAGTTAAATCCATTAGATAGCTAATTTTAGCCATCAACTAGTCCACAACTCACTGCATGTCATATAAATTGAATTAAATAACTATAACTCAGTGATAGGCTACGTCACAAATCTTAACTAAAAACTAACTCAAGCAACGATGATATTGAATTCGAATTGGAATAACAAGTCAAATAAGCCATTCCTTGCTACATATTCAGCTCTCCCTCTTATTAAGGAAGGGATTCTTGGAAGAACCTTTTTCATATGGATCTGTCTTCAATTCTACCAAGTTCTTTGCTACTGCAGCTGCCCCCTATGAACTAGAATACTTATTTTCTTCCTTCTGGGGAAATTTATTTGGAGACCCATTGTTTCCCACCAAGCTGTGTGAGTTCGTCACTTTAGTCATAAGTGACATGTACCCTGTGTACTTAGGTGTCTGCTTCTTAATGCCTGGAGACTCAACTCTCTTTTGAGCTCCCTTAACCAAATCCTCTTCTCACTTGGATAAAAAATTCCCTATACTGGAATCTATGACTGAGTGGTTGCCTCCACTCACCCTAGGCTATGATCCTCTTCATCATCTTCATGTTGGTCAACCGAAATTCCACCTAGCTTAACCTAAAAATGAGATGCTCGCTAAGGATCCATCTTGAGAGCTCTATCCTACTCTCGCTCAACCACCACATCTCTACTCTTGGAACTCTCTGCCTTGCTTCTCAAGGTTGCACATGCATCAACCTCCAATTTGTAGAGCTTTTCGATCCTGACACCAATCCGCTTGACCTGTCGTGAAGCAGAATGTTTGAGGTATACCTTCCCTTTACTAAATACTAAATCATACCCTTTGTCTTCAAGGATTATTATTGTGACAACATTTTTAGTCAATCCTAGAACATACATCACATTATTGAGATGGGGAAAGGAACCCAAGTCCATCTTAAAGCTCACTGTACCAACTCCTTTGGTCATGTATCTGCCATCATTTCCAAGCTTGATATTGAATTGCATGTGTTTCTCCTCCAAACTACTGAGAAAATATTTATTCTCTCTCATGTGGAATGAAGCCCTTGAGTCAATGTACCACACACTGCCTCGAACTAAGATTGACATGCAAGGTATCAAAGATAATTCCAATTCGAACTAAGAAGAGAGTTCTTCTCCTCCTTCTACTGCTACACCATGCTCATTGGATTTCCATGCAAGGTCTTGTGTCCTTCTTTTCCTTGCATCCATTTTGTCTAGACTTGGTTTTTCCTTGGGCCTTCTTCCCCTTGAATTTATTCCCTTTGCCATCTAAAGCAAATTCCTTCTCATATTTTGTCTCAAAAGAGACTCCATCCCTTGTTGTCCTCCTTATCTCTTCCTGCACGATATCTAACAATAGTCTTTCCCAATTAGGGAGCTTCTCTTCCATTCACCGCATCCTAGAAACTGTGTCGAGATCTGTGAGGTCCAAGAAGAGCAAGGCTCACAAGATCTGTTGGTGGACCTATCTATCTAACACCTCCAAGTTCATCTCTCACTTGAGAAAACCTGGATAAATATGTAACAATGGACTTATTTTTTTCCCATGCAAATGTTCCTCAATTTTTCCTTCAAAGTGAGTTTTCTAGCATGACTATTGCTTTCAAAAAACTTTGTAAGGGCCTTCCTCATCTGGAATGGTGTGTTATCACGCAAAAAATATTCGCCTAACCATTTCTTACTAGGTTGATGGAAATACACCATGCAAGATGCGTTTTACTAAGGTAAAACTCACATTCGCCATAAGAAATAATTTAGTGAACCATTTTCCTAAATTATTTCTCATTAAAATCCAAAAACCCCATGAGAATAATTAAATAAATCATTATTTATTTAATATTCTCTAGAAATAATTATTAAATTGTTATTTGATGATTACTTCTTATTACTTTTGACTTAGTGACCTTGGAATAATTAAATAATCATTATTTTTTATTATTCTATATTTATCTCCTATTTTCCTTATGAGATAATTATTAAATAAGTATTAAATAATTGTTTCAAGTTCATATTTATCTTAATCTTCACAGAGTGATTAATAAATCATTTTTATTTGTTTATTAATTTAACCACTTTATAAATAAAGATATTTGACCATTTTGGATATCTTTTTCCTCTAAAAAAATATAATAAAATTTTCACAACGGCTAGATTTTGATTTAGTCAATGACATTTTATTATTTTTTAATTTTCAACCTATTCCATTTTTTTTTATATATAAATAGAGGGTTTTCTCTAAGATGCTTGATTGATGCTCCTTTGAATGAGACCAAATGCTCTTATATGTAGGCTTCCTTGAGTTCCCTAATAGGGCGACTTGTCCTTTGTTGGAACAGGGTCTCCTACACGCTGCGAAACTGGTCCATTTTGAATACTTTTCATTAGATTTAGTCTAGTGTAGGGGTTTTGGGGTGGGTCAAAGTCTTGAAAGCATTGTAATGGGTAAAATAACCAGGGGTCCAAAAACCATGGTTTGTGGACCATAGGAAAGTCTAGGATAGATTATTATAAATAGAGGAATATTTTGTATTATAAGGGGAGGATTTGAAGAGCTATTGATGCAAATTGTGGTTTAAGTTGTCTGTTTGGGTTTTTGGGGAAAGGACTCTTGTTGGCTGTGTGCGCGGAGATCTAGAGTCCAGTTGTGTGTGGACCTTGCTGCTGTGTGCGCAGGCTAGGAAGGGGATTGTAAGAAGGAACTGATAAATGAACGAATAAGAAATGTTGATAGAGAATTGAATCTGTGAGTACGATCTGTATGAATCTTGGTAATTACTGCTTTATGTGCATTCTATATTTAAGCTGCGAAAGATCTGTGTAAGTGTGTTTTTTGTATCTAGATCTGTTCTGTTCTATTTATGCAATATTGTGCCACTGTCATAAAAGTATATAAGTATAAATCTAGCACACGTGGATGCGAATAGAGACATCCTTAGCCGTATGCAGAACAAGGTGATCTGGGTATCATAGGACTGAACGCAGCTCTGCTTGTCTTACCTATCCTTTCTCAGGGTGCGGAAACCTAGTTCCAGCACCCACCCATACTACTTCGGGTGAGACTTTGACCTGTGCAAGTAGGTTACTGCCGAAAGGGCCAGTAGTATAGGGGTTTGTTAGCAAACCTTGAACTCCGAACCTGGGTCAGGACCCCTCGAGCCAACAAATGGTTCCGTTTTCAGGACATGAAGCATAATTAGAATTCTCATTTTCAGAATAAGAACAAAAAATGTGCATAGATTACATTTGCATACTTTTCAAGTAAATTGTGCATAGATTACAACTGCATAGTTTACATTCTAGAAAATCAATCATAGATTTAGATCAATTTATTTGATTTGAATTTACATGTTTTTATGCTTGTTTTAAAAACATAAAAATAAAATTGGAATTGATAAGCATTGGTTTTTATTGATGAAATTAGTGCATTAGAGAATTTGTTATATTTTCTTTTATTTAACAAGGGATATGCGATCTATTGTCCTACATTTAAACAAAGAGGTTTTAATGTTACAATGATATGGGACAAGTTCATCTCTGATATGAAGGATGGATTTGGTGAGTTATACACAGGGACATCTCGAGATACATATATGACAAGACAAGATATATTAAACATTTACAATGATACTATAAGGATAGAGTATGTTAAAGATCAAAGTGATCCAAACAGTGTAGAAAGTTGGTATAAGGAACACCCTGAGAGCTTTTTCTTCTACCAGAAACAAGATCTTGTTGAAAACATCCCTTTTATTATAGGCATACAAACAAAGTGGATGCGCTCAATGATGCTAAAATATTCTCACAATAATATAATCTCAATGGATTCAACATTTAGTACAAATAAGTATGGGGTGAGTACAAATTCATTCTAAATTTGATTTATTTATTCAACCTCATTTTAGTGCATGTAACTTACATAAATATAATTATGTACATTGTTTGTAATGTAGTATCAATTGTACACCTTAATGGTTTTCGACGAACATCGCAATGGGGTTCCAGTAGCTTGGGTGATATCATCACGCAATACTATAGCTGAGCTTTCTAAATGGATGTCAACTCTCTTTTCCATTGGGAAGAAAGAGCGACCAGATTGGCAGGTTCAAGCTTTCATCACAGATGATGCTACTGCTGAAATTGAAGCGTTAAGGTGATGTGTTTATTCTTTTATAAGAGACATAAAAATATTGTTAATGTATATTCCCTCTAATAAATTGTGTTATTCCAGGTCTTCAATCAAGTGTAATATATTATTATGTACGTGGCATGTTCGTCGTGCATGGTTGAAGAATGTTGGAAATAAAGTCCAAGGAAGGGAAAACCAAATCCACATTTTTCATTCTTTATGAGAAATCATGCACACATGTGAAGATGATGAATCTGTAAAAAAGACAGTTGAAAGATTCTTTGAAAGATTCAAGGACCAACCAAGGTTTTTGGAATATTTTAAAACAACTTGGTTAGCCAACAACAAAATTTGTAAGTTTCTTGTAAGTGACTTTAATGACTATTTTTCATGTCATATGTATTATTAATTCATAGCTAATAAATTTCTTTCTACAGATATGTGGGCAAAAGCATACAGAAAATTTCCACATTCCAATCAGGATACAAATAATGCCATTGAATCTTATCATCGGCATATCAAGCAAAGGTACCTAAGCGAAAAGAATAATGCAAGTCATAGACGTGTCGATTGGTTAATATATGTGTTGTTGACAAATGTTGTATTATATTACAATCATATGCAACGTTTAAAAGAAGCTGGTTTTGTACGGCCTAGAAAAATTGGGGAACAATTGAATTCATCCAAGTGTAGAGCTAGACAAATCCCAAATGAAGATTGCGTGCCTGATGAAAAGAGTAACAATGGTTATTGGGTTCGTAGCCAAAATAAGGATACACGTGATATTTGGTACAATGTCATATATAAAGGTTCCAATCTAAACTTCTGTAATTGCAATTGGGCCTTGAATGGAAATGTTTGTACACATGTACTGAAAGTTGAGATGTTGGTGAGTAACATTACTTTGGGTGAAAATGTATTGCCTAATATCATTAATCCTACCACAGAAAGGCCTACAATTTCATTTGATTTGAATGAAACACCTATATTGGGCCTAGAAATCCAAACAGAGCTTCTGCCATGCATTGATTCTCCTCCAAATATAAGTTATTATAATGAAACAAACATTGATAATGTTCAATCAACCAATGTACGACCAGATAGTGCATTATTTGAAGATGATGAGATGAAACGTGTTAACTTATCAACTCATAAGAAATTGAGATCCATAATACCTACAAATTTGGAGCAAGCAAATGCATTGAACAGTTTGGTAGACAAAGCATGTCAAGAATACAATAGAATGTTTTTCAATAATATAACTCCATCAAAGATCACTGCTAAAAGAAAACATAGTTTCTTGAGTCCAGTAAAAAAGAAAAGACAATGTGGGCGCAAGTCAAAATCAGGGAAAGATAAACCACATTTTGAAAAGGTTGGACGAGTTCGTTAAAAAAAAAGAAACATGGATGAGCAACTAGAGTTATCTTCTCAACACCAAAGAAGTGTGGGCCACATACCTGAGTTAGTGCAACATTCTATTATATAGAAAAATGGTATGGAAATTTGATGGCATGCATTTTTTAATGTGAAATACGATATATTATCATTTTCGATGCATTTTCATAACTATATGAAACTTTTTATTGTTATAGTCGAGGGACCCACATCTCACAACGTTCCAGGTTGTCGAATTCAATTATTTGATGAGCATGTTGGTGAAAAAAACTATAGCAGTTTGAACACTGCTCCACTCATTAACATCCCAATTTCCTCCCCGAGGGTGCTTCCTCCTCTTGTACAACTAGTGGAGATTTATTGTCACCCACACCGACCACCTTTCTCCATCATAAATTCTCCCATGCCTATAACCACCTCCCCAAACTCTTCCCAATCCCCACCCCTACCATTTATTCATCCACCCTTCTCATTGTTTCAATCATCCACCTTTGACATTCCAATTTCCCCCCCTAGGGTGATTCCCACTATCGTACAACTGGTGGGGGTGTATCACCGCCCACACCCACTACCTTTTTCCGATTTCACTTCCACTATGCCTTTATCCATCACCCATGAACCATGCCTATATCCATCAACAACAGCTCCACCATTTGCCGAGGAAGGACAATCTTCTCCATTGCCTTAGATCTTCATGGTGAGAATGAGTAGTTGATCAAAATCTTATCATGAATTAACGGCAATTGATTCTATGCATTTTGGATTTTACAACTAATTAGTTATTTAATTTTTGCAGCAATATCAATTTTGAAATGCACTTGGGAGTGTGAAGCGCGACGAGGGTGACGTATAGACCCAATTTATAAATCAGTCATCATGTCATTTTTCCATTATTTCATTTATGGGCGCGACCTTCCATTATCTATGTTGGGAAGGCTCTCTCCAATTACAGAAACAACATCGTTTCAACCAACTTTGGAATTCTAGGATCTAACCCTCCTGAATCCAGAGAGGGATCTCTCCAATAAGTGCAAATATGTTGCTACTTGTTTGTAGGTAGAAATATATTTATGTTTTGATTTTTCACTTTTCATAATCCTTTAATCATAATTATTATTTTTGTTTTAAAAACTTTCTTTTGCTCATAATTATTATTTTTGTTTTTAAAACTTTGAAATAATGATTTGAATTCTTTAGTGAAATTTAAATTGATTTATTATATTATTTATAATTAACCATAATTATTATTGATTATACTTTAAATCAAAGTGTGAAAATGTTAAGATTGTTTTGTCATTATGTTAGGAAATTATTATCAAGAACCATCCATACATCATTGTGGTCAAAATCATTATAAAAAACCCCACATATATTCACAACTAACACGTTTAAGAATTTTGAGTTTGCATTCAAAATGTGAATACATGTCCAATAAAATCTAAATTGTATGTATTGGAGTATATATCAATAAATAATTATGACTTTTCCATGATTGTTTCAATATGATCACTCTAATCTCTATGTTATTGTTATAGGTCACACCTCTTTTCACAAAGAACTTGGGAAACATAAAACAAGATACACAAAAGATGTCAATGTAGTAAAGTAGCATTAGATAGAAAACTTTATAGTATATTGGAAACAAAATTTATTTATTATAAAGCATTTTCTAACCAAAATATAAGATTTAATAAGTCATGTATTAAATTCATTTTGTTTTTTTTTTTTAATATGAAAAATTTTAACATAGTTATTTTGTATAAATTTTTAATATAATTATATTATTGAAAAATAAATTTTTAATCAAATTTTTATTTGTGAAGTGTTGACTTAATAAGATAACATTATTTTTAAAAGGCAAAATCTTAACATAATATTTTTTTAAAAGAAACATAAAAACCCAAAAAAATAAAATAAATAAAATAAATAAATGTAATTTTTCTTAAAAAGCCAAAAAGATCAAATAAAAAATTATGACCGGTAAAAAGAAATCCAAATCCAAATTCCTTCCTGGGTCTATGCTACGCGGAAATGTTCATTGAGTTTGCCTTGAGGACCGTATACGCGCCTAACCTAAGTGAGCAGTCATTTAACTCGTGTATGACGCGTCGCTTGGAAGAGACACCGTGCATTTACTTATTCGGTAGCCATCCTTTCCGTGTTTTCTGTCGAGACCAACTCGTACGTTCAGAATCTAAAACTGAGACACTTATCATTAAGAGGTTCGTTGGTGGTACTTAGAGTCTGCAATTTAATGGATGCATCGTCCAAGGGTGGAGCATGGCGATGGCCCCTACTATTCCTGTGTCTGTCCGCAGTGTTAGCAAAACAGTAAGATTCTCCGTATCTCATATCGTCCGAATGGAGGCAACGAGGATCTTCGACATTCACTGTTTTTAATTTTTTTTTTCAGGTCAGCGCCCCACTACCACGGTCATCCTTCCCTCGCACGAGTGACGCAGTGCGGGACACTTTGAAAACATTTATTGCCTCATAGGGCTGCGTACGGGGCTGCCTGGACTCATATGACCGTGAAGGGTTAGGACCGGAACCAGTTTTTTATTTATTTGAGGTATTGTGCTCGTAGGAGATGGCATTGCGGCCACAGCGGAAACAGAGGACTGGCTTCATTTTCGATTTCCTCTACGGCGGCGCTTTCTTTTTGCAAGACGGAGGAAAGGCTTTTCTGGAGAGCTTGTATTTAGAGGTTTAAAGATTCATTTTCATGGAAAGGCTTTTTTGAAGAGCTTGTGTTTGAACTTTCAAGGTTTAAAGATTCACTTTCGAGGAGCAAAAATGGGGTGGCTTTTCGGATGCTTGCGTGTTAAAGATAAAGAGCAACCGAGCGGCAATATTTTGGAAGTTGCAATTGGGCAACCAATACTTTCTAGTCTATAGGCCTATTAATGTTGTAAGAGTATCAATGACTATGTTATGTTCCTGCGACCGACTATGTCATGTTCATGCGACCCATGCCCATGCCATCTTTAACCGTCCTCTTCAGCTTTAGTCTCGAGCTGCCAAAAAATTAACTCTCTCATCTGCCGGTCTCAAGTGCGCCATTAACCCTCCATCCGGCGGAGTTTATTTTCACGGGCTTTTAGCAGTTAAATGGGCAAGGTTGTTAATTTCGAGTTGGCCCTCCCTTACGAATGCTAGTTGTCAAGATTGCTTGACTAAAGCTCAGAAGCAAATAGTCACCTGTCTTCTCAAGTGTGGAGGTAGAGGTCTCGAGGCGCGCTGTTTTCTGCGCTACTCAACTCATTCCTTTTTTCAGATTTCCGGTATGAATTTTCTATTTTTTGGGGCTAATATTGCCTTATTCGTATTTGTTAAATTGAGGTTAAGATTCGGCAAAATGTTAAATTGAGGTTAAAATCTAAAAAAAATTTATAAGTGAAAAATAATTTATATATATTCCAAAAAATTGGGAAAATATATAAGAAAAAATATATATCACAAGATTTTTAATTATAATTATTTGTTCACATTTTATTGTTGAAAATTTTAGTTTGTAATAAGCTTTGTTCAAGTGCATAGTGCACGCTAATATTACTATGGTTTTTTACAATGGTTTTGGCTTATTGTATTAACAAATACAATAAAGCAATATTGTACGAATTTGGCAAATACGAATAATATTCGTCCCCAAAATACGAATACGAATAAGACAATATTCGCCTCCAAAAATAGAAAATTCATACTGGAAATCTGAAAAAAAGAGTGAGTTGAGTAGCGCAGAAAACAGCGCGCCTCGAGACCTCTACCTCCACGCCTCGGAAGATAGGTGACTATTTGCTTCTGAGCTTCAGTGAAGCAATCTTGGCAACTAGCATTCGTAAGGGAGGGCCAACTCGGAATTAACAGCCCTGCGCATTTAACTGCTAAAAGCCCACAAAAATAAACTGCCCAGATGGAGGGTTAATGGCGCACTTGAGACCAGCAGATGGGAGAGTTAATTTTTTGGCGGCTCAAGACTGAAGGTGAATTAATTTTTTGGCGGCTCAAGACTGAAGGTAAAGAGGACGGCTAAGGATGGCATGGGCATGGGTCACATGAACATGGTATAGTCATTGGTACTCTTACAACATTAATGGGCTAATACACTGGAAAGTATTGGTTGTTTCGGGCTACAATATCGGAGGCGTGCTTGTTAAGCGACCACAAGGCAAGGGTTTGGATACTCTGTCGGGGTGCTTTTTCGGAATCTTTCGTGTTAAAGATAAAGAGCGACCACGCGGCAAGCTTTTGGACACTGCGTTGCCTGTGAAGAATAGGGTAAGGCTCTTGCTTCTGGCTTTCTTTTCTTTTGTATTAATGTAGCTTTAGAGGTATCGGTCTGTTTTTGTGGCCTGTAATGGATTTTGGAAGGCCGATGAGGTGCCGAGATTGCGTTCTTCGTTGCGTGAAGCTCGTTGTTGTGGTTCTTTCAAGTTTGAACCACGAGAGGTGCAAGCTTTTGCATTCTTACCGTGCAGATACCTTTTTTCTGAGCATTTGAGCCTTTTATAAGAACTCTATATGTTGCTGCCTTTCGCAGGAAAATGTCTGGTTGGAAATTTCGTGCTATTGTGAACCCTGGATTTCTTGTCCATGTTGAACTTTAAGAATATTTCGAGTAACGGCTTTTTGCTTTTGTTTGCTGCAGATCTCTGTGAAGCAAAAATCTGGAGCTGTTTTGAACGGTGTACATGGAGCCTTTTGTGGACTTGAATATGTTTGAAAGAACTTTATGTTGTTTTTTCCTGATCATTTTTGTATGTGCATTAAGGATTTTACGAGGATTTTAATATATATGGGGAAGTGAAAGTTTCAAGTGTATATTTGCGCTCTATTTTGGTTTTGCTATATGACTCAGGCTGCGATTTGTGTTGATATCTGGAGATGGCGTTCTTTTTTAATTCGATAATTTTCCACAATCTAAATAATGTTGCCTTTTTGTCCCCTTTCTCACTCTAATTTTTTTGAAGCTATTTGCAAACACCTAAAAGTGAGGCTAAGTCTAAAATTCACGAGTGTATATTCACACCTGTGGCGAGGTAGAGTTAAATGTGAATTGGAAAAAATTGTTTGTTTCTTACTAATAATTAATTTTTCTTTATAATTTTTGCTTAAAACGGTCGGAGTGATCCAAATTAAAGGAAAGTCTTTACTAAGAACTCTAGCTGGTGCTTAAAAGAGTCGGATTGAATCAAACTGAAGGAATGTACGTTATGTCGGTTGTCAAATCTTTGTCAACGTGGATTGTGTTGCTAGTGGTTTAGGGTTGGGTGTAAATTGCATATTCAACGTAATTTGCTTTGAAATTGTTTTGCATTACTTTTCAAAAGTATCTAAATGTAATGTAAAGTAATATGAATGAAAGAAAACAATATTCTAACATCCATGACCGGACAAAGCATTTATATATATATAGTAATATGAATAAAAGATAGATGTTTTAATGTTAGATAGATACTTTAAAGATAGATATTAAAACTAGTGTTTGTGTTTTTGTTTTAATGTTATTTCAAATTGATGATTAGCTAGCTCAAACTTATAAAAATCTCTAAAAACAATAATTATTACTTGTAATACTTTTAAAAAATCTCTAAAATCAATATTTGTAATATTTTTTCAAGTGGATCATTAGCACACTCATATAGAAGTCTCTTAAAAACAATTAAAAACATTACAATAATTAATATCTGTAATATTTTGTCAAGTGGATGATTAGCTTCCTCAAACAACTTATAGAAGTCTCTTAAAAACAATTAAAAACATTACAATAATTAATATTTGTACAAATATTTTTTTCAAGTGGATGATTAGCTTACTCTTAAAAACAATTAAAAATATTACAATGGCAATATTTAATCCATAAAATTGCTATTATCAATTATAATATTATTGATATTTTGCCTTTATTTTTAAGTCCTAAGGTGTTTTTATTTGAAAACAACTCCCATAGCTGTCAATGTGTCCATGTTTGAGTAATTTGATTAAATGTTAGACAATTGAAATGTTTTAGGCCATGAAAACTACAAATAAAGTTATTTTTTATGTTTTTTTTATAATGTAAGTCTTTTTTTATTAAAATTTTTATGTTTTTTGATAATGTTAGTTTTTTTTTTCTTTTTCTTTTTAATAAGTTAGATTGAATTTAAGTTTTGGTGACTTTTAAGTTAAAATGTTATTAAAAATTTGTTAGATTTTAACCTCAATTTAACATTTTTACTTTTTCAAATTACACAAACAAATAAAAATAAAAGTTAATTAAATAAAAAGGATTGACATAATGTAATGAACATTTAAAATATGTCAAAATACAATAAAAAATAAAAATATTAATAAACTATAAAACAACCCCATGGTATTGGCCTAAGGTATTCATGTGGAATATAGTTTATTTAAAGAGGGAAATTAAAATGGCCTCGATCATTATTTTTGGTACAACTATTTTATTATTCCAAAAATACATGGTTTCTTTTGTTATATATTATTTATGTTATAAATGTTTTATTATTCATCAAGACTCTTTTATTATTCATCTGTGGTATTTCTTAATATATAGAAAATTAAATTAATAATAAATTTTTTTTAAATGTGATATTTTTTGAATTCAAATTATTTCATAGGGCATGATTTATCTTGAGCAATAATGATGAATGTTCATAATTCTCATTTCTTAAATAACATTAAATTTACCTTTAATTACTTAATTGTAATAATTTCTAACTACATAACAGTTTGTAATTACATACATACTCTTTTAGATTTTTTTTGTAATTACAAGGTAGTTGTTGCATATAGGAACATTTAAATATGATACTCTATTGTAATTTTCTCTATAAATGTGATGGCAAATGTGCCGTAAATGTTGACAATTTTATGGTTAATGTAGTATAAACTACATACATGCAAATTCACAATCTTGTATACAAGATCAAGAAAGCTATGCCCAATAGAGCAACACAAAGAGCAAGATATATTAATCTCAGTGTTAGAATTGTTTTCTCAATAAACTTGTTTTTACTGCTTTTGAACTGATGAAAGTCATCGTTAATGCATATAGGAGCATTTAGATCCAATAAGAAAAGTGTGATAGTGTGTTATAATTTTCTCTACAAATGTGTTGGAGTTGTTTTCTCAATAAGTGATGAAATCCATAGTTGTTGCATATAGGAGCATTTATCTCCCATAAGAGAAGTTGATACTGTGTTATAATTTTATCTACAAATGTGTTGGAGTTTTTTTCTCAATAAACTTGTTTTCACTGCTCTTAAGTGATGAAATTCATCGTTGTTGAATATAGGAGCATTTAGCTCGGATAAGAAAGGTGTGATACTCTGTTATAATTTGCTCTACAAATGTGATGGAAAGTGTGCCATGAATGTTGGCAATTTCATGGTTAATGTAATATAATATGAATAAAAATTCATTTCTTCTACACATGGTCAAGAAAGTTATGCCTAGTAGCCAACGCCACAGAACAAAACATGTTCGCCAACTCCATAAATGCTACTAAATCCCTCTCGGTGTTGGAGATATTTTCTTAATCGCCTTATTTTTACTGCTCTTAAAATGATGAAAGCCATCTCTCTATACATTTTTTATACAAAGAACAAAAAAAAACCAACTTCATCAATGGTAAAAAACAATGTGATATTTTGAATATTTTCAAAGATCATGAAGGAAATAATACATAGGTGACTCAATAGGAATTGATCAAGATTAAATATGGAGGAACTGTACCAAAACATTTGATTTTGAAGGTAGAAAATCACGATCTATTTCTTTATTCATGAGGCATTCAGGTTGGCATGACCAGACAAGGTATTTAACTTAACTTTAACATAGGCCTCATGATTTGTAAGGCTCATTCCTTAAGTTGTTTCTTTTGCAATGATGTGCAATTTTAGTTATTTTGTATTGAGAATCACTAGCAATTGCACCATATGTTGCAAAAGAAGCGCTGTAAAGCAGTGACATAAGAAAGAGTAGTATAGAAGAAATGCTCTCACATGAATCATGCACAATAGCTACAACTACACAGAGTGAACAACAAAATTGCACTATTCAGTTACATAATTTGGTTACAACTACATATGTTAATATCATTTTTAGATAAGTATACGTGCTTTGGTCATAAGATGAAATATCATCATTCAAGAAGTTTAGAAAATAAGGTGTTTAATTATTCTCTAAGAACCATAAGTATCAAAGTACCAAAACACATACTTCCAATGGGAAAAAAGAGATTACATCAAAACCAGGAAAAAAAAAATGACAACTCATCTATGGTATAACTTAGGTATTTAATGATGTAACTTACAAAATCTCTTGGTAAATACATAAATAATTTCATCAATTTTCCTCTTGAGTAATCATAAAATTTTCATTCTTCAAAAATTTCCACAAAAAAAAAAACTAATTACATCATTTAAATAATCCAACATGAACCTCAATGTGTAATTATAATTTTTACCTCATATCATTGAAAATAAATGAACATTAATTTACATCATAGCATTAAGAAAACAAGAACAACCTCAGTGGCTACTCAAAAGAAATGTACATTAATTTATGTGACAACAATAAAAATACATGGACATTAATGGGTTACTATGAGAATAAAACTTTCAATTTAAAGAATATAATATCACATTTATCAAAGGAATATGTGTTACAAGATTCGGCTATTCAGTCACATAATTTGGTTACAACTACATATGTTATTATCATTTTTAGATAAGCATCAGTTCTTTTGCACACTGTTTTTTTCATTTATGTATTCCTACGCACTATGGTAAAGGTGACCCATAAGGTGAGGGACTTTGTTGAAGTAGTCTCTATTCGAACAATGGTTCTAAGATGAAATATCATCATTCAAGAAATTTAGAAATTGAGGTGTTTGATTAATATAACCATTTCATTTCTAAGAACCATAAGAAATTTAGAAGGTGAGGTGTTTGATTAGTATAACCATTTCTTCTCTAAGAACCATAAGTATTGAAATACAAAAAAAAACAGATTTTCAATGGGAAAAAAGAAATTAGATCAAAACCACGAAGAATAGCAACTTATTACTCAATATATATTTGAAAAATATAAATACTTAAAAAAAAATATATCACAAATACATATAAATATTTAAAATGTCATGAGAATATAAAAAATACAATTAGTTTTCCTATTTTAATTTAATTAATATATATTTCAACAATACAAAAAATAATAATATCATACTTCATTATAATTATGAATTATTTGTAAGTCTAATAATTTATTATACATTGTTTTTTAAAAATTATCATAAACTAGTATGTATTTCAAGCATATAAATATAACATACTCATATTGCTTTAAAAGTATATCATAAATAATTAAAATTTTAGAAATGACCATGACAATATCACAAATAATCTTTTGGAGACACCATCAATTAGAATATATTTAAAAACCAAGTTTTTATAATTGTCCTTATTATATATTTTAACCATACAAATAATAATAACATCACAAGTAACTATAATAATGACTCTATAATATTAAATATCGAAATGATCACCATAATATCAATAATAATTGTAAGCTTTAATATTAAATATAAAATTTAGAAATACATTTATTGTTTTCTGTTTTTTAATTTATTTATAAATTATATTATTATTTGAAATCAATCAAAGATAAAATAGTAAAATTAAACATTGTGTTTAGAGACTGGTTATGCTCCTAATTGCTCAATATAGCTACATCAATATTTATTTTAGAAAAATGTCCAAGCCAAAACATTATAAAAAATGATAAGCTTGATAAAATTACCATATCTTTTATGTCACTATTTCTAATCTCTATCACATGAAACCCTCTTGATATACAAATAATATTTTATTTCCTTTGAAGTTAGAAGTTGACAACATGGAATTTCACAAAAGAAAAATATAAATATTTACCATAATAAAAAACCAAAAGAAAATAATAAAATAAACTTTAAATAATCTTCTAACAATTAAAAATAAAAATAAAAAATAGAGTTTAGAAAATCTTTTAAACCATAACGATAAAAATTCACTGCTTACATTTTGCTAGATGCGTGGTAACAAAATCTACTTCCAGAATTCACAAAATTTATTAACATACATAAAATTCACTCAAATCAGTATTGAGTCATAGTTAATTTATAAAACCTTTTAAACCATAATAATAAAAATTAATCACCACTTATATTTTGCTAAATGCCTAGTAACAAAATCTACTTCCAAAATTCACAAAATTTACTAAAATGACATAAAATTCACTAAAATCAATTTTGAGTCATAATTAATCTTATTTAAAAATAACTTCTTCTTCTTCTCTTTTTTTTTTAATATAATATTTTTTAATAAATATATATTTTTATTAATATTTTAATTAAATATAATAAAAATAATTTTTTTAAATATATTTTAAGCAAATTGAAAATCAAAACACTTAGAAATAAAAACTTGTTAATTGTCAAAATTTTAATATTAATCACTCCCAAAAACAAATACAATTCCCAAAAAAATCAGTTTCTTCTCATATATTTGATATTAAAATAAATTATCAAAATATTTAATACTTATAGTTTAATATCTTTGATATTAAAATAAACTATCAAAATATTTAATTAAACTTATAATAAAAAATTTAAAACTTAAATATCAGAGATATTTTTATATATTTAATTAAATAAATTAAATTTTAATATGATCAATTTAATTTATGTGAAAATAATTTTTGTAATTGTATTTTTAAAGATTATATTTATTAATTCTATGTTGAAAAATAGATAAGTGGCTGAAATCCACTACATTTAGTTCCTAACTAAAAGCCTATTAAATCTTAGTAAGATTGTGAAGAGACATTAAGGAAACTCCAACTTGTTAATCAATGCTGTTACTCAAACATATGTTTAAATAATTTTGACTATCAAAATTATTCTAAATATTTTCCAAATAATAAATTAGTTTTCTGACTTAAAAAAAAACTCCCCTTTCCTAGAAATCAGTGATGAATATGAATTTAAAATCCAACTATAATGGAACTGTGTAAATGATGCATAAAAGTGAGTTTGAAATCCAAATATTTGAATCGTGTTTGGGAGTACGAAGCTCTATAAATCGGAGTCAAAGATGAATATAGAACCCCCAATGGTTAAAATCTCAAAGATGAATATAGAACTCCAAATGGTTAAAATCTCGAAGAAGAAAAAACGTTCATAGTATTTTTGATGGTTCAAGAGTTGTGAATTTATGAGCTATAATTAAAAATTCGGACTGTCTTCACCTGGGGTTAGTTTATCTTGCTTCTAAAAACAGAATTGTAATGTGTAGGTTGTTCGCATCATTTCTTTCTCTGGGTTTTGCAGGCTGTACATGAACACGAAGATGAGGGGGCCGGTTCTTGCTTGCAAGCGGTAACGATTATTTTTCAATTGCATAAAAGAAAATCATTTCCGTTACAAGCTTCCATATCATGGATTTCTTTGAGAATTATATTTGTTTGAGAATCAGTTTTGTTTTTCGTATTGCTTACTAGAAACTTCCATATCATCGATTTCTGTGAGAATTATATTTGTCTGAGAATTAGTTCTGTTCTTCGTATTGTTTACCATTTCGCTGCTGCTAGCGAAAGCGTTTTTCAGCGTAGTGGAATGCAAAGAAAATGGAAGAAGCTTTCCAAAAAATGCAAGCAAAAATCCAAGAAACATGCATAGACATTTTTCTTTGACATTTTTTCCAATTTTATGGGCACAATGTAGTTATTTGGAGGATCTAAAATAGTTTTCTTTTTTTCTTTATTTATATTATTTGGAAGATCTAAAACGGTTTTCCTTATTTCAATTATTTCTGTGTAACTGAATAATAAGAATAATAACAATATTCAATCCTAAGGTAGATATTATTTCAATGGTCTAATGTCAAAAATTAACCGTACACAATAGTATAAGTGGCAGTTGAGGGGAGTTGTTTTCAACTGTACACAATGGTACAAATGACATTGAGAGTTATTTTCAAATAGAAACACTTTACAACATAATTATTAATGATAATAAATTCTATTATAATATTTAATAGATTGTAAACAATCCATAACATAACAAAAAGACAAATTAAATAAAGCTAATGTAACATACAAAATCGTAAGACAAAGCTCACACAACTTATTATTAGCTCAACAATGACATTACATATTTATAGCATAGGCATTCACCTAATCTTCCTAAGTTCGAGGCAACAACCCTGAACTGATGGAACTAAAACTCTAATTATAAAACTCTCGTTCAACAAACCATAAACACTCATATTTCTACATTATTCTAGATTATTCTCACATCCTCCCTTAATGGAGAAATATATTTTCTACAACACCTAATTTACTTCAAAAAACTTCAAACTTGAGTTTACCAAGAGGCTTGGTAAAGATATCAGCCATATTATCCTTGGTATTACAAAATACTAAATCAAATTCATTTGATTCAATATTCTCTCGTACAAAGTGGTATTGCAACTCAATGTGTTTTGATCTGGCATGATATATTGGATTGTGTGCTAATTTGATAGTACTTTGATTATCACAATTTATGCATGTTGAACCACTTTGCTCCACTTCGAGAGCTGCAATAATTCTCTGCAACCAAACAACTTCACAGGTGGCATTGGTCAAAGCTTTGTACTCAAATTATGTTGATGATAAAGAAACAGTTGGTTGTTTCTTACTACTCCATGACACAACCCCTGATCCTATATGAAATGCATAGCTAGAGGTAGATCGTCTGTCATCAGGATTTTATGCCCAATCTAAATCAGAAAAACCTGTCAGTGCAACATCAGATTCATCAGTATGCATAATATCTAAATTTATTGTTCCTTTTAAGTATCAGAGAACTTTCTTTGCAGCGTTCTAGTGATTTCTTGAAGGCTTAGCCATAAACTGACTAAGGATACTGACTGAGTATGCAATGTCTAGTCTGGTAGTGGTGAGATAGTTCAGACTTCCCACCAACTAATGATATAAAGTTCCATTTGCCTCTTTAGTTCCATCTTCTTTGTACAACTTTGCATTTTGTTTTAAGGGAGTTGACACAGCTTTGCAATCACTCATATTGAACTTTTTAAGAATTTCCTTTGTGTATTTAATTTGAGTGATCAAGGTTTTTCCAAGCTCTCTCCATACCTCAATTCCTAAACAGTAATGCAATTCATCCAGATCTTTCATTTCAAATTCCTGAGACAACTGAATTTTAATCTCTTCAATTAACTTGTAAGCACTTCCTGTGATAATGAGATCATCCATATATAAAGATATTAAAGCAACATTTCCGTCTTCATCTTTCTTAACATACAGGTTAGGATCATTTTGCCTTTTCACAAACCCATTTTGATAAAATAAGGTATCAATATTTACATACCACGATCTCGGCCCCTGTTTCAAACCATATAAGGCTTTTCTTAACCTGTAGACTAGATGCTCCTGTCCCTGTTTGACAAACCCTTCAGGTTGAACCAGATAAAATTCTTCCTTTAAATCACCATTCAGAAAAGAAGATTTGACATCCAATTGATGTATATTCCAATTATGTTTTGTAGCTAAGGCAATCAGTACTCTAATTGTATTCAATTTAGCTACTGGTGCAAAAGTATCTTCATAATCAATTCCCTCCTATTGAGCATATCCTTTTGCAACTAATCTCGTCTTAAATTTATCAATGCTACCATCTGCTTTAAATTTAGATTTATACAACCATTTGCTTCCAATTGGAACTTTGTTTTCAAGGAGTTCAACTAATTCCCATGTTTGATTTTTCATAAGAGAGTCATATTCATCATTCCTAGCGTTTCTCCATTGTTCATGCTCTTTATCTTGTTCATAATCAACTGGTTCTACAACATTCATGATATTAGAAATCAAGGCATAATCTCTATACCTTGCAAGAAGCTGGGTTTGTTGGGTTGAATTTTTTGGTTCTACAATACTTGTTAGAGTTCCATCCATGATTCTCCTGCTTTGAGGTGAATCTTCCTCTCATGATGAATCACTGCTGCTGGATGTGCTCATGCTGCTTTCATTCTGATCTTGAACCTGTGCCTGTACCTGTTCCTGTTCCTGTTTAACCAAAGTATCAATTTTGACATGATCATCATTAGATATATGCCAAGCATCATTCATTGTATCAATTTTATCAGCGTTCTCATGAAACACCACATCTTGACTTGCAAACAGTTTATGTGAACTGGGATCAAACAATTTATATGCTTTATGATTTGTACAATACCCAATAAAAACACACTTGATTGAATTTTCATCAAGCTTTATTCTGTTATCCTTAGGAATATGTGCAAAGGCAGTACATCCAAATACTCTTAAATGACCGACATCATATTTATGACCATAAAAAATCTCAAAAGGAGTTTGAAAAGCTAATTTCTTAGTGGGACTTTGATTCTTCAAATAAACAGCAGTATTAATGGCTTCTGCCCAGAAACCATTAGAAATGTTTTTACCTTGAAGCATACTCTGAGCACACTCCACCAGTGTTATATTCCATCTCTCAGCAACACCATTTTGCTGAGGAGTATGGGGTACTGTGAACTGTTGTTGGATCCCATGAAATTTACAATACCTGTTAAAAGCCCCTGATTTATATTCACCACCCTGATTTGATCTGAGAATTTTAATGTATTTGCCTGTTTTCTTTTCAATCAAAGTTCTAAATTCTTTAAAATACTCAAATACATCACTTTTTCTTCGTATGAAGTAGACCCATGTATATCTAGATCTATCATAAAAAAAAATAAGAAAGTAGGAAGCACCACCAAGCGACCCAGTTTGCATAGGTCCACATACATCAGTGTGAATTAATTCAAGTACATCATATTGTCTTTTCTCTGTATGAACATGAAACTCCTATCTATGCTGCTTACCAAGTGCACAAGATTCACATGGTAAATGTTCACACTTCATAACAAGAAGACCTTCAACAATTGTTTTTCTTTGCAACAATAATAAATCATTGTAATTTAGGTGTCCATACCTGTGATGCCATAACTCTGCTGTTGACATTGTTGTGGATGTCAATGCAACATGACGCTTCATCGTCACATCCAATTTATACAATCCACCAATCCTGGTACCTGTAGAAACAACCCTGTAGTGATCCTGAACATCTTTCACAATACACCCCAATTTACCAAATTCCACTTTTAAATTATTATCAGTGATAGTTGAAATAGATATCAAATTCTTTTTAAGACCGAGAACATACATCACATCATGAATCTGTCCCATTTGTCCATTAGGTAAGCACACACTTATTATGCCATAGCCTTGGACTTTATGTGACCTGTTATCTTCTAGATAAATGTGTGTGCCATCAGTTTTCTTGTAATATTTATCCTACCATTATTTATTACAAGTCATATGAGCTGATGCACCAGAATCTATGAACCAAGCAGTCTCATCTCAGTTTCAGCAGACAATGCAACATCAGAAAGAAACAATTTAATATTTTAAAATCCATCAGTAACTGAAGTGTCTCTATTCATGAAATTTCCATTATGCCTTCTATGTCTCTGATTTGATTCAAGATTCTTTCTTCTATAGCAATATTTAGCTAGATGTCCAGGTTTTCCACAATAATCACATTCAATATTTATATTAACATAAAAATCATAATGTGTCATACCTTTCTGCTTTGCTTGAAAACGGCCTCTGTTCCTGTCCCATGGTATCCCTCGGAATGATCTTTTACCTCTTGCAATCAATGCTATATCAGAATCATTTGAATCCAGTTCAAAAATTTTCATTCTCTCTTCTTCTTGAAGAAGAATTCCAGCCAATTCATCAAATGTAGGAGGCGTTTGTCTAGCTGAGAGTGCTGAAATAAAGACTTTATAGTCTTGAACTAAACCCTTCAAAGCAACAATTACTAAATCGCTACTATACACTTTTTCACCAATGTCACCAAGCTTATCGCTTAAGTCTTTAATTCTAGAAACAAAGTTGTTGATGGTTTCATTAGCTTCCATTTTGATAGATGGTAGCTTCGTTTTTAAAAATAAAATGCGTTTTGCATTAGTATTTTCGTACAAACCTTTGAGAGTTTCCCACGTGTGCTTTGAAGATGTACAGTCCCGAATGTGAGGAATGATGCTGTCCTTTACAGACATGCGCAAAAACACTTTCACTTTCATTTCTCGCTTATCCCAATCTGGAATCGCGACGGAAAGAACGGGCTTGGGCTCGTCACCTTTGAGAATCGTCCAGAGGTTGTATGCCTCGAGAACGGTGACCAGCTTAAACTTCCAATTGACGTAGTTTTCGCCATCAAGTTTGGTGGATTCATTTAAATATGAATTGACAAGAGGATTAGCCATTGTTTTCAACAGAAATGACCAGATTCAATTGCAAAAAAATTAATTCACTGCAATGATCCACTGAAGTGTGGAAAAATTAACGGATTTAGGTCAAGTTTACTTTTGTGGTGACCAACTGATCGGAGACTTCGATCACTTCGATCAGGTCCAGCAATAACTATACGAACGAATACATAGACACTTGGGTTATTTAATTTAAACCTCTAAAAGACTAGCTCAAAAAAGAGGTCGTGGCAGGGACGACCTGGAGACTGCAAAACACTTTAAAAGAAGATTTATCTGATATCAATAAAGAAGCAATATGCCGATTATTTTTCTAAAAAACCTCAAAATTTGTCAAATTTAAAGGAGTAAAAGGCACTCACGAAACGACTAAATTAAAACTACTCTATTAAGCAATTGACAAGATGGAATCAGCATGTCATAACATCCGTCTGAAAATTTGACAATATGGAATCGGCGTTTGCTTAAGTAGGGAAGTGGCAGGCTTCTCCACCTGAGATCTCCTCTCCGCTTGCTCAGTGAGGCTAATGGGAGACGCATAAGTATCGTCCGGCTGTCATAGCCTTCACACATGATCGACTGTCACGCATACAACGACCTTCCACACAGGCTTGACACACCCAAATTCGTTCACAATACCTGCAACCGCGGCGCTCTTGTCACAACGTCTACGCAGGCTCGACCTTCAACAGACTTCTTCCCGTGGCAACAACGAAAAACAACGTGATACCAAATGCTCTGATATCAAATTAAATAAAGCTAATGTAACACACACAATCGTGAGACATAGCTCACACAACTTATTATTAGCTCAATGATGACATTACATATTTATAGTATAGGCATTCACCTAATCTTCCTAAGTTTGAGGCAACAATCCTGAACAGGTGGAACTAAAACTCTAATTATAAAACTCTCGTTCAACAAACCATAACCACTCCTATTTCTACATTATTCTAGATTATTCTCACAAGACAATGCAATACTTAACACATAACATTTTTCTCAACTTGTCCCCCACAAAAACACAATGCAAAATGCAATACTTATCCCATAACACTTAATGCAATAATCAATTCATAACCATTTTAAATTTTCTTATTTAAGTTGATAATAATTGAGTTATAATATTTTTCTTCAAGTTGATGAAAATCCTAAAAAATTAAAATAAACAACAATACTCAACCTACTCAATATTAAAAAACAATAAAAACATATTAAAAACAATACAATGGCAATACTCAACTTGTTCAAAAAAAAAAAAAATACAATGGCAATACTCAACCTACTCACAAGCTTGTGAAGGATTTCATTTTTATGATTCTTTTTATGGTTGTAGGAGAATGATTCTTAATGGTAATAAATTTTTTAATGTTTATTATTAAATAGGTTTTTATAAATATTTTTAGTTGTTTAAAATTGAATTGTTTTTAGTGAGATTTTTTGGTAGTTTAGATTTTTTAGTGAATTTTTCCTGTCTAATTTTTCTAAAATCTGGTAGAAATTCATTGAAATCACAAGTTTGATGGGTAACCTCTACACAATAAAAGTGCCCTAGGGGTTTTTTACACCAGAAACTTCAAAAATAACTTAAATACAACTCCATTTAAAATGTATATATAAATAATAATAGCTAAAAAATTGTACAAACCATAGTCCTTGGTCGCCCTACAGTTGCCCTAGCTGCTCCAGGCCGGCACCTTCCTCCATCGAGCTGCCCTCTCTGCCATGGATCCTGGAGGCGGCCCCGCGGCCCCTCCTCCTCCACCCCCCGAGCTTGAAGCTTTTAGATCCCTCATTGCAGTCGCGGGCAATCATCCTTCATCTGGCTCTCAGCAGAAGTTCGTTAAAAAACTGGCAAACATCCCCATGGTGTCTCTGCCGGTGGAAGAAACTTGCAGATCTGCGTTGAATCTGGCCGAAAGAGGCCTCATCGGCCAGTTCACAAGGCTATGGCCTTCCCTGAAAGCTGTCGAAGATTGGGTAAAAAGAAACTGTATACCTCTGGTCAAGGAAAGCATCAAGAGTCATTTCGTGGGCAAAGGATTCTTTGTCTTTGTCTTTGACAATGTGGAAGATAGAAGTTTGATCTTTAGAAACGGGCCATATTTTATGGGTCCTCAAGGCCTTTATCTGAATAAATGGTCGCCAGACTTCGATCCATCTCAGGACGTGCCCACGGCTATGCCTGTCTGGGTGCGCCTCCCTCACCTTCCCCTTCATTGTTGGAATCAGAGATCGCTGCAGACCATTGGCAATGCCCTAGGCAGATACATAGATCAAGCGCCGAGGAAGGATCAATTATCTTGTGCCCGCATATATGTTGAAGTCGACTTAGAAATTGGGTTGCCTGAAGCCATCAAACTCTCGGTAGCGGATTGGACTCATATCCAGGAGCTAGACTACGAGCAAATCCCCTTCAAATGCCGACACTGCCATGAATACGGGACTTCACAAGATACTGCAACAATAAAAATGAAGAGATAATAGAGAAAGAAAAAGGATAACAATGGAAACAAGTAAAGAAACCCGCAAACAACAGACAAAATAATAAAAACAAAGGCAAAGGGATGGAGAACAAATCAGGGTAAGAAAGTGTAACCATCCAAATCACAGGAAGCAAGGAGACCATCAGCACCGATATGGATAAAAATCCCTTTGAATCTCTCAAATCACATCCAGATCCTCCAAAGGCAGAGTCGGATGGTCCTTCTCAGTTGAACAACATCGTCACTCCAGATCCAGGTAATACTCCAATCCCGTCCCCAGGCAATACATCTTCCCCTACTTATGCAGATATTATTAAAACAAAGAAGAAGAACACGGAAGCCGTGGGCTCTTCGGATGATGAGACCTTCGAGAGGCCATCAAAGAGAGCTGGGAGGAAATCAAATAAGGAAACCAGGGAAGAAGAATCAGAAAGACAAAAAACCCTAGGTAGTCAAGCCACCATAGAGATGACCCTCGGAAGGAATACTAGACTAAGGATTCACAAGGGAGGTGGACCTACCCCTTCTAGTCATAAATGATGCAGCTTTTCTCTTGGAACTTTAGGGGTTTGGGGAATCCCACTAAGGCAGAGGCTATTAAAGATATTTTGAAAATGGAATCCACATACATTCTCATGCTCCAAGAGACAAAAATAGAAGGGGAGTCTCTTCTAAAAAAAAGCAACACAAAATGGAAATTTGACTCAGGTAAGGTTATCAGTGCTAGAGGCACGGCTGGGGGAATAGGCACATTCTGGTCACAAAACCTCTTTTCATTAGAAAGATCCTACGAATCTCAACATTGGATTTTTATCGAACTGCGCCATAAAGCTAGCAATCTAGTCTTGGCTCTGTTCAATTTGTATGTCCCTGTTCATTATGATGAAAAGAAAGAGTGTTGGAAGTCACTCTCAGATTACTTAGAGCTGCTCAATCCTCAGAATTTAGTCATAGGAGGAGATCTGAACATCATCTTGGATCCTAAAGAGAAGAGAGGTGGGAACTTTTCAAGGGATCCCCTCCTCTCCTCAGTGGAAGACCTCATTCTCCAGTGGGATCTAGTAGACTTTAAGCCAGTGAAAGGAGATTATACATGGACCAACAATAGAACAGGGGGAAACCATATCTCAGCTAGGTTAGACAGATTCCTCATCAGCAGCTCCATTATGTTGGACAATAGAATTGTTTTCACCAAGATCCTCCCAAAACTCACTTCAGATCACAAACCAATCCTCCTATGTCTGAAGGAAGAATAAGATTTAGGCCCACTGCCTTTTCGATTCAATCCTCTCTGGGCTGAAAGAGAAGGGTTCTTCGAAACAGTCCAAACTGCATGGAGAATAAAGGTTTCAGGTTCTCCAAGCTTTGTGTGGGAACAAAAAATGAAAAACACTAAAAAGGTCCTAAAAGAGTGGATTAAGAAGGCTCTAAAAACTTCGACCAGTCAGAGGAAAGACGCTGTCCATCAGCTGGAAGATCTCCAATTTGAATTGGAAAAGAAAGACATCTCTTCTATGGACTTAATTGAGGAAAAATCTGCACAAAGGAGAACATATAACTCCTTCAGAAGTGAAGAAGAGCACTGGCGACTTAAGTCTCGCAGCTTGTGGCTCAAAGCTGGAGATAGAAATACAACATACTTTCACAGACAGTACAGGGCCCGACTATCAAGGAACCACATCGAAAAAATCTCTACTGCCAGCGGTCAAGTGTGCAAAGGCTTTGATCAAATCAAGGCTGCTGCCGAGGACCATTTTCATAACCTCCTCAGTGCTGAAAGGGACGGGAGCGAGGAGGATATTACTGTCTTTCTAACAAACATTCTGAAGCTTTTTAGCTCTGAAGATAACACTTCCCTCTTGAGTCTGGTCACGGAAGAAGAAGTCTTCAAAATTGTGTGGTCCATGGAGCTAGACAAAGCTCCTGGTCCAGATGGATTCTCAATCCATTTTTATAGAATTTGTTGGGCGCTTATCAAACCTGATCTCCTCAAAATGATACATGGTTTCATGAGAAAGTCAAAGGTGGGTGGCGGCATAAATTCCACAAATCTAGCATTAATCCCCAAGGAAGCAAACCCTATCTCTTTTGATAGATATAGGCCAATTTCACTTTGCAACGCTTCCTACAAGATAATGGCCAAACTCCTGGCGAACAGGCTAAAACCTCTCCTGCAAAAGCTAATTTCTCCAGCCCAAGGAGGATTCGTGAAAGGAAGACACATACTGGACAATGTCATCCAAGTCCAAGAAGCTCTGCACTCTAGCCATTCTCGCAAAGAACAAGGTATGCTTATTAAATTGGACATGTGCAATGCTTTTGATAGAGTTAACCGATATTTCCTGTACAGGTTTCTCTCCTCCTTTGGGTTCAGCCAGGACTTCATTAATCTTATTAAAGCCTGTTTAGAAAAGACATGGATAGCCCCAATGGTCAATGGAAGACCA
Organism: Pinus albicaulis; assembly: GCA_034641835.2. Classification (NCBI taxonomy): domain Eukaryota; kingdom Viridiplantae; phylum Streptophyta; class Pinopsida; order Pinales; family Pinaceae; genus Pinus; species Pinus albicaulis. The sequence goes on from CM076584.1 coordinate 350,050,004, forward strand.
GTGAATTTCTTTCTAGCCACCAGAGAATTGAGGCAGGGCTGCCCTCTCTCCCCTTTTCTCTACATTTTGATGGCTGACTCCTTGAGTAGAATGCTGACCAAGGAAAAGCAAAATGGCAGCATACCTGGTATTAGAATTGCGAAAGGCATTGATCCTGTGAACCATGCACTCTTTGTCGATGACTCGCTTCTGCTCGGGGGAGCCTCATCAAGAATCGCAAATTCCTTCAGAAACATCCTTCAGAAGTTCTGCAGTATCTCGGGAGCACTCATAAGCGAGAGGAAAAGCGAAGTCTACGGTTGGAACACAGAGCATCACACAATCGAGAAAATTGCCAAAGATTTGGGTTTCACAGGTTTTGCAGATTGGGACTAAATGAAATACTTGGTCCTCCCAATCACGCTGGAATCCAACAGAAATCATCTTTAGGAGGATGTTATTTCAAAATTCAAGAAGAAGATCACTGCGTGGGGAGGTTTTTGGCTCACCATTGGAGGCAAACTCACGCTCATTAAAGCAGTCCTCTCAACTTTGCCCACTTATCAAGCTGCTTTGATGCTAGCCCCAAAAGTAATCACAGATTAGATCTCACGATTAATGCGCAACTTCTTGTGGAATGGCGGCCGCGGAAATCATAGCAGACTTCATTTAATTAGTTGGGACACACTGAAACGCCCTCTTGCGGAAGGCAATTTGCAAATTCGTGACCCTCTGCACGCCAATTTGGCGCTGGGTTGCAAACTACTTTGGCAGCTCATCGCTGAGCCCAATCATCCTGTCAGTCAGATCTTTAAGACCAAATACCTCAAGAATCATCCCTTAAATTCCTTTTCAGTAGAGAAAAGTCCCAAAGGTACGCAAGCTTGGAAGCTGTGCAGCAGAGGCATCGATTTTTTTAGATCCTATCTGTATCGAATTCCCGAGAACGATAAAAACATCAGGCTTTGGAGAGACAGTATAATGGGTCATCCTCCCCTTGCTGAAGCTAACGAAATTTCTGAGTTAAGAGATTGGCTTTATGAGAGAGGAATTAGGAAAATTGAAGACATTTCGGAATGGGACGCCAATGGTAACTGGCTGCGCTGGAATTTTCCCAGGATCCCAGCGCATTTAAATTCTCAGTTAGATGCACTCAAATACGCTATCTCTGACTTTGCTTCGGTGCACAAATATGAAGAAGACTATTGGGGCTGGGGAAAAACCGGGGTTTACATTGCAAATCAAGGATACCTTCAGATGCAAAGAAAAAAAGATTCGCCCTATCCGGAGTCTGTCTGGAATCAGATTTGGGACAGCTTCAGCATCCCCAAAATCAACTTCTTCTTTTGGACCTTGTTCCATAACAAAATCCTAACAGGAGAAAACTTGTGCAAAAGGAACATTGTTGGTCCTCATCGTTGTGTCCTTTGCAAAGGAGCTCTGGAAACTTCAGGCCACTTGTTTATTGAATGCGAGTTTGCGATGGAGGTCTGGTCTATTTTCCTAGCTGGATTGAATGCGCATCCTCCCTCCCAAAGCTCGATTGACTCCATGTTCCTCTTATGGAAATCTATCTATCCACACAACATCGTTAGTAAATCTCTATGGCACAAGGTGTGGATAGCTGCCCCTAAATATGTTTTCTGGAAGCTCTGGTTAGCCCGGAACGAAATCAATTTCAACAGTAAAGAATTGACAGCAGCAAAAGTGGCGGAACAGGCCAAAACTCTCCTCTTAGAAACCTTGAATCACTCTCAAATCAAAGAGGATAACACTCTTCGAACTGAAGAAAGAACGTGGCTGGACGCTTACATTGGCAAGACCAGTCCCCCAGCAAACATACGTCCAATCTACAAGGAAAGATGGCAGATTTGTGATCCTGAGGACAGATTTCATCAGTGGTGGAAATCCCAGGGCAAGTGCATTATCTTCTTTGATGGTGCCTCTAAAGGAAATCCGGGGAGGTCTGGAGCTGGTGGGGTGATATTCTATCTGAACGGGAATAAAGAAGATTTCAGTTGGGGTCTTGGTCTGAAAACCAATAACCAAGCAGAAATTCTTAGTCTTTTGAAAGCTTGCCAAATTGCCAGAAAAGAAAACCCAAGCGAAATTGTAGTTTTTGGAGATTCAGAAGTGTTGATAAAAGCAATAGTCAGCAAGAATGGGCTCAAGGACCTGGTGCTTAACAAGCAGTTAGCAAGAGTAAACAGAATTTTGAAAAACTTTCCCACAGTCCATGTCTTCCACATACTCAGAGGTCTAAACAAGGAAGCAGATAGATTGGCAAACATAGGTTGCATGTTACAAAACGGAATGATCAGCATAAATGCAGAAGCTCCGATCAAGGCTATTATCCCCTAAGTGGTTAATGGCGACTTTGTGTGTAATGGTTGTTTAGGCTTTGCCCAACCAGCGTTTTATCAATAAATTAACCATTTTAGTTTTTTTTTTAAAATGTATATATAAATTAAAAAATTAAAAAAAAATAAACATATTTTTTAATGTAATTTTAATTTTTTATCAATAATTTTTAATTTGATTAAAAAAAATAAAATTTTCAAAACATTTAAGCTATATTAATTAATTAATTATGTATATAATAATATTAATTAATAATATATAAATTTAATTAATTAATTATATAATAATAATAATAATTACTTATATAAAATAATAAACCATATATAAAAAATTAAAAGATATGTAATAAATTGAAATTATATGTGATGGAAACTATTGTTATGTTTCTTACCCAAATTCAAATCTCCGCTAATAATAACATGACTCTCTACTCACAATAACCTATATAAAAATTAAAAGATATATAATGAATTGAAGTTATTTTTGATAGAAACTATTGTTATGTTTCTTACCCAGATTAAAATCTTCACTAATAATAACATAAATCTCTTTTACAATAACATGAACCATAATTATAATGATTAAGTCTTATGAATATCCTTGTAAATTAGCTCAATCTCTACTAATAACATGAGTAGTAATTATAATGATTAAGTCCTATGAATATCTTTGTAAATTGGCCCTTTGATAAAAAAAAATTTACTTGCTACGTTAAAACAACATTAACAGTAATTATAATGATTAAGTTTTATGAATATCCTTGTAAATTGGCTCTTTGATAAAAAAAATTACTTGCTCCGTTAAAACAACATTAGCAGAGTGCACAGAACAAAATAAAACATAAAAATTATGTAGAAAGAATAATACTATTACGTGGACAGCGTAGTTAAAACAACATTGGCAGAGTGCACAAAACAAAAGAAAGCAGAAAATTTATGTAGAAATAATAATACTAGGGGAGGGATGCCATTACTTGGGCCCCCTTCGTTCCACGTAGGCAAACCACGTGGACGGACATGGACGGTTGTACGACACATGCCATGTAGCTTCCGCCACTTGTTGTGGTTAGTGAGGGACTTAAATTAAGTCATCCTCCGTACGCCTAGGGTTTCAAACTGCAAGTTATGCATCATGCGTCGTTTACCATGTGCATTTCTGTTTGGGGTGGGATGTTGCCTTCGTTGTTAACCAGATGTTTGCTGTTGTTGTTGCTATTAGGATGGTTTGTTGGTTTGTCTTGGTTTCGTTGATGTTTCTCCTGCGCCCTGTTGTGGACCTGTTTGGCTCCCGCGACCACCATAGTTTGCTCCTCCACTGTCAAACTACCCTCCTCGACTGCTCAATGCTGCGCAAAGTTGTCGACGGCTTCATCCCCTATGCCCATTTGTAGAAGTACCATGGTTTTGAAGTTAATTTTTCGTTTTACAAGTTAAGAAGTTTTTTTTTTTTGCATTTTCGAGAGATTTTGCCTAATTTATTCTCTTTTCTATTGTGTTGCAGGTATTGTCGAACTGTGGCAGGGTCTGGCTATCAGTTGGCTCCTGCATCGACATTTTCCTCTGCATTTGGCGTGGCGTCTTCACCTCCCGGTAGGAAAATAATTCCTACTAGCCCACTGTTGTGTTTTTTAACACTTGAAAACATGTGTTTATTAACACTTCTAATATTTTTCGACTCAATTTAGCTTTTCTTCAGACTGTTTGTTCTTCTTTGAATGGAACTAGTTTTGGCACTTTCTTTCTTGTTTGATTTGGCACTGGTTTTAGGGCTATACCCATGTCTTGTTTGTTTTAGGGTTGTATGTTTAGCGTGGCTTTAGCGTATGTTTTAGGGCTGTATTCCTTGCCAGTGGAAACCCTGAGTTGGGACAATCTTTCCTATGTAGTTTAGGGTTTAGGGTTTGGTTTTTGAAATTCCTCCTATCCTTTGTGGCTCTGTGATTATTTGTGGTCATTATGGATTGCTCGACGATTTTCTTAGCTGAAGGATGCATTGAGTACTAAAGGTAAACATTTTTCTTTCTCTCGTGGAGGTTGTGAGCCCATTCTTCATGCTGCTGGTGTGTTTGAAGGGACAACAACATAAAATCGTGCCCTCTCCTGCAATTCTTTACTTCTGTGATGACCGTGAGCACTAAAGAGACACAAGAAGGTAAACTCTCCCCTGTGCGAGCTCACATTGCTGCTATAACTTCATTTTCTGGGACTGTGTGCCAATTCCAGGATAAAACTTGGGATGTATTGCTGGTGTACAAAGGTTGTGTCTATGTGAAAGAAAGAATTGAAGAGCTGAGCTAAATAACCATTTGCCTATTTGCCTATTTTTTGATAGGAGTGTGTTCTAGTAAATCTAGACTATTTGATTGTTTGTTTTGAGAAATTTCCATTGATTTTTTTGAGAAATTATTTGTCATCATAGCTAGTTGTTGAATTATTGTCTTTTTAGTCCATTGTATTTTATTTGTGCATCATCGTTTAAATTTTTCATTGAAGCACATTAGAAGATAATTTTATTGATAAAAATAAGTTTGATATTTTTGCTACAACATATGGAAGGACTTGTTTTGTGAAATTTAATACTCGTGTATTGAGAATGAATGCCATGTATCCATGTATGCATTGTTTTTTATTATTCAAAAAATTGTTTGGTGTTGTGCAATTTCAAGTCAATATCTGCAGGTTTGTTATTTATCAAGGTAAGGTCAACCATTCAAAGTCTCCATTCTGATTGTAAGATACATGTTTGAGACCAAGTTAATTGGCAGAAATTCGTTGAGATGGTTTAGAAGTAAGCAGACAGGTTAGCAGCCTATCACTTCTCACAACTCCCTGTGTTAATAACATGTAAGTTCCAGTGATTCTGCAAAACATTGTTTGTTGTTTTGCAATTGTGATAGGGTAATGCCAAGTTGTTCAAGTAATATATGTGGGTTTGGTATTCATCAAAGCAAGGTTCAATGCCCTAAATTTGCAACCTAGAAGTATCGGTGAATCTTCAAAACATTGTCTTTTGTCATGAAATTGTGATAGGGTAATGTTGAGTTTGTCAAGTCAAAGTGAAAACCCCAACTGTAACAGTAACCCAAGATATCTCAAAGGTAAACAATTCTATCATTATTATGTGAAAAGAGGCTTAAACATTACGAAATGGAAAAAATTGTTTACACTCAACCCTTTTCAAAACAAGACACTTAAAAACTATAACAAAACATTGTTAATAGGCATCGAGGCCAACCTATCAAAGTTATATGACCAGAATAGAGTATAGAACACAGTCATCGTTCCTTATGACTCTCACTGTTAATTCAAGTACATAGGAAAACTGCTAAATTTTACAAGTATATGTCAAACATAAAAATATATAAACCCCATAAACGGATAAAATTTATAACTCATAGATATATAATTTTTTCGTTTAAAAAAAACCAAAAACAGAGTTCTTTTAAAAATGTAGGCCTTTGAAAATAAGAGGTCATATCAAAGGTTTAATGTCCTGGATTTACAATGATTTTGTGCATGCTCTATTCTTTTGGTTTTTCATTGACAATTAGTAAGAGTTGCAGTTATTTTGCTCTGCAAGCCCTCCCTTGTAATGAGCTTGGTCCATTAGTGATATCTTTAAATGTCTGTGGAAAGTTAACAAAATGACAATTCCCTAGACATATGGGGTTGTGTCAAATATGGTTGGTAGTTGGAGTGCTGTTAGTGGACATTTCACTTTAAACTTAGTGGGTAGTGTATACCACCTCTCAACTTTGCAATTGAATAAATCATATTTGCATAAAATTTTAACAGCTTACCTTGTGTCATTGTGATGTTATACTATGTATAACAAATAGTTTTTATTTTGATTGTAGAGTGTAATGTGCATTTTATTTCTAACTTAATTTAATGTTAGCATACATTTTATGGATTTGCATGCTTTTATTTAGAGTTGTTTTATTTGGGTGATTTGTTTTCTAGAAAGAGTTGATGCCAAAAGTTGTTTTAAATTATATTGATTTTCTGGTTATGTAAAGTCTCAAATATGGTTGGTAATTGGAGTGCTGTTAGTGGACATTTCACTTTAACCTTAGTGGGTAGTGTATACCACCTCTCAATTTTGCATTCGAATAAATCATATTTGCATAAAATTTTATTTATAAAATTTTAACAGCTTACTTTGTGTCATTGTGATGTTATATACTATGTATAAAATATAGTTTTTAATTTGAATGTAGAGTGTAATGTGCATTTTATTTGTAAATTAATTTAATGTTATCATACATTTTATGGATTTGCATGTTTTTATGTAGAGATGATTTATTTGGGTGATTTGTTTTCTAGAAAGAGTTGAGGCCAGAAGTTGTTTTAAATTATATCGATTTTCTGGTTGTGTACAGTCTCAAATATGGTTGGTAATTGGAGTGTTGTTAGTGGAAATTTCACTTTAACCTTAGTGGGTAGTGTATACCACCTCTCAATTTTGCAGTATACAATATATAGTATACAAAATTTACAGTATAAAAAAAATAACACATCTAACAACAATGTCATGTCATTTTGTCAGAATGTAACATTTTAATATACTATAGATGTTCCTTCCTTACAATGCCGCATACAGTATGGAAAAAATAAACCTTCATGTGACAAGAAAAATATACAGCCCATCCAAAATCCACATCATAATGTGGGTATAACCAAAAACATATAACACCTCTATTCTTTATGGCCTTGAGAATTTTTAGTGCCAAACCCTGAGTTTCTTGATTGAGCCAAGTAGGTTGGCCTCCCTAAGAAGGGTTGGTTAGGTTGTGGTTGATTGCTGCCATATAATTGAGACCAATTTGTCCCATCCAACCATGGAGGAATTGAGTACCCATACCTCACACTTGCGCTAATTGGAGGTGTGTGATGAGCATACATTGAATTCACACCTCCTGTGGTAGGAATAAGGCAAGTGGGTAAACCCCCATTTTGATAGTGAGGCACTTGAATGTTTATGAGGTCTTGGAATAATGTTGTATTATTTGCAATATTTTCCAATGTGTTGGACATGTCCCTGGTTTCATTCTCATCAACTGTGCTTGCATTTATGTCAACCATATCAGTCATCCCTTGTTCCCTTTCAAGCATTTGTTTAGCCTTCCTTGCTTCCTTTTCCTGTCTTGACATTTGTTTTTTTTGCTCCTTCTCTTGCTTTACTCTCCCTCTTTCAAGCCTTTCATCTGCTCGACGTTGCGCTGCAATAGCCCTTGCTGCCTTCTTCTCCTTGGTTTTTTTTTTTTAATTCCCGAATTTCCATTTTTTTCTTTTCTATCTCAACTAGGAGTTTTCTATAGTCTTCTGAGGTGAGTAACTTTGAACTTCGCCCCAAACGAAGACTACCAGGTGTTCCTTGCTTCTTTTTCATTGACACTCTTTCTACTGGTAGCTTCAGGAACCGCCCAAGTAACTTCTCCCCCCCCCCCTTCCCACCTGCATGTCAATGCTTGGCACTTCAGTATCTGTGGCACTTGATTGAACTATATTGTTTTCTTCATTTGGTGCCTCATTATGTGCTCCATCTTCTTCCATTGATCTATTGTCCACAAAAAAATGAACAATTTCACTGTTCAATTCAGTCAGTTGTAAAGGCATGTTCATGCTTTGTTCATTGGTTCTTGAGACATTGTGTTCGTTCAAATTAATCATGGCTTCTGCCAACCATGATGGTGGGTTTACTTGGCTTGGCAATGTAAATTGGTCATTTTCAATGTCATTAACATTATCAACAATTTAATTTTCAACTACATCTGCATTAACAATATCAGCAATTTCATTTTCAACTACATCTGCATTATCAACAATGTCATTAACACTATTAGCAGCAAGAGTTCCATCTTCTTGAGTTGGTATAACAACCTCCATGTTGCTATCAATTTGTTGATGAATATACTGTGTTTCACATACCTGCTCATCATCATCAGCATATAACTGTCCTTGAGAGAGGAAAATTATATTACCAGTTGCAACCACATCAACATGTTCATGTACTTCTTCTTGCACTTCATGCTCTTCTTCCTGACCATCCACATAAAAATCTTGGCTACAAGCAGTATCATGCATAAGAGCATCATAATTCAGTGGCCATATTCCTGTCCTCCTAAAGCCAACCTTGATATTTGATGGTGTCAGAGCCCTTTTAAAAGCCTTACTTGCAAGCTTTGCTAACTTGAATATTTTCACCTCAACCCCTGGATTCTTTTCCATCCATGCAGCACACTCTGACCTGAAATAGTTCTTGAAAGGGCCAAACACACTAACATCAAGGGGTTGCAATCTGTGAGTGGTATGAGCGGGAAATGTTAAAAGGTCAATGCCCAAATTGTTTACTTCCTCAATTGTATGTACAACCATGTGGCTTCTATGGCCATCTAATATCAATAGGTGTCTGTTATTAGGTGAGACATCACCTGGCATAGATGCAACAAAGTGGCAAAGCCAATTTAAAAAAAATTCTTTAGTCATCCATGCATGGGGATGTGCAGCCATGCATGCTCTTGGTTCATAGTTTTGTATATATTTTTTCAACTGATTTTTACCTTTGAATAGATAAAATCCTGGGATTGAAGCACCAATTGCATTGACACAACATAAAATGGTTATCCATTCCCTGCTCTTAGGCAAAATATTTGGCACGTTTCGGTTGCCTCTCTTGGAAATTACCCTCATGCCACATTTCCTTCCCACCTGTAAACCTGTTTAATCACAGTTCCATATATGGTCTGCTGCATAAGAATTTTTATCGTATGCACTAGAAAGAGTGTCATAGAACTTACATACAACTGCAGGGCACAATTTAATGTTCTGTCTCTGTCAAGGCCCTCATCTGTACGCAATACAAGGTCTGGATGCCCTTTTTTAAACCCAAACCACCATGATTTACCAGGAAACCCCTCTTTGAATGAGTTTGGCCTCCCTTGACAGATTTGAGCAATTATGGATTTGAGTTGTATCAACTCTAGCCCATGTCCCAATTGGGCCATTTCTTTACACCACTCAACCACCTTGGCCTCCTCCTCTTCAGTCATAACTGTAACAGGCCCTCTACGTTTGGTGTGAGTGAGCCCATTTATCCAATAATGTATTGTTGTGGGAGGAATACTATGTTTCTTTGCAGATGCCCGAACAAAATATCCATTGAACTCTATGTCGTCAATTGCAGCTAACATTTCTTCTTTGTCCAACCTCTTATAGCACTGATCTTTTTAGTTGAAGTTGGACTGTGGTTGACAGTGGCTCTGTGACTGATGGTGTCCCAACATCAGCTCCAGCCACATGGTCATCCTCAACAACATTTCTTGAAGCATTGTTGACATTGAGATCACGTGTTCTTTCTTCATCTAATGAAGTGCATCGCAGCTGGGCACCCCTAGTCACTCTTTTGCCACTTCTCCTTGTACGAGCTACATAACTCACTCTTGCCATGGATGCAACTACCTGTAGAATTATTGCATACATTTAGTTAAGAATAATTGTAAATAATGCTTTCATACAAGCCAAACATCATCTGGTAACATCATATCTTCCCATTTATAAAAAAATATAATAGTTTACAATTAGTTTGTGTGTTCATGCCCGAGGTTTCTGAATGCCTTTCCTTCTGTTACAATTTTCTTATTTTTTGTCTTGTCATCTTTGATTCCTATGATCAGCTAATGCTCAACTACTCATGCTTAGATATTTTCCACATGCTTTTATGATCAGCTACTCATGTTTTGTTTTTGGTTATTTGTTTCCAGCTTCTATGCTTAGCAGGTTTTTCCAGTTGTTTTACTTGGCCTACGAGAGTTTGATTGGATTTTTTACATTGAGGGATTTAGCCTTTTGGATTAGCGAGCTTGAATTGAATTCTAGTATGTTCTTTGTTTGTCATTTGAATTCATTTTGTACCCTGAAGCTGAATTGGGTAAGTTCAAATGATTGGGTAAATTCCACTGTGTAATGCCTTTATATTTTTTGGATACACAGCAATCTGATCATAGTTATTGAATTCATCATTCCTAGCCCTTTACTCAAATCTGAATCATCATAGAATCAGGGAATTGGTGATCAGGGAAATACAAAATGTGGCAAAAACTAAAGATTGAGGTGTTGAATTTATGAGATCTATAATATGTTTTAGTTTCAATTCCAATGCTTCTTTATTTACCAAAATAAATTAGATAAATTAGCATCTTACATAACAAGTTCACTCATAGAAGATCATTATATTGTTTATTATTTTTCACAACAACGTCAATTCCTCATAAAGCTCATTTTTCTAGGCCAATAATTCGTGTCACTCTACTTTGTGGGAGGCATTCAATCTGAGGTGCATTATTGTAGTTCCTTTTGTCATAAAGTCTAACTAGTTTCTAATAGAAGAATTGAGGCTTAATTGAGAAATATTACTTTTTTGTTATTGAAATGAAAAAAATGAGTACAATTTACAGATGTTTCTTCTTTGTGCTTTAAGCATCTAAATGATCTGTAATGCTTTTTGCAAGATCAGCTCTTGTCAGAGAGATATGTTAAATTCTGTTAGCTTAGAGACCTGCAACAAATCTGCTTTTTTGACCTACATCAAATCTGTTTTTGTCCCGTCCTGAATATTTTCAGAGACTAACCAAAATTACATTTAAAAAAGGAATTGAAATATGGGATTTTGATAAAACAAATTGTTCTTGATTGGTAGCATGCATTCTGTAAATTCAGAATGTTGTTTTGTACTCTCCTTGATTTCAATAGCTGTGATATTGCACTATTCATTTTTCTACTGAGTGGAGGGGATTAAAATTTAATTTAAATGTTCCAGCTGAATTGAATAGTTTGATTGGACCTAGCAACCCTGAAGTTTCTCTAAGAATGTATGCAGGATCCATCAAAAGAGCTATTTTAGATAACATTTGATTGGACCTAGCAACCCTGAAGTTTCTCTAAGAATGTATGCAGGATCCATCAAAAGAGTTGTTTTAGATAACATGTCCGCAATCCTGTTATATTCTCTGAAAATATGTTGAAAACTTCTAAATGACAAATTCTCTGGTCTAGTTTTCCCGTGTGTGTATTAAAAAGTCTAATTGGTTTATAATAGAAGAATGAACCTTAATTGAGAAAGATTTATGTCACACTCTACTATATATATTCTCTGAAAATATGTTGAAAACTTCTAAATGACAAATTCTCTGGTCTAGTTTTCTCGTGTGTGTATTAAAAAATCTAATTGGCTTCTAATAGAAGAATGAGCCTTAATTGAGAAAGATTTCTGTCACACTGTACTATATATATTCTTTGAAAATATGTTGAAAACTTCTAAATGACAAATTATCTGGTCTAGTTTCCCCGTGTGTGTATTAAAAAGTATAATTTGTTTCTAATAGAAGAACTACAACTAGAACTACCAACAAACTATTACTCACTAGAGATAAAATCCTCTAACTAATGGCATCTTCATCAAACCCTAACATTGATAGCCCTGAACTGAGCTATGGTACAAATACCTTTGGCTCGACTTCATAGGTTTTGATATGAGCCAATGGGTGAAGTTATTGTGGGTGGTTTTTTAGGACTATTGGTATTAGGTTCAACCGATGTGGTCTAGAGGTTGAGTGTTATATATTATGCATTATTAGTTTCATTCCCAAACCTCCCCTTGGTCCCCACGTTATGTTACTACGTGAAATTGTTGTTTGCTCACTACGCTCGTTACTTGCTTGGCTGCACTTTGTATTTACGTCATTCAGTGTATTCTATTCAGGGATCCAATTCAAGTTATAGGAACTGGATACTGTCATTTAGGTTTTTTGAATCCTAAGTTAGAAACATAGAAACATAAAACTAAACATAGAAACATGTTCAAATGTTCAAACATTGATTGAATCAATCTCTCATTGGAATGAATCTGTTTTCAACTATAAAACTCTGGTAGAACAATAGAAAAAAATATACAATTTCATGGAAATTGAACTGTGAGAAAACTGAAATAAAGACTTGTAAGACAACTGAAATAAAGGCTTAGAAATTAAAATAAAAGTGTAAGAATCAGAAATAAATACTCAAAAATTAAAATAAAATTGTGTTGTAATTAAGAAAACTAACCTGATTATACTGTGAAATGTTTTGGGGTGTGTTCTGTGCTGGTTTGTCTCCAGGACTGGTGAATAGTTTGAATGTTCGGAAGTGGTTGAACTTCTTTTATAGTTTTTTGCAGTTGAATTTAATTGGTGACAATGATGGACATGGATTGCAATGGCTTCATTTTGCATGTGTGATCAGGATTGAATTTGATGTGATCCAATGGCTAGGAATTTGTTTTTGTTGATCCTTGTGCTTTGATATGTTTTAATGGGAAATTATTTATTGAATTTATTGGGTGAGTGTCATTTATTGTACACAATGGGTTTAAATGTTGTTATTGGGTGGGTGCCATTTATTGAACACAATGTGTTTAAATGTTGAATAACACAGCATTTATGGTTGACAAACATTTCTTTTTATTATGTACAGGTATTGATATTTACTTCTCTAACACAACATCAGGGCTGATCAGATGGGCTGAAGTGACTGAATTTTTGTACTTATTGACTTGACCATTTTGGAAGGAAAAATGGTTTTATGAGTTTTTTAGTTGATATGATAGGATTTGTAATCTTGATACTTATTAAACTATTTATGGACAACTGTGGGCCCCAGTGAATGACTTGGGAAATTTTGGACTTAATTTAATATATATTTGCACTTGAAGTTATTTCTTTATGTTTAATTATTGAATACATATATATATATATATATATTTTGGTGGGTTGATGGGACAATACTATAACAATTACTGGTCCCTGCACAACATTAGACATCTCTCCCCTATTACGTGGACAGGGTAGTTAATTGCCATTGTTGAAGTTCATCCTGTTCCAGAGCTTACGTGAATAGGGTAGTTAATTGCCCTTGCTAAAGTTCGTGTTGTTCCAGAGCGCAAGGTTTCATTAGTCCTGAATTTGCCCCACCTGGCATGTCTCCCAATATTTTGATAAAGGTTAGGAATCTACGAGAAGAGTTAGATAACTTGTGGTTTTGTACTTGAGATCTTATTTATGTTAATCATTCTGGTTTTATATTTTTAATGAGACTATATATATATCTTAAAATTTCATTAATTCAAGAGTTTTAAGAGCAAACTTAATAATTGAATAATATTAAAAAACAGATTTCCAAAATTACAATTCCTAACATTAATTAAATGCTATATAAATCCACTCAACTTAACATTATGTTATTTGATAAATGAGACCCCCAAAGACTTGATTGAAGATTAGTAAACTTATATAAATACTCAAAATAAATTTGGTGGTATCATTAAGAACTTCGAACTTTAAAAGTTTGATATAAATAGTTAAAATAAATGAGGTGGTATGATTAAAAAATTCGAAATCTAAAAGCTTGGATATAAATAGTCAAAATTTAGTTTTTTTTTTAATTATTTTTTACAAAATGAAATATGGATTTGGGCAAAGCTTATTTACCAAAGTTATTGAGACATTAATACACAGGATAATAATTTGTAAATATTGAGTGCCATGAATTAAATCATTAAATCCATTATCCCAATAATTTTAAGTAACTACTTAATAAGTAACTCTCTGAGCCATACAAATATTTTTTCAAAAACCATAATAACAATAGAATTCCATAAATTCATCCATTGAATTGTTGTTTGATATACAACGTCAAAAACCATAATAACAATAGAAATCGATAAATTCATCCATTGAGTTGTTGCTGCCAGCCTATAGTAAAACTGAGTGAACGCCAAAAGCTTTATGTGATCCGGCCCTGTTGAAGACGAGAACAACGAACTTGAAGATGAACCCTTCTAATGATAAGGAAACGACATTGAAAATGGAAATGATGTTAGCCTCGACATTTTCTTTGATAAGAAGAACCAGAACGATTCGTCCGCAACAGGAAGTCAGTATTAAAGCTCCGAAGAGAGGTCACAGGTTCGAAATTGGTAATTTGTGTAATTTTTTTTATTTGTAATATTTTTTTAGACAACTTGATTTCTCTATTTTCCGATGTAAAGTTTTCTGGTTTTCTTTTTATAAAGCAAAAGGAAGAAATTCTTGTTTTCTTTTTATAAAGCAAAAAGAAGAAGAAAAAAACTATATTTCAAATTTCTGTTGTTATCATAATTGTACAAAGACCAAAGTTGTATTAAATAGAAACTGAATGGTAAAAAATAACATATATTTTTAAACTGGGCCACTGTACATTTAAGAGTTTAATGAGATCATAAACATAGTATTGAAAATCTCTGAGCATAAATAAATAGTTAATAACCCTTTAATAATAGTTGAGTAAAGGTTTACGTATTAATAGTTGAGTAAAGATTTACATGTTGCAGGTCAATTTGGGCATTATATGTAAAATCCTGTTTGACATAGGTACAAGTTGGCACTTTCTTTTTTTCTTTTTTCATTTTTCTTTTTTCTTTTCCTCTTCTTCTTCTTCTTCTTCTTCTTTTTTTTTTTTTTCTTTTTCTTTTTCTTTTCTTTTCTTTTTCTCTTTTTTTCTTTTCTTTTTTTCTTTTTTCATTTTTCTTTTTTCTTTTCCTCTTCTTCTTCTTCTTCTTCTTCTTTTTTTTCTCAGAAGAAAAAAACCGTTGTTATATTATAATATATAAACAGTACATAAATCAAAGTGAAAAGCCATCCACATGATGATCGAAGCACAGGATTTGCAAGAGCAAAACAGAAACTTTGCATCACATACATCAATCTATATTTGCAGGTGTCCAATATTGAACAACATAGCCAGCAATGGTTCCACATTTAGAAACAGACATTTCCAGGAAAAGACAGAAGATTTAGGACAAAACAATGACACCAAAAAACCCCATAATGACAACTTAAAAGGGAAAAATGGGTGCCAGAGCCTGAACAAAACATATAACGAAAACGAGACCACCATATAGTGTACCCGCCAGATGATGAGTGATGAGATCCGCTAATGGGGAAACTGACTTTGTCAATTATAATAAATCCATCAGTATCCATAGTCGACATAGGTCCACAAAAACACAGGCTCGCTTGTTGCTGACAAAGAAATCGAAAAGTATATAAAACAGAATAACAGGCAATGATGCCACAACATCCACAGCTCATCACTGCATCAATCTATATACAGGCTCGCTTGCATTTGGGAGAAAAGATAATTTTGAAGAAGTGCACAGACACAGAGGCAATCGATCGTCCGACATCCACAACGCATATGAAAATTGCACAGGCTAGATCCCAGAAAGCCATATAGACCCCCTGCACATCCCTCAGCATTTACCGCAACGGCATTCCAACTAGGGCATATAGAAAGAAACGAAAAAATGGACTTGTTACTATCATAAAGTCTCCTACATTAAAACGATCTCCATCTTCATCTCCCCCAACAAATCACATAGGCGAAGTTGTTTAGAGGATTCGCCCATGCCCCTTAAGTTCAAGGAGATGATGTAAGTTTTTTGGAGACCCCTGGAGGGTCGCTAGCTCTAATAGCCCTGAGATCATTTGATGAAAATATAGGAACCTCCCTGAGGTCAAGGAGTTCATCCTGGAAAAGGGATTTTGTTTTCAGCCTCCCTCTGAAGTGTCTGGATGCAGACTTCGTTTTTTTCCTCACTGTAATATTGCAAGCCGATGCTGGTGAAATGACAATATGAGGACACCTAGAGATATTATTAAAAACAGTGAGGGCAGCCAAGTCAAGGATCGAGTTGTCTAGTAGGGATTCAATGTCACATCCAACAGTATTTATAGGTGAGTCTGATAAGTCCACATTCTCAATATTATGTGGAGAGGGAGGAGATGGGGGAGGGGACGCGCATTCTAGGGGAGGCATGGACGGGGAGGTATATATTGGAGCAGTGGTGGGGCAGGTTTGATGGTGGACAACAAGAGCAGTAGAGACTTAGGTGAGTCCGATAAGTCCACATTCTCAATTATATGTGGAGAGGGAGGAGAGGGGGTAGGAGATGCACATTCTAGGGGCGGCATGGATGGGGAGGTATATAATGGCGCAGTGATGGGGCAGGTTTGATGGCGGTCAGCAAGAGCAGTAGGGACATAATCCATTTTATCCATCGGCTTGATAGTCGATACAAGGTTTACTTCGGGTTCTAAAAGCACGGTCGTACGAGAATTCACCGGTGGATTAAAAACATTTTTGTCTTTAGAATTAAAAGGAGCTGTCGGCTGTCCAGAATCATCAGGAGGGTTAAACTCCTTGTATGGTGGAGATAACACCCCACATTGTGTACTATCAACAGCAGATAAATCAGTACCAAAAGCTGCAAGAGGAGAAATACCTGATGGGAAGACATTACGTCGTTCCTTTGAAGTCAGCTTTTGATTTGCTCCATCTGACCTATGATTGCCCCATCGAGGACCCCTGTGCCACCGGGGGTAGTTTCCCTTCAAATGGCCAGTGTTGTGGCAGACCAAACAGCGGAATGGCACACCCCAATAATCCACCCTTTGCCTGTGTCTTCTCGGACCCCAAACGAGGTCAACATCCCCGGGCAAGCCTCCAGAGAAGACCAATTCAACTAATATCCAGGCAATGTGTTTGTCACTGACTCCAAGAATACTAGGGTCGATGTATTTCGTGCATCCAATGGAATTTCCAATGGCCCTTAAGGCTTTAAGCATCCAGAACTCCGGCGAGAGGCCTGGGAGTTTTACCCACACCGTCCTATTCTTAGGAGCCTCCAAGATTGGGTTAAACCTGAGATACCAGGGCAGAAGTTGCAAGAAACACATTCCACAAACCCATGGCTTGTTAACAATCAAGGAAACATATTTTTCGTTCGTAAAATGGATACTATACCAATTATTTAAGAGCAGCTTGACCTTCGGGGTATATCCAACAATGGAACTCCAAAATTTCTTTACCCATTCCATCATGTCTATCTCTTGTCCATCGGCAAACATCCAACGCCCAATTAGTGCACGCTTTTGCAGACTAATGACTCACCCCCAAAGATCCTCATGTTCCAGTGCCACTTCTTTGATATCCGTAGCAGGCTTGTAATAGGCAAGTTGATTCTTATTCTATTTGCGCCTGCCTCTGCGAGTCAAACCAACATTGGGCCCATTCAGATTCGTCCCAGCAGGTTTAACCTATTGATTCGCATAAAAACCTGGAGGCCCAAAAATGGACTGTGCTATAAGAGTAGCATCCGACTCAAATTCCCTTTGTCGAGATTGTTCAGCAGCCCTCGTGGCAGCAATCATGGCTTCTTGTGCCGACGTGTGAGAGGAAAAGGGATCTAGACAGTCATCCATCTAGGAACAGTGTGAGATAAAGAATACTAGACAATAGGGTGAAGGACAGTGCGAGATAAGTATATGGCCAATTCCCGTCTGAACATATGTGCACCGTGTCACATGAGCCAGGAGGAAGGAAGAACATGTGAGCCAAAGAGTTTGAAATCGGGTCACTGTTAGAACAATAATTTTAAAAGAGTTCAAAATCAAAGATTCTGAGAATCAAAGAGATACCCAGAGAAATCAGAGGAGTTAATAACAATAACAAGTTAAATTTGGATGAAATCCTTGTTTGAGGTTGGAAATTGCACACTCAGGAATGCTTGTAAATAAAAAATCACATCCATGTGCCTACACTGATGGATATAATTCTAATTACTTAGTTTATTTTATTTTATTTTATTTTTCATTGTGAGTAATTGTTACTAATGGGTAAGTGTTAATCCTCACTCACCTTGAACATTTTCCAGATATATTTTAAACAAAATGGTAGAACATGCATTTTGCAATTATTTTTATACACATAATTGGTTGATATAAACTTTTTTTTCTTTGTTATTAATTTATTTATTTCATAGATTATATTTTTAGCATTGATATTTTTTATTAATTTCTTTATTTCATAGATTATATTTTTAGTATTGATATTTTTTATTTTAAGGAAATTTTTTATTTTATTTTTTTTATTTTTTATTTTTTAAATATTTATTAAATTAAATACTTTTTAAGTTATAACAATTTAAATTAATTAGAAATTGTAAATTGATTCATTTACAACTTTTTGTATTTCAAATAATGTAATAAATTATAAATATTTTATTAATTTAAGTGTTTAAAAGAATTTTTATAAGTTTTTATTTTAAAAAATATTTATTAAATTAAGTATCTTTTTAAATTATAAAATACATTAGGTTTAATTTAAATTAATTATAAACTGTAAATTAATTTATTTTTATAACTTTTCAATATTTGAAATAATATATTAAAGAAATTATAAATTATAAATATTTTATTAATTGATTTCACTTTTTTTTTTTTTTTTTACATCTAAGTATTTTCATTTTGTAAATTTTCCAATTCTATTAAATTGATGAAACCAATTGTGGAATATTTTGGCTCAAGTGGAGATGTCTCATTATTGATGTCTATTTCATTATCAAGGAAAGTTTGTCAAATTAACATCTTGTGTATATAACTTTTGCAATAGTTATTGTGTATCCAAGTTGCATATGGTTTGAGTTTGTACAAGAAAATAAACTTCTAGAAATAACAATGTCATATCAAATCCTAGATAGTTATTGTATGCAAAAAAATTTGATGCGTACATGAGACTTTGTCACATTTCCTTTTCTTTACTCTCTTAGAAGAAAGGATATGATTGATTTACTTATCTATTAGGATTTTGGAGAGGACTTCCTTTCAAACAAACTAAAGTCTTTCTTAAAGTCCCTTTACTCACATTTCCCTTTCTTTACTCTCTTAGAAGAAAGGATATGATTGATTTACTTATTTATTAGGCTTTTGGAGAGTACTTCCTTACAAACAAACTGAAGTCTTTCTTCAAGTCCAACCCGTTGCCATAAAATCAAGATGCCTAGCCTTGGTTTTGTTCCTAGAGACTATTTGACAACTTTTTTCCATTTTGTAAATTTTCCAATTTGATTAAATTGGTGAAATGTTTGTTATTTTTGTTTCCACAATCCAAATATAGACTTAATTGAAGAAACGATATGATTGATTTACTTATCTATTAGGCTTTTGGAGAGTAATTCCTTGCAAACAAAGTCTTTATTCAATACAAACTAAAGGCTTTCTTCAAGTCCAACCCCGTGCCAGAAAATATAGCCTTGGTTTTGTTCCTAACTATAAAGGATTTCTTTAAAAGTCCAACCCTGTGCCAGAAAAATATAGCCTTGGTTTTGTTCCTAACTAAAGGCTTTCTTCAAAAGTCCAACTGTACCAAAAAATATAGCATTGGTTTTGTTCCAATCTAGCCTTGGTTTTGTTCCTAACTAAAGGATTTCTTCAAGTCCAACCCTGTGCCAGAAAAGATAGCCTTAGTTTTGTTCCAATCTAGCCTTGGTTTTGTTCCTAGAGGATATTTGATAACCTTTTTCCATTTTGAAAATTTTCGAATTTGATTAAATAGTCTAAATTGCATGGTGAAAGTGAGAAGCATTAATTGCCTTGAAAAACCATGAATTTGAGTAGTTTGGAAACATAGCATTATCTCAAACACTTATGCAAAAAATCTTGAAGAGTACACGAGACCTTTGTTACATTTCTTTTTCTTTATTCTCTTAGAAGAAATGATATGATTGATTTTCTTCTCTGTTAGGATTTTAAACTCTTGAAGAGTAGATGAGACCTTTGTCATATTCCCTTTTCCTTACTCTCTTAGACGAAAGTATATGATTGATTTAATTCTTATAAGGATTTTGGAGATTACTTCCTTGCATGACCCTAGAGGCTATTTGGTAACCTTTTTACTTGTTTTTTGGCATTTGGAAATGTTTCCATTTTGTAAATTTTCCAACCTGATTTCAGAAAATTTTGTATTTGAATTCTAGCTATTTGGCAAAATTTTCACTATTTTTTAGCATTTGGTGATCTTAATATGAGAAAAATTGTTATTGCTATGCAAGCTCCTTCATCAGTATTAAAAATGTGTTTAAGGATCGTCTCATTTAACCATTTGTGAAGGGGTTAAATTGTTAAATTTCATGTGTCTTTGATGAGGTAATTATGAGTTAATTAGATTTTTGAAACTCATAAACAACAAATAAAATGCAGTAAAATAACTCACAACAATCACATAACACAATAGATGATGATGGAGCTCACCCCTCCTGGGCTACATCTCCATGGACCTGCTTTAACTAGCTAGACCCTCTTAGGATTATGAGTCAAAAGTATGATTACAATCATATTTGATGATCCAATGGATTTTTTAACTATTCCATTGGCTTGAGAAGACATGAAAACCCCAAAAATGGCTATCCAATCTCTGAATTTTGTTCACAACTCCTCTAGGCTTGACCTCCAACACCGGTGGCCATGGGCTTGTTTAATCTCCAAAGTGACAAAAGGACCTTCAAGTGTGATCCAACACCTATAGAAACTATACCACTGTGTTCAGAGCATCAAATTCATCAAAATTGATTATTCACTCACTAATTATTCAGCTGATTTGGGCATGGCCTTCCCTCCTGGTGGCTCTAGGCTTCAAAATTCTTCAATGTGCATAAAACACATGTAGATGAGCTCCATTACCTCTGCAAGTTGTTCCAATGGATCCATAGTATGCCAATCTGCTAAGAATGACTATCCTTGAGCAAAAATTGGTCGAAAATTGACCAAGATAGGCCTCATTAAATTTTCCCCCAATTTCTCCTCCAAATCTAGAAAACTAGAGTTAACTCCGACTAAATATAGAGTTGTCTACCAAAAATGGTGTTCCACCAAATCCGCCGAAAAATTAATTGTGTCATTAATTAAATGATAAGTGCATATTAAGTGTCATTAACTTTTGTGTTAGTGCTAAGCGCACTTATGGTTCAGAGCCCCCTGCACGGTAACACCGCTTGATCTTATGGTGAGGGGTTGGCCCCTCCATTCTCGCCGTTGGAGCTTATTGCGTGCTTAAATATAGGTTCTGCAGATAAGATTTCAACAAAAAGGTTCTTGGCCCAACGGTGGAGAGGGGGAGGTCATGGGGTCGATCCTCAACCCCTCCCCTCATACACGGTTTTTGAAACTTTGCAACATTTACAAACCTTTGTAAATTCAGACCCACCATTATATATTTCCAACGAACTTGCCAACAGAACTTTAATACATTGCTCCAATGTAAAATCTATTGCCTTGGACCATATAACATATATACCACCGTGATATTATTTAAATGCGGTCAATGTTTGTGAACCAAATAATATATACCACCGCGATAATGTTTAAATGCGAATTGAAAACTATGGGTTTAATAAAAACATTTAAATGCCAATTTTTTTGAGAATTAATTAAATTTTTAATATATATATATTAACTTCAACCTTAATTAATTAAGAAAAAAATCATTTCGATCACATAATGTTATGAACCCAAAATTCAACATTAGGAGGTCATTGGACAAATTTTACCTTCACAAACCAAACTAAATAATCTCAGAATGACACTTGTCATATTCCCATTGGATTAAAATTGAACAAGATTCTCTACATGCTGACTGATTTCCATGCCATCAGCGGTACTTGTTCTGCAATTTTTTTTTTTAAATTTGCTTGTTCTGAACGACGATCAACATACCATAACTTCTTCATCCGAACTCAGTTTTCAACAAAACGAGTTGTGTTGGATTCCTTGAGATGAGCTGGTTGCTTTGCATATGGTTTGGTGCAATTATGAGCACTTTAATTTTTGAGCCAATTTTTGCCCCTGATCCAGATTCCAATCACTCCTTCCCACTGACAAGCTTTTTGACCCACAAAAGTTGGTTATCTCATGAGTGTTGAATACTCTTATGTTTCCCAAGTTCTATCATCTTTATTCTAATTGGATAAATCGCTATGAAAACCACTTTTTAATTGACATGCCTTGCCTTGTCTTGCAAATGGCTTGGCTCTTCAACCATTGTTCTCCTTTTGCTGCTGACCCAATTAACACTTGTTGGCTACTTGTTGATATAACACTTTTTCGATACCAAATCGATTCCTCGGTGCCTTCCCACTGAGAATCATGTTCCTCCTTTGCACAATGATTGAACTACAAAAAATAGCTTCTAACATTAGTAAAAATAAGAAAAGAAATGACCATTCTTTTACCTCCACTGTTCCAAATTACACATATGAAAGAGTGCATTCACCATCTCCTTCTCTTCTTGGCATCAACACATAAAATCGTCTACAATGGCTGCAAACACTTTTGACATCTTGTCACAAACAACACATCATGTAAGAAACAACTTGACGACATATCCTCTTGCTCCTTCAAAGCAACAAATTTCACATCATATGAACATCGCCATGTGCTCTCACATCTTGGTGTCAAAATTCATCAACCAAACACTACTCAACAAAACACGCCTCTTCAAACAAATGACTCTCAAGTCAAGCATAAGCATGTATAATAACTTGACGATTATTTTCCCAAAACAAAAATAATTTCACATCTCATGAAACACTTCGTCAACATCTCCTTTTCATATTTGGAGACAAAATCAACTCTTCCAAGTCGATATGACATGCATGTAACACACAATCAACACAAGTCGACACTCATGCATGTGCAAATGATCAACACTCTCAAGTTGACAACATACATGTTAAACAAAGCAATCAACCAACATAAGTCAATTACTCATGCATGTTCAAGCACAATGAAATCATCAAAATTGCATTGTTCATACACACAAACTCTCATTACAATTCTTCAATTCTCTCACAAGTACAATCATAAGTACAAGAACTCCATTCATATGTACATGTACTTACAAAGATGAAATGAACAAATTTTGCTGCAACAAAGTGAGTCAACAGACTCCACTTTTAAAACACCTTCTTGGCGTAAACATGCAACATGTATTCCATTGATAAATAAATGCACCAACATCAAAATACATGCAAAGTCTTATCTGGATAAGAAATATAGCCATTTATTACCAAAACCATTTCAATTATGCTTCTTTCAAATTCACATCATCATCATGTGAATCATCATGACCCACATCAATTATGGAATCTTCTTTTCCATTCTTTCCATTCTCTTTCTCCACCTTCTTCAAATGCCATGGATGAATTGCTGGATATAAAGTCCAACACTTGTCTACAAGATAACCTTGCTTATGGCAATGAGTGAAAAACAATTGCCTCTTATTTTCAACATGGTTTTCTTTGGCTTTATGCCTCCTTTGCTTTAAAAGTTTCCTGTGCATGGCTATCTTCTTCCAACACCTTGAAACATTATGGTTATCCAAACCACAAAAGGAACATGCAACTTTTCTCCAAATCTTACATGAGAATTTGCCATGTTTATCATAATCAAAAGAAACTTGATTAAAAGCAGATTTATACCTTGAACATTCACCTTTGTCGCCTTCTTGAGGAGGTGAATTTGATGAGGTAATGGCTTTCTTCGGAATGCCAACAATGCATTCAATTACTATAGAGCTTTCAACATCCTCTTGTTCTTCCTTCTCATTAGCTACATGCTTATAAGCACCTTCTTGCAAAGTGGGTGTAAAACTTTTGCATTCCTCATGAACACAATCTTCACAAGCTTGAGGTAAAGAACATGAAATGAAAGTCCTTCTTGGAACACCTTCATGTGCCTCCTTGGCTTTATAGCTTTCTTCATCATTTTGTCCATAACCAAGACCCAAAAACTTAGGCCTTTACTCAACAACAATTAACTCAACTATGCCTTGTGAATGTTTTCCAAATATTTTACCTTCATAGCCCATCTTCCATAATAATTTGGACCCTATTCCTCTAGTGTGTATTTCAAAAGCACCTACATATCCATTTTGAGAGGAAATTGAAGATAAACTTGATTTGCATACCTCTTTTTCAAGCACATGCTTGGCTAAGGCTTCCTTGGCATCATGGAATTGAGTCTCCATCTCATGCATCCTTTCAATAAGCTCTTGCTTCTCCTCCTTCACGGCAATCAACTGCTCTTGAAGTTTACTTCCCTCCCTCTTATCTTCATACTTCTCTTGCATCCTGTCAATCATGATGTAGAGTTTCTGCAACATCTCTTTATCAAAGAGTTTTTTTAAGGAAGATAGACTAGAAGCATCACTTAATGAATATTCCATCACACATGCAATCATACAAATCCTCTTTGCTATGATTTGAGAATTTGAAGTCTCAATCTTAACCTTCTCCTTCACACATAAACTTGGCAAAATATTAAATTCTCCTTGCATAAATTCAATAACCAATAGCTATAGAACCAATAGAAGAATTAGCTATCCTTGGCTAAAGTGAGCTCAAATTTTTGCTCTGATACCAGGGAAAATTTTATTGCTATGCAAGCTCCCTCATCAGTATTAAAAACATGTTTAAGGATCATCTCATTTAACCATTTGTGAAGGGGTTAAATTGTCAAGTTTCATGTGTCTTTTATGAGGTAATTATGAGTTAATTAGATTTTTAAAACTCATAAACAAAAAATTAAATGCATTGAAATAACTCAAAACAATCACATAAAACAATAGATGATGATGGAGTTCACCCCTCTTGGGCTACATCTCCATGGACCTGCTTTAACTAGCTAAGACCTCTTGGGATTATGAGTAAAAAATATGATTACAAGCATCTATAATACTCCAATGGATTTTTTTACTATTCCATTGGCTTCAAAAAATATGAAAACCCTAAAACTGACTATGCAATCTTTGAATTTGGTTCACAACCCCTCTAGGCTTGACCTCCAGCACCCGTGGCCATGGGTTTGTTTAGTCTCCAAAGTGACAAAATCACCTTCATATGTGCTCCAATGCCTCTATAAACTATAAAAACCTATTCAGAGCATCAAATACATAAAAAATTGACTATTCACTCACTGAAATTGGCCTTCAGCTGATCTAGGCATGGCCTTCCCTCTTGGTGGCCCCAGGCTTCAAAATTCTTCAACGTGCCAAAAACACTTGTAGTTGAGCTCCATTTCCTTTGCGAGATATTCCAATGGATTCAGAGCATTTTAATATTATAATAATGACTATCCTTGAGCAAAAATGGCTTGAAAATTGACCAAGATAGGCCTCATTAAAGTTTCCCCCGATTTCTCCTCCAAATCTGGGAAACTTGAGTTAACTCTGACTAAATTTGGAGCTCTCCGCCAAAAATGTCGCTCTGCCAAATCTGCCGCCAACATAACCGTGTCATTAATTAATTTATAAGAACATATTAACTGTCATTAACTATTGTGTTAGCACTAAGCACGCTTATGGTTCGGAGCCCTCTGCATGGTCACAACGCTTGGTCTTATGGTGAGGAGCTGGCCCACAGGCTGGCCCCTCCATTCCCGTCGTCAGAGCTTACCGCGTGCTTAAATATAGGTACTACACATAAGATTTCAACTAAAAGGCCCTTCGCCCAATGGTGGAGCACCTTCGGTTGAGAGGGGGAGGTCATGGGGTCGAGCCCCGACCCCTCCCCTCGTACAAATTTTACCTACATAAACCAAACTGGCGAATCCTGGAGTGAAACTTGTCACATTCTCATTGGAATAAAACTAAATAAGATTCTCTGCATGCTGACTAGACTGCATGTCATTATATGTACTTGTTCTACAATATTTTTTTCAAATTTGCATGTTCTGAACGATGATCAACACATCATAACGCCTTCATACGAACTCGGTTTTCAACGAAACGAGTTGCGTTGGATTCCTTGTGATGTGTCGGTTGCTTTGAATCTAGTTTGGTGCAATTATAAGCACTTTCATTTTTGAGCTAATTTTTGCCCCTGATCCTAATTCTGATCATTTGGAAATGTTTCCATTTTATAAATTTTCCAACTTGATTTTAGAAAATTTTGTATTTGAATTCTAGCTATGCTAAATAATTTTAGATGTCTCATTTTTGATATGTCTATTTCATTATGAATGGAAGTTTGTCAAATTAACATCTTATGTATATAACTTTTGCAATAGTTATTGTGTATCCAAGTTGCAGATGGTTTGAGTTTGTACAAGAAAATTAACTTCTAGAAATAACAATGTCATATCAAATCCTAAATAGTTATTTTATGCAAAAATTAACTTCTAGAAATAACAATGTCATATGAAATCCTAAATAGATATTTTATAAAAATTCTGATGCGTAAGTGAGACCTTGTCACATTTCCTTTTCTTTACTCTCATTTCCTTTTCTTTACTCTATTAAAATAAAGGATATGATTGATTTACTTATCTATTATGCTTTTGGACAGTACTTCCTTGCAAACAAACTATTCTAGATAGAATAATGTCATATACATGAGACCTTTCCACATTTCCTTTTCTTTACTCTCATTTCCTTTTCTTTACTCTTTTAGAAGAAAATATATGATTGATTTTCTTATCTATTAGGATTTTGGAGAGGACTTCCTTGCAAACAAACTAAAGTATTTCTTCAAGTCCTACCCTGTGCCAGAAAATCAAGTTGCAAATTCTTTCTTCAAGTCTAACCCTGTGCTAGAAAATCATGATGCCCAACCTAGGTTTTGTTCCTAGAGGATATTTGACAACCTTTTCACTTGTTTTTGGCATCTGGAAATGTTTCCAATTTGATTAAATTGATGAAATGTTTATTATTTTTATTTCCATAATCCAAATGTACAGTTAATTGTCACAATTTTCACTATTGGACGGAACAAAACTTGCAATTTGTGCATAAAGTATCCTTCTATTAGTACAACTTTGTGCAAGTTGAAGTATACACTGATAGTAATTATTGTATCTTTTTTGTGCTTCAAGACAAAAAGATATTATGCAATCAAAAAATGAGTAAATTTGTTGTTGCATTTGGTTTGAGTTTGTACAATAAAATTGACTTCTAGAAATAAAAATGTCATATCAAATCCTAAATAGTTATCCACATGTAGACTTAATTGTCATAATTTTCACTATTGGACGGAACAAAACTTGCAATTTGTGCATAAAAGATCCTTCTATTAGTACAACTTTGTGCAAGTTTTTTTGTATCTTTTTTTGTGCTTCGAAACAAAATGATATTATGCAATAAAAAAATGAGTAAATTTGTTATTGCATATGGTTTGAGTTTGTACAAGGAAATTGTCTTCTAGAAATAACAATGTCATATCAACTCCTAAATAGTTATTATATTTGCTTCATATACTCTAAATTGCATGGTGAAAGTGAGATCCTAAATAGTTATTATATCTGCTTCATATAATCTAAATTTCATGGTGAAAGTGAGATGCATTAACTGCCTTGAAAAACCATGAATTTGAGTAGTTTTGGCAACATGGCATTATCTCAAATAGTTTAAAAATTTGTTTTGACCGTTATGCAAAAAGGCTTGAAGAGTACATGTGACCTTTGTCACATTGTCTTTTCTTTGCTCTCTTAGAAGAAATAATATGATTGATTTACTTCTCTATTAGGATTTTGGAGATTACTTCCTTGCA
Organism: Pinus albicaulis; assembly: GCA_034641835.2. Classification (NCBI taxonomy): domain Eukaryota; kingdom Viridiplantae; phylum Streptophyta; class Pinopsida; order Pinales; family Pinaceae; genus Pinus; species Pinus albicaulis. Next base: position 350,077,793 of record CM076584.1, read on the forward strand.
GACAAACTCGCCTTTCTTAAACTCCAAGATGCTTAGCATTGGTTTTGACCCTAGAGGCTATTTGGCAACCTTTTCACTTTTTTTTTGGCATTTTGAAATGTTTCCATTTTGTAAATTTTCCAACTTGATTAAGTCAATGAAATGATTGTGATTTGTGTTTCCGGAATCCAAATGTAGAATTAATTGGTATATTTTCAATATTGGACGAAACAAAACTTGAACTTTGTGCATAAGGGATCCTTATCTTAGTACAATTTTGTGCAAGTTGAAGTATACACTGGTAATATTTATTGTATCTTTTTTGTGCTTCGAGAAAAGTTGGTATTATGCAATCATAAAATGAGTAAATGTGTTGATCATTGAATGAGTAAATTTGTTCATCAAAAGGACAAGTATTATAGGGATTAGATTTGGAGTTTTCCAGTTGTTACAATGTACTTTGGAACATATTCTTTAGGGCTGGGCACACTGATGAAAAAATCTAGGAGATTCAACAGGGCGGTGAGGGTACTAGGGAAATGAAAAATACTAAAATAGTTTGTTTCTATTGTCAGTGCAATTCAAAATGTTTCTTTACAATTTCAAAGATAATGTTCTCATATGAAACATTAGAGATATTGAAAATTATCAACTGCAATGTGCTAGAGTTTCCCATCAAAGTTGCATATTTTACACCAAAGGTTATGAATAATTGGGAGCTAATGTGTGGCTCATTTTCATGTAATATGTGATGATGTCTGAAACTTGTGAGGTTGTGATGCAAATTTATATTATAAATATAGACATCATATTGTTCATGAATTAATATTATTTTATTTAGTTAAGATTAAAAGGAAATCTATGTCCGAAAGGTTATAGAATCTGTCAATTTCACATAATGTATGTGATTTCTCTTTAACTTCTAGCTTTGAATGACATTTTATTTACTAATTTTTATCTTCAATGAACTTTTATATGTCACGATTCTTTTGAAATTTATTCCTTACGATGTTTCCTTTACAACATCTGGTGCAATTGCTAGTTTATTTTTAAATATAACAAATGTATTTATAACTATGAAATCAAAAAAATTATTATTTTACATTTATTTAAAATTTGCAAATAAATTTACATTCTATACATATGGAAAATTTTAAATTAGAGAATTATAATGTTACATTTTTATAAAACTTGCTTTTGAAACTAGTTATAAATGACTTACTCAAAATGACTTAACATGTTGATATATATGGAGAAATTTAAATTTAGGTTGTAGAATAGACGGGGGAGAATAACCATATTTTAATTAAATTTTATTAATATAATTTTATAATTAGAAAATAAATATATATTATATTAATATATTAAAAATTAATTAATATTTTTAATTTTATTTAAATGTAAATTTATTTTTATAATAATAAATTTATTTAGAATATATATTATTAAAAATTAAAACAAATTGATTTGAAATAAATTTTATTTTTTAAATATCAATTTTGAAAATTGCAACTATTTATGTTATTAAAACTTTATCTACATAAAATCTACTATAATCTATAAAAAATAGTTTCGAAAAATTGAATTATCTAAGAGCAAAGGATTTTGGAAGGAAGAATAATGAATTCCAAGAAAAGATGGTGTCTAAGACACTTTTTATAATGTTGAAGCATAAACAAATATATCTTAACATATGAAAATTTCACATTCTTCTGCATAAAATTACTTGACAGACCAATCATAGGATCAATTATATATAACTCAAATCCTAACTATTAAACTAGCTCTCATAAAATAATGAAGACATATTTAACTTTGGCTACCTTAAGCATGTCTAGATCTCCATATTTTCTACATTAAGCTAAAGTCTAGAGGAGCAAATGTTGTAAAGAACAATGATGCCTCCTAAGAGCCCAAATGATTTCATGCTAAAAATGTACCACAAGGTAATACTTTTGAGCATGAACTTGATATCCCTAATATTGAAATATATGAAGTTGAATTTATAGCCTTTATGGGAAATTCAGTAAGGTTCACCCTATGAGATTTATTAGGAAGAATCCCCCCAATATAGTGATTCATGCTTATATTTGGGTTAGCTAGGATTGCTATGGTTGGCACTACGTTGATACGGGAAAATTTAACTTTCCTACAAATTCATTTCAGATTTGCTAATATGTTTTCCCTTGATGTAAATTGCTCAGTTCACCATATATCCTTAGTCTACACTTAAAACCCACTAGAGTTTCTCCTACTCTTCCCTTTATTTCAAATATAAATCAGTCTCTGTCGTGAGGAAAATGACGTAAGAAATGCACATGTACAATTTATTTGTGATCACAAATCCATTCCAATACCCGATGATTTTTTTAAGTGCTTGTTCAATTCCAACATCTTCGTGCTATGCATGCTAGCCAAATGCAATGGGGGTCATCGATACACTTCTATATGTTTCTTCCAACCTCCAACACATTTTAATTTATTATTTTGCAAGGGATCTTGACAAGTGTTTGTCCATCTTATTTTGAATCTGGTTTATAGTGTAAGAAATCATTGCTTCATTATTCTTTCCACTATTCAACATTTCCTCTTTTCCATAATTGTTGATACTTAATGGTAGAAGTGTCCTCAGACACATAATTTTATTAATAATAGGAAAATAAACTACATCAGAAATTTGCAAGAGTTTACACCCGTAGACTCCAACACTCTTGCAATTAGGAAAATGACCTATTTATAAGCTACATGTCCTAACTTATTTTAGTTATCGACCACTTGATAAAACAACAAGTGTCCATTTACAATAAATATCCTTCTAACCAATATACTAACTTTATTCCTATTTTAGAGCCTAAGATACGACACTATTCTAGAGTCATATCTTTTGTAACAATATTCTATTTCTAAGTGTCTCTAATATTAATTTAAATATTCTAATTTAATAAATATTTTATCCTAGATTTAAACTATGATATTTGGATCATCTAGCAATACTCATTAAAAATACTTCCCTTTGTTCCTCTACTCACTAAATCAACGGTCCATCTTTCTTGTAACACATGGAATTATTTACTGAATACTCATTGTATGCTTAGCCTTTAATAAAAATATAATAACCTTCAAGCCTAGAACTCTAAATGTCAGATTTATGTCCAAGAAGAAATGGAGACAAGGGGGATTGAACTTTGTTCAACCTATGTTAGAGTAGGGGGAAGGGAATTTGTCTACATAGATAACATGATTTATATCTAAAATCACTTGCACAAGGTATTGAGACTCTTCTTTCTAGTCTCTCACTTACGCATAAAAATGACATGGCATAATACAATTTCAGAGCTCAATGCTTCCACTGCATCACGATTCAACATAAAGAATTGTTTACTTCCAAGGCATAGTATTCACAAGATGCAGTGCTTCAATAACTATTGATTGCTAGAAATCCTTGTTCTAATACAGGAATTACACATAAATTCCAAAGAAAACAATTGCATGCACAACCCATTCATCATTGCGCTCAGAGAGAGGCATACATCACAAAACAAAGTTATTCTCACAAACCTAGATATTACCATTCCTAGAAGCACATAAACATGGTATTCATTAATAAAACATGTATATACATCTACTTCACTTAGGAACTCTCCCATTTCTCTCTTGGCCTGATTTCACATTAATTTGGCCATTAGTTTTTCCCTGAGGCTCACAATGATAAATAACATATAGAACAAAGTAGATTTCTCTCATGATTTATTCCCGAAATCTCTCATGTTTTTCAAGGTAGATTTTATTTTTCCTTATGAAAAAATATTACCTATCCATTGATTTTCTAAAACTACAACTCATATTTTTCTATATAAATTAAACAAAATAATATTATTTACAAATAAGGAATTAGAATTCCTTTTCAATGTTGAAACCCCTTTTGGAATATTTCTTCAAAATTATTGATAGCTTTGGGAAACTCTAATTCTCCTGCATCAAACTCCTAAGGTAGAAAAATTTCATGACCTATTGGTCATATGTCATCAAATTTTCATTTATTCAAGATCCCAAACTTTATGTTGTACTTGTCCATTCTTCCTTGCATGTTGTTGTTCCACCATTAGTGTTGCCTTCAATTATCCAGGGTCCAAATTTTATGCTACTCTTGTCCACTTACCTTGTTGATGTAAAACTTCATAGTGAGCTGTAATTTGTTGTTTCCTATACTTTTGATTTTGTTGTACCTTCTCTTGATCGTCTTCTTCATTAGCATCCACAATCTATCAATCTCCTCATCCAACCTTTTTTCTGGACTGTTGAAACTTATGTCATCTCCTATCTACTGCTACATATATTCCTAGTGTATAAGAGTTTCAAGACTCTTACCAAATTATGGTTTATACGTCTACTCTGTTAGTCATTCCCCATGCCTTGCAACTTCCTCCGAATTATTGTCTTATGAGAAAATAAAATAAAATTTCATTTTTATGATACAAACTTCCCTCACCTTTCATCATATTTTCTTCTTCTGTCTGCACTCACTGTTATTTGTTTCCATCTCTAAGAAATAACATAAAATTTATTTCCTTTATTACAAATTTATGTTCATCGTCCTCCCTTTATATCTCTGTTTGTAATATCAGGGTCTTTCAATCACTTTTCCAACAATTTGATTTCCAACTTAAATTCCATACATACAAGAATCCATTCATTTACTCAAGAAACTTACACAAAAATAAACATTTCGTAAATATGTAGGAAATCACATTCCACATTAGATCACGGGAATCTAGAGGGTTATACTTTGAACCTCAAATCAACAAGGGAATCCAAAACTTACTGTAAAAACAAGAAAACAAGCAGAGGTATGCAAATAAATTTCCTTCCAAAAATCCAAGGAATATGCCTCCACCCAAGCTATCAAGGAAATAAAGAGAATACCATCTCCACCCTCTAGAATTATTACAGCGAATCCAGATACTACACTCCTCACTTGAGAGATATTCTTACACTCTGTAAAACCAGAAACCGAGTAGAGGGGGCTAAATAATTATACTTACTAGAGATCCAAGGAACAAGCCTCCACCCATGTTATCAAGGGAATCCAAAGAAAACAATCTCCACCTTTATTTTACCATTTTACCTTATTTTTATTACCGGTGTTCATGTTGTTGTTTTCTGTTAGCACTCGTTGCACAGTTAAATTCCATCCATGTATATTTCTCATTTATAATTGTTGTCACATTCAGGGGTAATGCTTCAAGGTATTCGAGCAATGACCTTTTTCTGAACCATCTTCCCAATATCAACATGTTCTCATTCATGCCATCTTTGCACTGCCCATTTCCAACCTTTCTCATTTTTTACTCAATTGCTTTTATGTATACACAAGGGCCTTACCCATGCTACATACTTCCATTAGGTACCTCTCATCCCTATTCCTAGCGTTACGTTGTTTTCCTTCCATACCAAACCAATGTTTCCAAGTACCCCCCCAAAGCATGAAAAACAAAAGGAAAATCCAAGAGAAAAAGAGGGAAATAGTAAAAAGAAATAAATTCATGACCACTATCATAAAATTACAAAAACAAAATAACATGGCCATGCGCAAGTCAACAACCAAAATGGTATTTCAAATATAAAATCTGTAGAAATCATACAAACAATATGTATACCAAACCATTGTGTATAAATTAACCATTGTGCATAAATTATTGATTTCATTCAGGGAAGAGATTATATATCATTGCATTCTTCATGTTTCTCCTTCACGAACCTACCCAAGAGTGTCTTCATTTACCTATGGGGGTTAATGGAGCTCAAATACTACCTTTGTCTCCCCCTAGTGTGTCTAAGGCCAGGAACCTAATTGGTTATATTAGCTTGAATTTTAGAGTTAGAGTAGGCTTGCCGGTCACTATTCGTTGAAGCTTCAAGTTGATGAATTTCCTCTTGAATTTTTGGAGGAGTGGAGGAGTGAAAAATGGTTATAACATCTCGATCTTAGGCTTGGGATCACATTCAACCCTGAGGGCCTCTACCACCTGACCCCCAACAACAATGCATTCGTTGTCGAGGCATGTTGCACCGGATTACTAAGGGGAAAGGTAGAATTATGGCCCAAAATACTTAGAAACTAGAGGGATTGAGTATGAGAAAACCAAATATAAGTAAAACCCAGGGAGGCAAAATTCTAGGGAGGTATGTGATGGATTCTAAGGAAGCGCAATGTCTAAGTTGGGGAAAATCAAATAATCTAGGAAGAGTCCAACAACCTTCAAGAGCAACAAATATCAAAACCACTACTGACCCCCACTATGCTTTAAGCACTACATCCCAACACCGATCAAATAGAAGCTAAAATAATGAAGAGGTTGTCAATGTAAAAATAATAGGACGTAAATACAATTACCAAATGTTGATCGATCCACTAGTAATGCAGTTGCATTATCGCGAGAGAATGATGTAGGCTTTCGTTTGCTTCTCTTGCAATGATTGTTGCTATAGTTGCCTTTAGTGCCACAGGTTGTGCTTCCACTGTGTTCCTCCATATTTTCCCCTCGTTGTTGCTAAGTGTCCAGTGCATGAGTTGGAGAACCACAAACCAAAAGGATAATCCTCCCAAAATCCCCGTGCATGCCAAACCATGGCTGTCGAAAAAAGTCGTCTCCCACACCAGAGAGGAAACCCATAGTTTGGCAGACAACCCTGAATCTTTGCAACTGAATATGATCCACTCACTTCCTATGGCCCGAAATAATTGTCCCACTTGCAATGGAGATATATCACAAGTGTATAGTTTTCATGTGTGTTGCATGGGATGGGATGACAATTCCAACCCCCTTAAATGCGATGGGAGGCGATGGGGTGGTGAGATTCCACCCCTCTCCCACCTCGCCTCCATTATCTCGAATTCCAACGCCTTGATCTAGGTAAATCTTAATTTTATTTTAAACCACTTTCCTTATTCTATTTTTATGAAACTTAACTTTTCCTTATGCATAATGACTACTTTTCCATTCACTCTTTTGTTTTTGTTACCTTTTTACCACTATGTAGAATGATTAATTTTCTACTTTCCTTTCATTTAAGTAAGTTATTTTCTAGGAAATTTAACAACCAGATTTAAGGCCATTAATACAAAGCTTATCATTCCATTTATACAAATTAAACATGGTTTGGGAAAAAAACAATCATTCCTTCTAACCACTTAAAATAAACTTACTTAACAAACTTATCTTTTATCTATATTATAGAGAGAAATATTATTAATTCTTTTACAAAATTATAGATTAGATCATGCAAAATAATAGATAATTCAATATAGTTTGTTTTATGCTATTTTTTTGTAATGCTTCTTCTATTATTGATATGATGCTATTTCTATAATGTTTATAAAAATGATATTTTGTAGTGTATTTTATAAAAAAAGAAAATATATTAATTTTTTCAAAAATATTAAATTATTTTATTTCATAAGAAAAATATTTTTTTTTAATTATATATATATATATATATATATATATATATATATATATATATAAGATTAACATAATGTAAACAATTTTTAATTTCATTTTTTAAAATATACATTTAGTTATGTAAATTGTTGTGTCATGTCCAATAAATATTTATTATCATTAAGACAAGTGCTACATAGTAGTTTGTACTTGCAACTTAGTTTAGATAGATCTAAATTAAAGTAAAAACATTGAATTCAAATTAGTGTTAAAGTTTAAAACGTTGTTAATTTAAGTTTTAATAAATTGGTAAATTGAAATATTTTGTAATTGTATTTATGCATTATTTACAAGTATGAATAACTTTGTTGCTAATTTCATTTGATTCATACACATTTATTCTTATCCAACATTATTTTTTTGTTAGTATAATATTTTTAATAAAATCAAATATAAATTAATAAAATATATAAATAAATATATATGAACTAATTAAAGTATATATATAAATTAACTCAATTATAAAGTAATGAATTATCAATAAATAAATAAAATGTATATTTAAAATGTGTAATATATAGAATTATAAGATGAAACAATAAATGCATAGAAACTAAATATATTTATAATTACTCTAATAAATCTATTTATATTCTAGAACTTTATCAGATATTTTTATAGTTTAATTTTAATTATGTTGGAGGCGTCTTCTTTGCTGGAGTGGGGTGAGAAAACACTTATCACCCCAGCTAATAGCAGAAACTTCGTATCGCCCTTCTTACTAATAAAAATTTGCCACATGTTTGTCATCTGTTGGTTAGCATGTTAGCTTGATTTCCGCAGACGTTTTCCTACCACCTGTCTCTGTCCGAGGTCACGTCGATCAGATGACTGAATTTAGCATATTTGATGGTCGAGATTGGAACACCTTACTGTGCGCCCAACTCTCCAACTAAACTTTTCCCGGTAGATGCTTAAATACTGAGCTTCTCCAACATCCATCAACAGAGGTCCTTGCCGATCTCTGGCTCTCTCTCATTTCTTACTCCCTTTTCTTTCATTGATTCCCTCTTTGTGTGTCAGGGTTGGATTCATCAGAGCCTCAAAATATAGATCCAATAGAACCACTGGCCTTGAAACTAGAGGGATTGTTAGGTTTTCATATATATATATATATATATGTATATATATATATATATATATGTATATATATTCGTTTTGTATTTGGCGGCATGGCCTTTAGATATTCAATATTCGTGCCCCGCTGGAGGGGAGGAAGGCGCCCTTGGAGGTGAATAATGAGGGTTTCAGTGCTTTTCATAGATCCTTCTGTGTCTCTGGGCAGTTGGGTGATGGCCAAGCAAAGGGATCTGCCCGCCGTTCGGTGAAGTCGAATCAAGTGAAAAGCCCTTTTAAACCTATACCAGTTGAAGATCTTGGGTCTTATGTAGGGCAATCTGAGAGGACGGTGTTAGATCAGCTCGAACGAATTTATAGGCTGGGAACTTTGACCTTTAATGGAAATAGCAAAGATGTGTTGCTTCCCATGGAGCCCCTATGGATAGGGTTGTTGTTAGAGGGCAAGCTGGTGAGAGTGGCGTATCAGGGCATGTGTAGTTCGTATTACCAAGAGGCTGCGGTTCGAACCTTTCAGAGGTGCGATGCCCTCCCCTACGAAGGGGAAATGGAGTCCGCCTTTGAGGCACTAGAGTCAGACGCCGCTGATCGAGCAGTGGTGCCTGTGGAGAACTCGGTGGACGAAGTCATCGGGAGGAACTATGATTTGATGCTACGACATCCAGATCTCCATGTCATGGGCGAGATATTGTTGCCCATAAATCAATGCCTATTGGCAGTGAGAGGGGTGGGGAAAAGGCGTACTTTGAAGAAAGTGGTTAGCCATCCGCAGGCCCTCGCTCACTGCCAGCGATGTCTCGGGGCTCTTGGCGTCGAGGTGGAGGCCGTGAACAACGCTGCGAGCGCGGCTCGTTTTGTAGCGGAAAACTGCATAGACGACACGGTCATCATTGGCAGTGTGATTTCCGGGTAGGAATACGGTCTTCAGGTGGTGGAAGATGAAATGTACGATGATTCCTCCAACACCACCAGATTTATCATTCTCACCAAAAAGAACCCTAACAATAATTCTTTTGCGGTATCAGGGTTAAAGACGATAGTGACCTTCTTTTTGAAAGAGAGAACGACGGATCTATCCAAAGCGTTGTCAATATTCGCTTTAAAAAAAACATAAAAGTGACAAAGATCGAATCCCGCCCTCAGCGCGAGAATCCCCTGCGTATGGTTTCGAATGAAGAGCAAGAGGAGTACCGTACTTCCAAGTGTTATTTTGAGTACATTTTCTTCATAGATTTGGAGGCACCAGTAACTGACGATCATCTAGGGTGCGTGTAGATGGATTTGGATAATCTGCAACAGATTGCCATATTTGTGAGAGTAATCAGAAACTATTATTTCCTTTTGTAGATTGACTCAGCTAAAACAAAGAAACAGACTCAATACCTATAAAATTTGTGCAGGGATTTGAGGATTGAGGATTAAATTACAACTGCAATCTTTGCCAAAGAGAAGCCATGTATAGGCTTCAATCGAAATACATAAACTAAAATTTTGTTGAGTAAATTAAGAAATTGCATTCAAGGAAAGTACTAAACACTGACGCCTTACTTTTGCATTTTTCCATCCTACATGCTGAAGTTGATTGAATGGAAGTATAAGTTAGGCATCAAAGCTTACCTAACAACAATATGATGACCCTATTGTACCAAATCAATTCGTCTCAAATATGTAGTTCTTTTTTAAGAACACAGACATTCATGATTTCTAAAAACTTAATATACATCGAAAACTTACCTTACCCTATGTCAAAAAGCCTTTGTTTTTCTAAAAATATTATAATTCCTTTGGGCGGAGAATCATAAAATCAACATTCAAAATGTTTCTTCATTGTTCATACCAAGTTGAGAAGATCTTTATTGAAGGTTTGCCAAAAAATTGACATAAACATTGTTATCAAGATTGTGGTGGATTTACTTTACTAACAAAGTATGCTGCTTAATTTTTCTTTCTTTCTCCTCATTTTAAACTTTAATTCTCATCATTTTATATTTTTTCTTTCTTTCTCATAATTTTAAACTTTCTCTCTCATCATTTTTTAAAACAAGCATGTAATATACATATAAATACAAGTCTTTCTTTCTCATCTTTTTAAAAGAAGTATGTAATATACATATAAATACACGTATGTAAAAGTATGTAATATATATTTTTAAAACAAGTATGTAATATACATATAAATACACATATGTATAAGTATGTAATATAGAGACAAATAGTTCAAAATTTATTGCGAAACTCGTGATTGATATCCAATTTTTTCACAAAGTATGCTTATTTTTTCCTTTTTCCTCATCATTTTAAAACAATTACACCATCTTAAAACAAGTACAATTGTGTAATATATATATAAATGGTTTGAAAGTGATAGGGAAACCCAAGATTATTAAAAGTGATTGATATTCAAAATTTATGGGTAATTTTTAGACTAATTTGTCTTCTTGTTGAGGTACTAAGTTAGTTTATAATTAATCTTACCATCCTCAATCTAATGGACAAACTGAGATTGTGAATACTTGTGTAGAAGGTTATCTTTATTGCTTTGCATGTAATAATTAGATGCAATGGGTCAAGTTTGTTACCCTTAACAAAACGGTGGTCTAACACATCCATACTTTACTCAAAATCTCTGCATTTATTATGGCACTTTATGGATATTATCCTCCATCAATTACATCATCCTTGAGAGGGAAAGCTAAAGTTCAAGTAATGGAGGATCACATAGAAAAACAACAAGAGGTTCTCCAACTATCGAACAAAAACTTAGTTGAAGTACAAAACAAGATGAAACAAAAAGTTGATCAACATCGTAATCAAATGAAATTTCAATTAGGTGATTGGTAATTTTGTGTTTGCAACCATTTAATATTTATGCAGAGGGAGGAAATTATGAAACTATATGGCATATTGTTGTACCCTCATGTATATCACATGCTCTGTACAGTGAAATTCAAATGCGTTTTCATCTTTATAATTTGATTTGTTTTCTACCATTTATGTTCCTTGTCAATGTCAAATACAAATAGTATATTTACCCTCATGCTTGTCATATGTTGTGTACACTGAATCATCCATTTATGTTCCATATCAATGTCAAATACTATAATTACCCTCATGCATATGACATGCATGGTTAATGTGCCATCTATATTTCATGTCACTGTCAAATACTATATTTACATTCATACACAGTGAAAAGGATAAGGTAGAAAGGACATGAATAGTGACAGACTGGAGGGTGCAGCGAAAGCCAATCTTGTGGTGACAGTGGGGGTCGTGATCATGGCCGAGGCGAAACCTATGCCAAGGTCTCTAGTCCTCGGTGTTGTGGCAACATTGTTTTTGAGATGCAGGAGACTTGACTTCGGTAGTAATTAGACTTTGAGAAGGAATTTTTTGGGGGATGGAAGTTAGAGTTTTCTGGGTAGGGGATGATTGTAGAGTCAAAATTTTGATGGCCTGTTGTAGCCCCGAGTTATTATATGGGAATGGAGTAGCATGGAAAAAATAATGTTTCATTCAGTTAACTCCTTGTTGAAGTAGTTGTGATATGGTAAAGTAGTCCATCCATTTAGTAACATCTCATGACTCCATTATGTCATGATTAATATCCATTAATTTCTTTGCATTTTCATTCCTTCCAAAATTTGTCTATCTTGTATTTATCTCATTTCCATTAAATTTCATATATTACAACAAATATACATCTTATTAAGGCTTTCTCTTACCATATAACCTATGACTCCACTATGTAGCATTAGTAATTTTAATTTTGAATAATTCTTTTGAATTGGAGAAAAGCCAAGCAAAAGAGAGAGAAAGATCTATTGTGGTGAGAGTGGGTAGACTTCTTGAATTATAGAACCCTAGCTCCTTGGTACCTGAGACTTTACATCATTTCAAGTGTTTTGTATAAATCTCCTTGCAGAAATTTCCACAGGAGATTTATCGTTTATTTCTGCAATAAACGATAACCACAGAAACTTAAAAACCATAAATCCCCTATCCTCCTCCTGCGTTACTTTGCACCTTTCGGTGCACTTGCTAATTATAGACTATTCCACATACTTTTCCATGTCGTTAGTCACGCCATGATAACGCTGAAAAGAATCGAAGAGACATATAGAATGGAGTAGCCTATACTGCGACTTTTTGGAGATAGACGTGACATGTTTATTGATGGACATGCATACATGCCATGCAATTTTCGGCAACCTCGATTAACCGACTAGTTTCATTTTCCGGCAGGTGTACCATTCTTTCCTGGTCTTTGCGCATGCCTTGATATGAATTTTAAATTGGTTACCTCCACGCGGGCAGATTTGAATTTTAAATTTGTTACCTCCATGCGTGCGGATTTGAATTTTAAATTTGCTCCTCGGGCATAGAGTTGATTTTTTGTTTAAAATTTCTTACCTCCATGAGCGCAGATTTGAATTTTAAATTTGCTCCTCCATGCGTAGAGTTGATTTTGACCGCCATCGACGCAATGTTCTTCCACGACAAATGCAGAATGGGCTTTTATCCAGTAACAGGACTCCATTCTTGAGCAGGAGAGAAATAATCCTATCGAATAAATCTCGGTGAATGTTAAAACTTCAAGCAGGCTATAACATCGCTCTTGATTATTTTTAGAGCAGGACAAAGGAAGAAAGTACTGCTTTTTGTGGAGAAAAGCGTTGTTGGGTATGTAAAGAGGAATCTTAGTGGTGTTTTTTCCACATGTGAATCAATCATTTCAAATCACTGCAAGAGGTTGGCATTTTTCTCTGGCCAGTTCACTATGTAATTTATATGAATGGAAATTACAAATACTAGTTCATGGTTTAAACAAGTTGCATTGGCCGCTTGATTTTGCAGTGCTAAGTAGCATTTGCGAGTGGAGAAAGAATGCATGTTGGAAATATGTTATGAATGCAGTTGTTAGTAGGAAGTGTGTCCATTGTATTTCAAGGTTACACCATTTTATCCATGGTTGTTCAAATTGAGAGCCGTCAATTAGAAATTTCTTGCCGATATTAAATATAAGTCCTGAGGCTCTATTGATCCACATTATGTGACGCATCCCATCTTCAAGAGTAACTTAAGTGTGAAAAGTAGAACTATAATCCACTTAAGTTGGGGTATTTACAAGGAAAAATAGTTTAAACGATTGTAGATTTGTAATATCAAAAAAAAAAGTATTAGTGGTTTTAAGTGAAAGAAGATTTTCATTTAAGCAAATAACGTATTAGTGGTTTTAAAAGAAAGAAGGTTTTCATTTTAGCAAAGAACGTATTAGTGGTAAAAAATATGATTCTTCTCGTGTTATATGGATAAACTTATATACATTTTGTTTATTTAATTAATTAGTTTATTTATTTATTTTTTATTATGTTATTTGGTGAAGTTAATGACTATGCTTTATTAATTGGTTTAAGGTCTTATAAAAATATTTATTAATTTAGTATAATAATTTTAGTAATATCAAGTTTTAATATTGAATAATAGTGAGTAATGTAGAAATGAAAACAAATTGAAACAATTTTTTAGAATAAATATGTGCTGTAAAATTACTATCAAATATAATTTTGAGTTTTAAAATCTAATTATTATATTTTGTGTTTTATTGAAATTTAATTTTGTTTTAAAATAATTAAGTATTATTAAGCTATTGGAAAAAAGAAAAAAAATCATGAAGTATTTAAATTTTGTTTTGAATATATATATTTATATTGTGTTCAACTTGGTGGTAATAAGAATTTTTTGTGTTAATGCATAATTTGTTATGAAAAACTTAAAATAATAATAATATTTCAAACTGAAAAAGATGTTGGGAGACACTTGTTTAAAATATTTTTGCAATAAATTCGAATATAATACTAGCATAATCATATAAAATAAATGGATGATAAATGCGAGCATAACCATATAAATAAAATGGATGGTAAATGTTGATAAACATCAATCTATAATAAACATCAAAACACTTATCTCATCATATATCGCATGTTGTTATAATATTAAAAAAATAAAAATAAAAAAAATAAAAAAAAAATTCTAACTTACTTTTAAATTATTATTATTATTATTAATTATTTAAAAAAATTAATATATAAGTTAAACATATATGCATTTAGAAAAACATGGAACATGATTCTTAACCATAGGATTTATCTCCACTTTACCATGGAGATTTTGACTATATAAATAGGTGTTGTTACAATACCATGGGCTAATACCATGGCTTATGAATACTACATGCCCAAAAAACTGTAACTTACACTCTATGACACTTGTTCATATGTCATTTTTTGTAATCAATCAATTTAATTAAAAGGGTATAAAAAGCATAATTACTTTGGAGATAAACCCTTGATGGGGGTGTTAGTTCAAGTATTAATGAGTCCTCCTTACAAGGAGAGCTCTCGCTTTGGGTGTCATTTTCTTTAATATGGTATGGCAAACAAACACCTCACTACAACCTTAGGCCCATAGAGAAGAAAAAATTTAGTTGGGATGCGGTGGGAGGATTAGGATCTCATCTCGTATCGATGGGACCTCGCAAATACATAAGTAGGAAGTCAAACATATCAAAATCTTAGTTAAGAGAAAAGATCGACATAGCTGATGGGAAACAATTATCTCTATCACGGGTGCTTAGAGAAGCGCAAACCCCCACCCATGGTTTTAAATGATAATTTTGTCTTTCAACTATAGAGGTTTTACTAGTGGGTCCAAAAAATTAGCTTTAAGGGACTTAGTTAAGTCCTATGATCTTGATGTGTTAATGCTACAAGAAACCCTTGGCGCTAGAGATGAGATAAAGGGGGCTTTGAACAAAATGTTTCCTGGATGGTCCTTCCAGACTATGGATGCCAAAGGAAGGTCGAGGGGTCTGACATTGGTAATCAGAGTGGGAAGAGTGAAGGAGATAAACACCTGGGGCCTAGAACAAACCTTGGGTATGGAGGTTTACTCACTAGAGCTCTGTTCAACATTATTATTTTTGAACGTTTATGGGCCTTGTTTGGACAAAGATCCCTTTTGGAATAATCCTTTTCAAAAACCTTCATGGGGAATTTGAATATAGTAATAGGTGGAGATTTGAATTTTTCACTGGGGTTATGAGAAGATTGGGGTCCCTCAGCACATGCAAATTTGCTAGCAGAGTTCTTCTTAAATAAGATAACCTCGAATATTTTAGTATACATAAATTTTATCAAGCCTCGTCCAACCTGGAGGCACAGAAGAATAGGGGTTGATTGTGTGGAAAAGAGGTTGGATTGTTTTCTATTAAAGGAGGACTTGGTGAGTAGAATCACGGTGTTCCAGCACTCGGTGGGGGAAGGTGGAGATTCATATCATCTTCCTATTCTCCTTGAACTAAAAGGCCCCAACAAGAAACCCGGCTCCCCTTTCAAATTCAACCCTTCATGGCTCAAGGATGAATCTTAGAACAACCTATTTCAAACAACTTGCAGGTCAGGGGGTGAGGATTTGGGTAGGGACAAAGCCTACTTGTTCTTGGAAAAACTAAAGCTTATGAAAAAGGCGACCATGGATTTGGAAAAAAAGAAAAAAGCCTCAGAGGAAGATGACCTTAGATAGATAGGAGAGGAGCTAGATCGGCTCGAAAATCTGAAGGAAGATGGATATGAAACACGTGAAAATAGGGATAGGATCAAGCTGTTGGAATCAAATCAAAGGAAAATCCTAGTCGAAAATGAAGAACAGTGGAGGCTTAAAATCTGAGCCATTTGGCTAACCGTTGCGGACAAAAACTCAAAATTATTAAAGAATTTTGCAAAAGGAAGAAAAAAAATCAATACCATATGGGGCATGAAATCGAAGGAAGGGAGGAACAAAAAATATTTTGAAGACCTTTCCCTCTTGGGAAGGAACCACTTTAAAAATATTTTCAAAGCTTTGGTTGAAGCATGGATTGCTGCAGTGATTCGAGAGGCACAATTCTTCCCTCGGTATGCGGAGGAGGAAGAAAATGAAAATATTATGGGACCGGTGTCTAGATATGAGGTCGAAGGGATACTAAAGTTGATGCAGAAGGACAAAATTCTTGGCCCAGATGGGTGGACTATAGAGTTTTTCCATCACTTTTGTGATACCTTGGAGGAGGAGCTTACAGGGGTGGTTGAAGAATCAAGGGCCAAAGGATCGATCTATTAACCTTTTAATGCCCTTTTCTTGGCCCTAATTCCTAAGAATGAGGATCCTCAATCCTTTGAGGACTTTAGAGCTATCTCCCTTTGCAATTGCTTCTATAAAATCATATCAAAGGTGAGAGTTGTTCATCTAAAACCTATAATTTCTAGAAATATTTCCAAAGAGCAGTTTGGATTTTTGGACGGAAGGAAAACTCATGAAGCAATTGGAGTGGCACACGAAACTCTCCATATCCTCAAAAGGAGAGGGAAAAAAGGATATATTGTAAAAAACGACCTCTCAAAATATTATGATCGCATTAGTTGTCTTTACCTGAGACTGCTCCTAACTCACTTGGGGTTTAATATTGACTTCATAAATTGGGTGATGGGGTGAATCACAAACATAAGCTTTGCAATTATGATCAATGGGGTAACCACCCCTTTCTTTAAGAGCCAGACAGGCCTGCACCAGGGGTGCTCGCTCTCCCCTCTTCTTTTCCTCCTAGCAGCTGAAGGTCTTATTCAAATGATCCTACGTGCAAGGAGGAGAGGGGACATCAAAGGGGTTGAAATGACGGTCAACCTAAATATCACTCCCTAGTTTTTCATTGATGACATCCTATTGTTCAATAATGGAAGCTGAGCTAACATCAGACAAATCAAAGATATCCTAGACCTGTTTATAAAAGCTATTGGATTGTGTATAAACGGTCAAAAATCATCTTTAACACTCGAAGGTTTCTCAAGGGCAGAAGTCACTATAATATCAGAACAGCTCCCATTCGAAATGAAAAGGTTGTCGGATAATTTAAAATATTTGGGGTTCCATTTAAAACTCGACTCTTATAGGATTCAGGACTGGCATTGGTTGGTGCAAAAGATAGAAAGCTGGATAAAACACTGGAGCTACAAATGGTTGTCTAGGGCGGGAAGGCTAGTATTGATCAAGTCAGTTGTATTGGAAATCTTGGTTTACTAGTCTGCTTTAACATGGGTTCCCAAAGGAATTCTTTCAAAAATAAGGAGGATCTGTAGTAGATTTTGGTGGGAAGGGTCGAAGGAGGACTTGGTTCTCCCATGTGTGGCTTGGGAGAAAGTGGCACACCTGAAGTAATGGGGAGGATGGGGCATTAAAGATATCTTATCTTTCTCACCCTCTCTTGCAGCAAAATTGGGATGGAGGCTAATTTCTATGGACAATTTGTGGATAATGGTGGTAAAAATAAAATATATAGACCCAACTCCATTGGATTAGTGGCTCAGATCCCCAGATAAAAGACATCCACAAGCCTCTATCGTGTGGAAATCCACACTGGATTCAAATAGAATAGTTGAACAAGATTGACATGGCATGTAGGGAATGGAGAAAAGATCAAAATTGGTCAGGACCCATGGGTGGGATGAAATGGTGTTTTTTCTCTCTCTAGGGAGCTCATTGACAACCTCTCCACAAAAGGGGTACAGTGGCTATGCCAGGTAGAAAATATAGGCCAGTCTACAATATTAGGTCAAGCTTGGAAATTAGGGGAGGATTTACAAATTGAAGAGAAATGGTTGGAGGAATGGTAGGGTTTTATCAGAAAACTACAACGATCCAATGTACACCTCCATGAATACCCAAACTCTCTGAGATGGGTGCATGCACCCTCTGGATCCTATGCCCCAAAGCATGGATACAGTTGGTTAATGGCTCATAAGGGGTGGGATGCCCCAGAGTGGTGGTATAAATTGATCTGGAAATTACAAAGTCCTGTAAAATTTAGACTTCTCTTTTGGTGGATACTCAGGAACAAAGTCCCAACTTGGGATAACCTCCAGCAAAGAAGTAAGATAGGGTCGGGTTGGTGCCCCCTGTGTAAGGAAAAGGAGGAGTCAGTTCAGTATTTGTTCCTTAATTGTACTTTCAACATAAAATTATGGGAAGAAACATTGAGGCTTTTAAAGCTATCTCAGAGATGGGGAGGGTTAAACATAAATGAGGCATGGAAAAATTGGTGGAATGAAGCAAGTGAGGATACCGTGAGAAACATATCATTGATTGTCTCATGGGGTGCCTGGCTAGCACGAAACACGGTTATTTTTAAGGACATAAAACCCTCCTTTGAGCAACTAGAGGTGGAAGGGGCTTCACAATATGAGAACATTCCCATACAAAACAAAAAAAAAGAAAGAGATGGTCATAAGGGTCAAAGAGATCAGGGGAGACATCCCGTGGGTCTATTTTGATGGTGCATTCGATCCCCAAAACAAATGCGGAGCAGGGATTTCAATTCATTTAACTTCAGGAAAATATAAAAAAAAAAACCTCATTAGGACTGGGAAATGGAACCAATAACTTTGCAGAACTTCAATCCCTCAAACTTCTCCTTTGCTAGCTTATTCAGATAGGCATGAGATCGGTTCAGATTTTTGGAGACTCCCTAAATATCATCAAATGGTTTAATGGAGAATTCAGATGTCAAAATTATATGTTGCTCCATTTGTTAGAAGAAGTCTTGAATTTGAAACATTATTTTAATGATATCTCTGTCTGCCACAATTACAAGGAATAGAACATGGATGCATACCTCCTATCTAAGGAGGGCGTAAAGTAGGCTGTGGGTGTCTGGACCATAAAATAAAATGGAGGAGTGATCTGAACATCGAACCAGCCTCCTTTTGATCTTTAAATGTTTTTATCTTATATATGTATATTTTTTTTTTTTTTTGGACATGGATGAAAGATAAACTCTCATATGGCAATTATCAGGGTCTAAAATTTCAAATTTTATTTCCTGCTCTATTGACACTTTTAAAATATATGGTTATTGTTTTATACTGCAAATTTTTAGACACTATATTGTATTTGATTTCCGTTTGGGTTGTTCTCCTATTTAAGAGGAGGCCCGGGAATCGATACAGGACTGATTTTTTGTAAATGCTACTTTGGGTTGGCGTGAGTATCGTTTATTTTTTACTCCCAAATCAGTATACCCTATGTTTTTTTGTTTCATTGGGACAAAAAAATATATTTCATCGAATGTCTGCGGGCATACACTCTGTAAATTTTTATTACCTTAATAGAAATTTTGATTTTTTCTCTAGAAAAAAAAGAGAGGAATGGAGTCAAAGAAAGTGTCTGTCGAGTCAAAATAAAAAGGTTTGGTTCACTTAACACACACATTTGCAAAGCCACCCCTCTGACTCATCATATGTTGGCAAGGAACCATAATGACTGTAACTAGAGAACAAACAAGACAGGGATAGGAACCATGACCAACGAAATTAGTGGGTCTCACAACCGACCCTTGCAATCCAAAACTTAAAGCCAATAAGTCGTTCCCCCAACCCCACACGAGGGGACCAAATTCTACTAAATTACCCAACTTAGGGTAGACCAAAGACACAGAGAAATTAAACCCCCAGGATAAAAGTGAATATATAGCAGTCGTCGAACCCAAAGACATGATAAGAATAGTCACAACGTTATTTCAGGCACTCAATTCCGCTGTCGTCAAAGAATACCAAGGATTCCCTAACACTAACAGAGAGACAAAAGATACTCTAAGGAGAACCTAAATAACTACAAATAGAACACCATCATCCCAAAATTTAAGCATAAATTGAATTCAACGCAGAGGAAGAAAGAGTATACACCAACTAATATCCTAGAAAACACAATGGAAATGCATAAAATTGACATACCAAGCCCTAACCTTGCGAGATAAAGGGACAAACAAAATCATAGCCAAGCAACAACTAATAAAAATGGAGAGTGAAGTGTAGGACAAAATACCTTTCTACAACTAAACAATGCCTCTAGGCCACACCGAGAGAACAACAAAACCATAAGAAAATAAGTCTCCTTAACATGCAAATAACCCACAAAATTCGACACAAACAAAACATACTGGGAAAAGGAAGATGAGGATATCACCTCGGCCTCTTTCCCACGAGCTACATACATTTGTCACCCCAATGAATTAAGCCTGCATTTAAAACAGTCGACGTTGTAGTACACCCCCAACACCATTTTGTGTTTGTTCGCCATGCCATGATAAAGAAAATGACACCCAAAGCGAGAGCTCTCCTTGCAAGGAGGATTCATTAATACTTGAACTAACACCCCCATCAGGGGTTTATCTCCAAAGTAGTTATGCTCTTTATACCCTTTTAATTAAATTGATTGATTACAAAAAATGACATATGAACAACTGTCATAGAGTGTAAGTTACAGTTTTTTGGGCATGTAGTATTCATAATCCATGGTATCAGCCCATGGTATTGTAACAACACCTATTTACATAGTCAGAATCTCCATGGTAAAGTGGAGATAAATCCTATGGTTAAGAATCATGTTCCATTCTTTTTTAAATGTATATATGTTTAACTTATATATTAATTTTTTTTAATAATTAATAATAATAATAATTTAAAAGTAAGTTAGAATTTAGAAATTTTAGGATTTTTAAAAAATTTTAACAACATGAGATATATGATGAGATAAGTGTTTTGATGTTTATTATAGATTGATGTTTATCAACATTTACCATCCATTTTATTTATATGGTTGTGCTAGCATTTATCATCCATTTATTTTATATGATTATGCAAGTGTCTCCCAACATCTTTTCAATTTGAAATATTATTATTTTTTAAGATTTTCATAACAAATTATGCATTAACACAAAAAATTCTTATTACCGCCAAATTGGACACAATATAAATATATATTCAAAACAAAATTTAAATACTTTGTAATTTTTCTTTTTTCTTTTTTCCAATAACTTAATAATACTTAATTATTTCCAAACAAATTTAAATTTCAATAAAACACAAAATATAATAATTAGATTTTAAAACTCTAAATTATATTTGATAATAATTTTACAACATATATTTATTCTAAAAAATTGTTTTCATTTATACATTACTCACTATTTTTCAATATTAAAACTTCATTTTACTAAAATTATTATAATAAATTAATAAATACTTTTTATAAGACCCTAAACCAATTAACAAAGCATAGTCATTAACTTCACCAAATAACATAAAAGAAAAAATTAAATATAAACAAAATTTATATACATTTATCCATATAACATGAGAGGAGTCATATTTTTTACCGCTAATACATTATTTTTTGAAATGAAAATCTTCTTTCTTTTTAAACCACTAATACATTATTTGCCGAAATGAAAATCTTCTTTCTTTTAAAACAACTAATACTTTATTTCTTTATATTACAAATCTTCTTTTTTTTTCCAGAAGAAAAAAAATGTTGTATATATTAGATATAACAGTACATTTGACGAAATTACATTCTCAGCTAATATGTGAACAGTGAGAAAACCAACAATACGTAGCCATATTATAAGATGCCAATTCAAAGTATGAATAAGCATATTACAGGAAAGTGGCAACCGAAATTATGGGAGGAATTACCCAGCCCCATCATGATTTGTATCTATACATTCCTATTAGACATGATAAAGAGGAGTGAAAAAGATGATTACATTTAACAGTCAGTGATACCAAAATATTCATAACATACAAAGCCAAATTGAGTATGCCGGGATAGAGATAAAAGGATAAGCTTCGGTCTCTATCTTTGTCGTTCTGATTGTCCAATTTATGTTGTTCCGACTCGCTTGTTTATGTGTTGACCAGACTTGTATGAATATGCGATGAGCAGGCTCGCTTGAATATGCATTGAACAGGCTCGCTTGTATATGCGTTGAACAGGCTCGCTTGTATAAATTAAAGTTCAGGCTCGCTTGATGAAAGACATACATTCTGAGATGCCTGAATCCCTTATGACAGTCACTGTGAATCTCTGGACAGATGCCTTAGATCAATGCCAAAAAAGTAAACCATTCCGATATGCTAATTCCGATAAAACCTGTGCCAGAAAAGAGAGCTACATCCATCCTGATGAATTTGAGTTGACCCAAAAAACAGACTTGCATGATATTCCAAACATCATCTTCATGGAATGGGAATAGAAGAATCCCATATCTGATTTCCATCCCTGTAATGAAGCACCTTCAACAACCCAAAGTCGGCCTTAATACCCTTCTTCGATAACCAATCAGCACGCATATTATTCTCTCTGAAAATATGATTGATTTTTGGACTATTCAGCATCTGTCATAGTCTTTGAGTTCTTTCTAGCCAGCCTTGTAGGTTCGGGGTCAACATAACATTTCTGTTGGTGATCCAACCAATGACTAGCTTTGAGTCACCGTATATGTTGACGTTCTGTAATTGAAGGTTTGAGGCCGCCAGAAGGCCCCCCAAAGAGCCATAATCTCGGCTTTGTTATTAGTCCCAGGGCCACCATTCCAGTAAATGTGAATCCTTTCTCGATTTGATAGTTTTGATCCATACACCACATCCCGTAATACCCTCCTCAGAAGCCCCATTGAAAAAGATGGCAGGGATGGCAATCTCATGGGGTCTGATGCGATGAGATCCATCCACAACAGTCAGTTCGGGATGAGGTCGATCATCCATCCATCTTTTAATGGCAGAATAGACACGATTTAATTCAAATGGCCTGTTCTCAAATATCAATTGATTTCTGGCCAGCCAGACCTCCCATATAAAGAAGAATGGAAGCGATTTATAATTACTCTTCAACTTGTCCCATTCAATGGTAGCAGATATGAAATCCACTGCAGTCCACAATGGATTCATGAAAAAAGGATTGAATAGCTTCCACAACCGAGATATGATAGGACAAGTAAAGAAAAGATGTGAGATATTTTCTTCCTCCATGTAACAAAAAGCACATCAGCTCGACCCATGATGACCCCTCTTCTTAAGATTTTCCCAGGTAAGAATCTTCCCACGCCAAACTAGCCACCCAAGCAGAGTGATTTTCGTGGGGATTTTCCGACGCCAAAAAGGATAAAAAATTCTGGTAGCTTATACCTGTTGTGAAGAAGAGATGATATTACGATATATTTCCTTCACAATGACCATGTTATCTTTGAGAGGTCCATTCCAAATGATCTTATCTCCACCTTGTGCGTGACAAAAACTAGCACCCCTAATAGCATTGCGGAAATTTTCCCACTCTTATGCTACAACCCCATCCAATTCCAATTGTAGAGCTGATTTGAATACTGGAGCACCAAAAGACCAGACATGAATAGTTTGGGATAGGAATAGGATACCCTTATGTGCTAGATAGTGAACAAGGCGTTGTGAAGGGTCGGATTGATGCGGCAGAGAGAGAATACTCTGAAATCCAATCAGGATGCGTCCACCATCACAAAATAGCCATGTCAATCGGGTGGCCACATGACCCAATACTTTTTTGAAACTACCCCAAATGAAGGATATACATCGTGGAAAAGAAAATTCATGGCAGCTCAGTTGAAAAAGAATATCTCCATCAATGTATTTGGACCTGATAATAGCATTCCATATGCTATTGTCGTTAATAGCTCTCCAAAAGGATTTTATCAATAGGGCACTATTGAAAACTTGAGTGTTCAATATACCCCATCCGTCCATATCCTTGGGCCTGCATAATAAGACAAATTTTCAAAGATGATATTTCCTCTCCATATTAACCCAACCCCAGAGAAATTGAGAGATAATACAATTGATCATTTTTATAATCCCTTCAGGTAAATAAAAGAGATGACCCCAGAAGACCATCATCTGTGATAAGACCGCTTGTATCATAATGAGCCGCCCCCCAATGGACAGCCAACGATGAGTCCATCTACAATTCCGAGCCTTGAATTGATAAACAATCCATAACTAATCCCTGTTTTTGTATCCACAGGGTTTGATTGTATAACCCATGTATTTAAAACCTTGAGATGCCAACCGATATTCGACTCCCATAAACTCTACAATGAACATGATCTCTTGGATGTCACCATATTCATAAATAAGAAATTATTTGCCCTTTTTGATACCCAAACCTGTTGCAGATTCAAATCGCATAAACATAATATGAATATAGAACCAAAAATTTCTAACCAGGTAACAAAAAAGTAAAAGGTCATCAACAAATAGAGAATGTGATGAGGATATAGATTCAGAAAAAGAAAATCCCTTAATGAAACCCTTTTGCTCGGCACTGTGCATAATCTTACTAAAACCGTCCATTATGATGATGAAGATGAGCAGTGAGAGCGCACATCCTTGACGCATGCCCCTACCCGCCTCAAAAAAATTTGTCAGAATGCCATTCACAATAACAACGTATCTAACTGTGATGATACAAGACATGATCCATCGAATTATCCGAATGGGAAGACCAATCTTGAGTAGAAAAATTCTGATGTAGGACCAATCCAATGAATCATACGCCTTGTGTAGGTCCACCTTCATCACAAGAGCCTCCCTTTTTTCCGAGTGCATAGAGTGAAGCACCTCCTGTGCAATGGCTATTGCATCATGAATAGATCGGCCTTTAAGAAAACCATATTGTTCCCTAGAGGTGTCATTGGATAAAGTAGCTTTAATTCGATTTGCAATGATCTTAGAAGTGACCTTATATATAAGATTACATAGAGAAATCGGCCTGAAATCTGAGAAAGATTGTGGATCCGCAACTTTCGGAATTAGGGCAATAAAAGTTGAATTCAGATTTGCAGGCATACAACCCTGTGTTTGGAACAACTCCATCAATTCAGTAAGTTCAACACCTAATAATTCAAAAAAGAACATGAAAAATTCCGCAGGCCAACCATCCGGCCCTGGACATTTATCATGTGGAAAATATTTCAGGACCATAAGAACTTCATTCCATGTGATGTGCTGATCAATCGATGAAATAGCCTCCTCATCAAAAAACCTTGAGATATGTTCCAATACCCACCTTTGGTTATCGGCACTGATCGATTGATCTTTTTGGTAGAAGGATGAGAAGTGTGAAAAAGATTCCATTTGAATCTCAGAAGTAGTATATGCATAGCTCTCGTCATCCCTTTTAATACGCCAAATTGCATTCCGATTCCTCTTGACATTTGCAGTTTTATGAAAGAAGTGAGTATTAAGGTCACCTTCCCTCAACCATGAGATTCTTCTTTTAAGCTTCCAGGTGACCTCCTCCATTCTCAATATCTCTCTTTTCCTGGAGCCAAGATGAGTGAGCATGCAAAATGTAGATTCATCAGGGATGGAATCTATGAAACTAGCATAAATTTCCTCCATCTGCTTCGAGATCTCCTAGTACTCAAATTTGGGAGCCTTTTTTTTCTTAATCTCCCACTCCTTGGACGCCTTCTTAATCTTTTGTAGCTTAAAATGAAAACGATTCCACTTCCTGAGATCCGAAACCCTCATCATTTTTCCAAAGCCACTTTATCAGACTTATATATTCTTCATCCTCTAACCAAATTCTATTAAATTTGAAAGGCCTACCCTTAATATCACTGCTTGTATTCCAAGATAGAATAATGGGCATATGATCCGAAATGTCTGAAACGAGGACCACTGATCAAGGCACACCCCAATTATCCAACAAATTTTCTTTAACCAAAGCTCGATCCAGCCTCTTACCAATATAATTATCACCCGCCCACTTGTTTGTCCAAGTGGGTAACAATGGAAGCGGTCTAATATCAACCATGTGAAGAGAAAAGAACATATCATTCAAATAAGTGGATAGAGGATCCAATCTAGCTATAGATCCCCATATTTCATCTGATTGCATGGTAGAGTCAAGATCCCCCATCAGAATCAAGTTCGGCAGAATAAGTATACCTGAGGTCGTCATTGTATGCCAGAAAGATTGTCTATTGTTGTATGGAGCATAGATGTTGATGATATTGATAGACCCTTCTAGCCCCTTGAGGCGACCCGTAAGTAAAATACCCCCAAATAAACTGTAAGCTTTAGAGATTGCTCTATCTGGATTCCAAATGGCAATCAATCCCCCAAAATGCCCCATAGAGT
The DNA here is from genome assembly GCA_034641835.2 of Pinus albicaulis. NCBI lineage: Eukaryota > Viridiplantae > Streptophyta > Pinopsida > Pinales > Pinaceae > Pinus > Pinus albicaulis. The sequence goes on from CM076584.1 coordinate 350,104,398, forward strand.
CCACAACAGCCGCATACCACCTAGACTTTAATCCCAAAAACATTTTGATAGCTTTCTCCTGCCAACACAAATTTTCTTAACCAAAAAAATGATAGGGTCCTCAGTAACTAAAAGATCCCTCAGGCAATGAGCTTTGGAGGCATTGCCCAACCCCCTGATATTCATGGAAAGGATGTGAGTCATGGTAATGCCTCCTCAGGGTTTCCTGCTCTAAGCGCCCTTGAATTATCCCAGTTGCCTTCGCTAACAGAAATGGGTATATCAGTGTAATTCTCTTCTTCCTCCGAAAACAGAGAAATTGATTTGAATTTGCCCCTTGTATATTTGTTAACGGCCTTCGGTTTTTTCCTTGTAGTGAGGTTAGATGAAAGGATCAGGGAGGACCTAGATTCCTTCAACGTCGGTGGCTTGTCAAAGACAGTAAGGGCAGCAAGATCGATATTGGGATTGGCCATTAAGGATTATATATCGCTCCCGACAGAATTCCTAGGATAATCTGAGAGGATAACAGGATCGACTGGTTCAGACGAAATATTGAGGGACAGATGGGCCCCACTCGATGATCTACGAGGAGGAGTAGATGACTCACCTATGGAGAAGTTAACAGATTGAAAAATTGGGAGATCAGCATGAGACTTGCCATGACCAACAGAAAAGTTCGAATTACCGAGAGTTGCCCCTTCAGCTATGTTGACAGAAGGTAAGAGAGGGTGTGCAGTAGCAGGGTTATCAGAAATAACAGGAGGGTATGAGGCCGAAGGATTAGCCATTCTCTGCCCGATAGTAACTGGAGGAGTGATATTATCATCTAAGGGATCATAGTTAGACTCCGGTTCCAGAACCCGATACATATCATGAGGCGACCTATTGAGATTAGACACCCTATCGACACCCTCATCCAAATGAACATTCCTATCATTTGGTCCTTCAGCAGAGACATAGGCATCATCATCAGAGGAGGAAGAGCTAGGATTACCTGATGCAATTCCTTTAGTGGTTCCCGAGGCCACAAGGGTCTTTCGACAATCAACCACGCCGGCCATAGCACCACTCGGACGATCCACACGAAATCTAAGAGAACAGTGCTCCCTGAGATGACCGGTTCTGTGACAAATGAGACACTGGAATGGAATGCCCCAAAAGTCGATATGCTGACGATGGCGTCGGTTGCCCTATATTAAGTCCACGCCCCCAGGCAGACCCCCAGAAAAATCTACCTCAACCAGAATCCATGTGATTATCTTATCACTCGCACCCAATATACTTGGGTCAATATACTTAGTACAGCCGATTGAATTTCCAATTGCCCTCAAAGCTTTGAGGGTCCAGAACTCCAACGGGGGGCCCAGCAACTTCACCCAGATAACCCGACTGCGCAGAGCCTCCATGACTGGATTGAAGCCGAGATACCATGGAACTAATTGCATAAAACTTCTTCCACGCACCCAAGTCCGGCTAATGATCTTAAAGACATCTTTCTCGTCCATGAAGTGAATATTGAACTAGCCATTTATAAGTACACTAACCTTAGGAGTATAACCAATGATTGGATTCCGGTATTTTTTGATCCACATGGTCGTGCCGAAGTCACTGTTCTCTGGGAACATCCACCTTCCGATAACAACCCACTTCTACAGGCTCGCCACCCTCCCGCAGAGATCCTCATAGTCTAATAAAACTTCCTTTATCTCCATTTTATGCTTGAAGAATTTTTTCTGATTTTTACGTCTACCACAACGTTTTTTCCTGATACAACTGCCTTGCACCTTCGCATCACCACCAGAAGAATTCTTGATTGCCTGTCTGATAATGAGATCATCCACATCTAGCTTGACTATATGACTGTTAACAACAACATTAGTATTTGAGTGAACCTCCTTTAAGGCAGGAATTTCTGAAATTGAGTCAGTTGTCAAATCCGCTATTTGAAATACGAAAGGAAATTTGAAAAGTGTACACCTGTAAACTTAGTGAACCGTCACTATAATTCTGACAACGTATTAAGGCAGAATATTAAAGATAGACACAGATGTGGAAATTAACATTAGATTGAAAATACCCAGCTCAGACTCTACCAGCACCCCACCACGTCAGATTGGACCCAATTGGATGATCGACAACATCGATAGCCAAATCTAAACCATAACAATATATGACCACTTATGGAAACAAATCATACATTGAGAGTTCCCAGAGAATGCATAGATTTCCATACCGATGACCTTGACAGTAGATGGACTCTTTTCCCTAGAAACTACACAAGTATTAATGCAAATTGCCATCACTGACCTGAACCAGAAGTAAAACTTAGAGAAATAGAACCCGTATATGGCTTGGGATTGATGACACTAGGTCTGTAAGGCAGTTACAGACTTCATTTGACCTATATAATATCAATGAATACCTAAAGGACACAAGGGGCAATCGCCAGTGCCAAATGAGGCCAAATAGTCATCACAATCTACCAAAAGATGATTCACACCTAACAGGAAATGATGTTAGTCACATGACATACAGAAGAAGCGATGCAGATAGCCGCCACCACGGGGAACCCAATGTGCAGTGTGAATAAGAGAGCATAAAAAATAAAGGAGAAGGTATCCCAATGAGGAAAGACCTGATCAAAATGCGTCCTTCAGAACTTGAGACAATCCCAACCAAATCGATCATCATTAATAAGCAACCACCACTGTCATCAGCCTAATAAATTCACAGATAAAGAAGCCTAGAGAAGGTGATGATATAATAACTTTGACCCAAGTGGCATGAAATAGTCATTCAAAGCACTACACAACATGAATAAACAAATCCAGATCATTTATACGACCATCATCGAAAGAAAAAAGTCCTACCGCCACCCTAGATCCATTTGAAAAACCGACAGATATCATACATAAATAGATGCAAAAAGAAAGACCTTGAGAGAGAGAATCCACATATCAGTGATGTCAGATCCCGGAAAAACATTCAAATTAACCGGAAAAGGATCACCGATAGATCTAAATGAGAAAGAATGCATCGGAAAAACTAGTCCGCTTTAGATGTGGCAGCAGCAGCAAAAACATCCAGGGAAAGCCCACCATCTCCCACCATCTCTTGCATAGACGGACACCAAAACTATTGCATGGACGCGATATGATTAAGGAATCCACCCATTTACACCATAAAGCATACCAACGACCCGATCGATCCGATTCATATGCACTTGATTTCGATGATGATTCCAGCAACGAATTTGCTTGTTGTAGACAACACCCCACCAGGTTAATCATCAGACTTATGTTCTACGTAGATGGCAGCAATGATAAATATGGCGAAAATTATTAATACTAAGGTCATACAAACCTCAATGCCATCCCATAGATTCATAGAATAACCTAGAGTATTAGTGCTGACAGTAAGAAAAACATCCAAGACCACCCTACTTCTGCATACAAGAAACAGCCAAAAACATTGAAACCACCTCCATCTCTGACAACCAGGCTGGAAGCAAATGAAAAATTGGAAAAGATTCCAGAAGATTTCTTCTTCAACCTTCCTTCTCTTAGAATATTAGACCTTCAATTTTTGCATATGGGATATTGCAGAAGACTGAAATCTTTGCCCTCTATGTGGTGCATACATGTTTGCACTCCTATGAAAATGAAGATAAAACCCTTGGTTAATGTCATATAGCAAGTGTGGTCGCAGAGCAACAAGTCCCTGTTAAGTGGATTATAGTTCTATTTTTCACGCTTAAGTTAAGATGCGATGAGTCACATAATATGGATCAATACAACGTCATGACTTATATTTAATATGAGCAAGGAATTTCTAATTGACGGCTCTCAATTTGAACGACCCTGGATAAAATGGTGTAACCTTGGAATACAATGGACACACTTACTACTAACGCATTCATAACATATCTCCAACAGGTATTCTTTCTCCACTCGCAAATGCTACTTGCAAAATCAAGCAACCAATGCAACTTGATTAAACCATGAACTAGTATTTGTAATTTCCATTCATATAAATCACATCGTGAACTGGCCATAGCAAAACGCCAACCTTTGAAATGATTGATTCACATGTGGAAAAAACACCACTCAGATTCCTCTTTTCATACCCAGCAATGCTTTTCTCCACAAAAAGCAGTACTTTCTGCCTTGGTCCTACTCTGAAAATAAACAAGAGCGTTGTTATAGCCTGCTTGAAGTTTTAACATTCACCGAGATTTCTTCGATAGGATTATTGCTCTCCTGCTCAAGAATGGAGTCCTGTTGCTAGATAAAAGCCCATTCTGCATTTGCCCTGGAAGAACATTGTGTCAATGGCGGTCAAAATCAACTCTACGCCGAGAGGAGCAAATTTAAAATTCAAATCTGCACACGTAGAGGTAACAAATTTAAAACAAAAAATCAACTCTACGCACGAGGAGCAAATTTAAAATTCAAATCCGCGCGCATGAAGGTAACAAATTTAAAATTCAAATCCACCTGCATAAAAGTAACCAATTTAAAATTCAAATCAAGGCACGCGCAAAGACCAGAGAAGAATGGTACGCTGGCCGGAAAATGAAACTAGTGAGTAAATCGAGGTTGCCGAAAATTGCTTGGCATATATGCATGCTCAACGATAGACATGTCACATCTACCTTCAAAAATTAACGGTATGGGCTACTCCCATATGATTTGGGCGAAACTGCTGTTATATTGACGTCTCAATATTTTATTGTACCAATGCCATGCCATGGCCATGGAGCATGGTCATGCCTGGGCGAATAGTAGCTAAAATATTGGTTGCCGCCGCGGATTAGCAGGAGGTACGAACCTATTCTTGCTGCAGCGTACGGTCAAAGCCTAAAAAACGTTGGAGACAACGCGACCATTCAGCCGGCGCGGAGTTATTGAAAAGCACAATGTACTTATAATAATTAATCCGTAAATAACAATCTCCACGTGGAAAAGTCAATCCAACTAAGTAAAAAGTTGATCCAGCAAAGAGAGGAGAATTATAAAGCTCATTTTATAATTTTTTAGCGGTATATTCTTTCGAAATAGTTCCAAAAAATTTGAAATTCAGGCGGTCATCTTGAGTCCCTATATCACTAGTATAGCCCCTTATTATTGTTAGTGTAACCCCCTTATTGTTATTATTGTACCCTTTTAACCCCTATTTTGTTATTATTGTGCCCTTAAATTATTATTGTTAGGTCGGCTAGGATTACATTGTGGCCCACTAGGATTACATTATGGCCCCATGGACTCCTATATATAGAAAAGAGGTTTTGTGAATTGTATCATCCAAGAATTGTTCATTTATGTAATGTATTGGAGGTTTCCCCCTCGAAGTGGCTCATTTCTAAGGCGTTTATAACTCTTTTCTTCTCTTTTTGAGTTGGTTACACAACATTTGGTATCAGAGCTTTGGGATTCTAGGGTTTCGCTGCTCCAAACAGGTCATCGTGGCATTTTCGCTATAACTTTTTTTTCTACGAAGCTTCAGAAGCTGAAATTTCAAGGGTGCGAAGCTGAAATCTTGAGGAAGGTTGTCTAAAAATTTCAGATCTTGGTTCGCAATATTTGAGGAGATATCATCTGTGGAAGTTAGGTATTTTTTCAGGCTCATAAACAGGTCATCGTGGCATTTGCGCTATAAATTTGTTTGGTACGAAAGGGTCGAGTCTGAAATTCATATAGTGCGAAGCTGAAATCCTGAGGAAATTCGTCAAAAAAATTTCAGAACTTAGTTCCGCAATATTTTTGGAGATATGATCTGTGGAAGGTAGTGCTTTTCGAGCTCCCAATTTCATCTCAAAGAGGTGATCGTGGAAAAGTTCAATAACTCTCTCTGAGGTGGATTGGAGTGCGTTAAAAGTGGTCACAAGTACACGACTGTAGTTTCTTCGCTACCAATTTCAGAGGACAAGACAAAGCCGGTGACACGTGGCAAGTCGTACAAGTTCGCTCTCTTGAACCGATCCGAATTGGTCATTGTGGGAGATTGGACACAACTTTGTCTTGGAGCATCAAAATCAAGTCGGTTTTGTGGCATTTGAAGAAGCTTCGGAGGAGGGCTACTACGGTGAATTGCAAATATCGAAGATTTTCAAGCACGGAGATAATACAATTTCAATATTAGGCTCCTCAAGCTAGTAAAAGGTGTGTATTTTTTTTTCGGTGCATAAGTCTTGTTTGAAGAATCAAGTTGAATTGATTACCAGGCCTATTGTAGAATAGATATCAATATTGGAGTGCGAAATGGCCCTAAAAAATTCAACACCCATTAAGCCTTTAGAAGGCTCTCTTGTACTCATGAAGATGAAGAATGGCAACATGACATGTCAAAATTACAAGAGCAAATCACTGACAAATTTCGCTCTACTTAAAGAACAACAAAAAATGAAATGGAAGTTTTGAAGAAAGGCGTGGAAACTAAGATGAATGGTTTGGAAGCTAAGATGGATGGCATGGAAGTCGGCATGGAAGCTAAGATGGATGACATGAAGAATGATCTAAAAGCATACATGGAAGACGATGACAAACCAAAACCGAAATGATTCTAAATATGTTGGGGAAATATAGGAGAAGAACCTCTACGATGAGAACAAAATAAATGTTAATCATGATTCCATAAACTCGAATGTTGGCGGAAAGAACCACCATATTCCAAAAATGGATATGAGGAAGTTTGATGGAAAGGATCTGTAACATGGATACTACGGATGGAGGCTGATATTTTGATCTCCATAACGTGCAAAACACGCAAAGCACGCATTGCAACTTTACACATTTAGAACAAAATACATTTGTATAGTATCAATGGCTTTGCTCAGGATAAAAAAATTGTCACTTGGTCAATTTTTACGGAGAAATGATAGCACATTATGAGGATACAAAGAGCAACACCTTCTTTACCCAATTGATAAATCTCAAACAAAAGGGTCTAGTGAAATGACACATTGAGGACTTCAAAAATTGAATATAAAGATAGCGATCTTACGGAGGAACACATGATTGATCTCTTCCTAGGCACTTTAAAGGATAACATCCAACATGAAGTTCGCGTTTTTTGGTTTGATTCATTGGAGAAGGCATTCGGGTTGGCAAGAAAAGTTGAATGTAAAATTGTGCGACGGAAGCCTACCACTCAATTCTATAAAGAAGGAAGTGTTGCTACGCCTAGATTTCCACAACCTACAAGGTTGACACCCGCAACCAAATTGGAAGAAAAAAAGAGAAAAAGGGCTTTGCTACGGTTGTGATAGCAAATACACTAAAGGTCATAAGTGTGCGAGAAGAAATTATTTTACATAGATTGTGAAAATGAACGAGGGATATGCTAGGAACCACCCCCTAGAAGAGGAAGAAATGAATCAGGCCATATCGTGTAATGCCTTTGGCGGAAATTACCACTCCTCCAAACTCTCGAGATAGAAGGACATATAAAGAAGAAAAGGGTAATAGTGTTGATTGATTCGGGTAGCACCCATAATTTTATTCATTATAAGGTAGCCGAGGAATTAAATTGTTTCCTACATACCCGGCCACCGAATGTCAAGTGATGGTTGCAAATGGAGGAAGCTATAAATTGCTGAAATTTCTGCCAATATCAAGCTAACCATGGGGGAATATGTATTGACTAGTCCAGTAGCATTCCTATGGAGGTCTTGATGTTGTACTGGTCTGATATGGTTACGATCTTTGGGGACGGTAGCTTTTAATTTTCAAGAACTTTTCTTGAAATTTTTCGAAGAAAAGGAAGTTGAATTACGGGGTATTGCGGGGAAGCCGGGAAGGATAATAAGCTCTAATGTCATGACAAAGCTTCTAAAGAAGAACAACGAGGCGTAATTGCACAATTATGCTCACTAGAAAGTTCAACATCAAAATCATCCATTGCATGAGGATCTCAATAAGTCTTGGACAATCATTCCAAGGTGTTTGAAACTCCCAAAGGACTCCCACCTATTCGTGATCATGATCATGCTATTCATTTGATTCCGAAGAAGTGTTCACTCAAACATCGAGGCCTTATAGATATCCTTACTTCCAAAAGACGTGACGTATGATTGCGAAATGTTAGAGGCGGGTATAATTCAACTTGATCGAAGTTCTTTCTCTGCTCTGTAGTGTTGGTACACAAGAAGGATGGATCATGGCGAATGTGGGATTATAGGGAGCTCAATAAGCTCACCATTAAAGACAAATTTCCCATTCTGTGATTGATGAATTATTGGATGAATTACATGGAGCGATTTATTTTGCAAGTTGGATCTTCGTTGAGATATCATCAAATTAGAATGAGAAATTTGAAGATATTCCAAAAACAACATTTCGAACTCATGAGGGTCATTATGAATTTTTGGTCATGCCTTTTGGCCCTTACAATGCACCTTCTACATTTCAAGGGTTGATGAATTCCATTTTCAAGCCTTCCTTAGAAAATTTGTGCTAGTATTTTTTGATGATATATAATCTACGAGTCTTGGAATGATCATCATTGAACATGTTGACGGGGTGCTCAAACTATTGCGGGAGAAACAGATTATATGCAAAAAAGTCAAATGTTTCTTTGGGCTCTGAGGTGGAATATGCGGGTCATATTGTATCTCACGAGGGGGTTAAAGTGGACCACAACAAAATTAAAGCCATTAAGGAATGGAAAGTTCCCACAACCATCGCCGAGTTGCGAGGATTTCTCGGGTTAACGGGGTGATATCGCAAGTTTGTTAAGAATTATGGGAGAATATGGCTACAAAACAACATTATTGAAGAAAGATGCACATTTTCATGGACTCCTGAAGCAAGCTAAGGCCTTTGAGCACGTCTTAAGGGCAATGTGCCTTAGAGTCTTAGCTACACGGAGACTTCACAAAAACCTTTTATTGTGGAATGTGATGCCTCGGGAAATGGAATTGGTGCGGTTCCAATGCGGGGAAGGAAGACCCATTGCTTTTGAAAATCGTCCCGATCGAAAGGAAAGTATTCCTGAGAAGCCTATTTATGAGAAGGAAATGTTAGCAATACTACATGCCAAGAAATGGCGAACTTACCTAATGGGGAAGACACTTCAAGGTAAAAGCGATCATGATAGTCTTAAACACTTTTTGGAACAAAGACTATCGTCGGAAAAGAACATCAAAAAATGGGTCACGCAAGATGTTGAGTTACGACTTTGAAATAATCTACAAAAAAAGGAAAATTTGAATGTTGTTGCGGATGCACTCTCAAAGAAGAATGAAGAGAGGTGGAAGCATTGCTTTGTGCCATTTCTATTATCTGACAGTTGGATAAGCTGAAGCAAGAGATGAATGGAAGAAGGACAAAGATGTATGGATACTCATTCAAAAGTTGCGGCAAGATCTAGTACATCGATACATTTTAGTTGGAAAAATGATTCCTTATGGTACAAAGATCGCTTATATCTTTGTAAGAATTCCCAACTAAAACGAATTCTTACGGGAATTGCACACTTCTCCTTTAGGAGAGCACTCGGGATTTTTAAAAACTTACCACAGGGGTGAAGAAAGAATTTTTGGGATGGCCTTAAATCGATATTCGAAAGTTTGTGGCGGAATGTTTGGTTGCCAACGAGAATAAAAGTGGAAACAATTAAGACCCCGGAGACTTCTACAACCTTTATCCATTCCGGAGTCAACGTTTGGGAGGAGATTTCAATGGATTTTATCACGGGTTTACCTAAGTCAAGAGGAAAAGTGTCATCATGGTGGTAGTTGATAGACTTACCAAGTATACACTTTGTGCATTATCTCATCATTTAAAAGCAAGTACGGTTACTACTACATTTATGGACGAATTCAAAAGCTACATGATGAGGTTATTGTGACGACGAGAGATCATTTTCTTTGAAATTTTTGGACGGAGTTATTTCTTGTTTGGGTACTCAATTAGCTCATAGCTCATCTTATCATCCTCGTCCAGTGGATCAAAAGCTGAGATAGTAAATAAATGTTTGGAAGGATATCTTCGTTGTTTGTATACGATAAACAAACACAATGGGTCGAGTGGTTACTATGTATTTGAGATGGTGGTATAACACTTCCTTCCATCTCTTGCGGCAAAAATGATCCCATTTATGGCACTTTATGGATATCATCCACCATCCATCACATCATCTTTAAGGGAAAATTCGAAGGTTCAAACGGTGGAAGATCACATCGAGCATCGACAAAGTTCTCCAACTCTTAAAGGATAACACGAATTTGGCACAAATCGAATGAAACAACGAAATGAGATCGACATCGTAGCGAGAGAAGTTCTAATGTAGGAGATTGGGTATTTTTTACGGCTACAACCATACAAACAAATGTCCCTCCAAACGAAGCAAAGAAGGATAATAAATTATCGCCAAAAGAGTACTATGGTCCTTACAAGGTGTTGCAAAAGATTGGTACTATGGCATACAAATTGGAAGCTTCACCAGCTGTGAGTACATCGATTTTCCATGTTTCATGCTTAAAGAAGGTTATGGTGAAAATCTTCGATTCCATGATGTGCCGAACTTGATGGGGAAGGGAATATCATATTGGAACTGAAGCCGGAGTCATAGAAAAAGAACTTCCGACAACTACGGAATCGATCAATTTCGAGTATCTCATCAAGTGGAAGAACTTACCTGCAGAAGATTCTACATAGGAGGATGAGAATTTTATACGGAAGCACCGGAGCTACTCAAGTGTTGAGGACAACACTTTTTTGAAGGAGAGGGGCATGTGGAATCCCTATATCACTAGTATAGCCTTATTATTGTTAGTGTAAACCCCTTATTGTTATTATTGTACCCTTGTAACCCCCATTTTGTTATTATTGTGCCCTTAGAATTATTATTGTTAGGTCGGCTAGGATTACATTGTGGCCCACTAGAGATTACATTATGGCCCCATGGACTCTATATATAGAAAGGAGGTTTTGTGAATTGTATCATCCAAATTGTTCATTTATGTAATGTATTGGAGGTTGCCCCCTCGAAGTGGCTCATTTTAAGGCGTTTATAACTCTTTCTTCTCTTTTGAGTTGGTTACACAACATTAAAGGTGATTATTCTCGTTGAAGGATATAAACCAATTGTCTTCAGTGGAGCCATAAATAAAAGGTATGTTATAGGAAGCACATTAATTATTTGGTATAGTTTATAAAGGAGTTGTCTTTATAAAATTCACGAAGCACTAAAGACTATTGATTTATAAAATTGCTTAAAATGTTATAATAAGCATATTAATAATTGTGTTGGTATAATTTATAAGATTTTTCTCGATAACAAAAGTATAATTAAAAGAAATGAAAATGAAAATAGGTATTATGAAAAAAAATAAAACTAAAGTATAATTTATTATAAATGGGTTTAATATTTAGAATATTTTAGTAATTTTAATTAAAAAATTAATTAATATAGTGCGTCAAAGTTTTTGTAAATTGATATTTTATATTATTACAAAAAACAAAATTACATTGCTTTAGGAGTTGTCCATTTGAGATCTTTGATAAACTATGGATTTGATAGTCTTGAAAGATGAGTGTGTCATAGATTTGACAGATCTAATGGAACTTGACATCCGAGACCTCTTCTGGGCATATTTTAGCATTTGTTATCCAGCCCATCGATACACAAGGACGTACCAATGCCATGCCAGCGCCATGGAGCATGGTCATACTGCCGTCATCGAGTCATGCGGATTGGAAATTTATGCATGGCTTAGTACAACAATGTGAGTTTCGAAAAACCAATTTCTAGAATTTCAGTGAGTCGTTGGTTGGCGAGCCTTATTTTGCATTTGCTATTGACCCATTAATGCCCCTTAAGAGTACCATCGGTGTATGCATCGTCGGTGATACACTCTACATCGGCGGATCATCATGCATGGGCATGGGCATGGGGCAAGCTCCGTCCCGGCTACTCAGCGACCTCCCTTCTCACGGCCTCGACGGTGGGACCCCTAGCCCTCTAGATTAGCGCTATTTCATATTTCAAATTTGGCGCTCTCATTTCAAATTTCAAATTTCAAAGCACTTAAACATTTCTGCTGTAAATAGGTAACATTCTAGCCACCTACTTTCAAGCCTTTAAGCATGATCGGACAGCCGATGTGCCAGTGCCAGTGTTTCACCAGCTGCCCAGTTTCATTTTCTTTTTGCCACACGCCTCTTACAGAAGGCTTGACCTTTAGAGATTTGCATACCCATTGCGCAGTTTGACTTTTTCATCTTCTTTAGTGAATTGGCAAAGTTTAAAATATTCATCATGATTTCAATTTTTCAAAATTTTGACATTTGGTAAATTAAACACCTTTACTTACCATTCGATTATTCTATAATTTAACTTTTTATTAGTATTGTTTTACTAATTTATTTAAATATAATTTTAGCGTAATTTTTTTATTATATTAAATATATTATTTAATATATAAATTTGTTTAATTTTTTTGAATAATTGATATTTTTTTATTTATAAAATAAGTAGAAAAGAGATTTTTTTATTTTTTATTTTTAAATTAAATCATATAATTAAAATCATAGTTATTAAATTAATTTGAATTCAAGTTTTAATTTGATTAGATGTGGAAAAAAATTGACTATATAAAATTTAGTATAGAAAAAAGCAGAATATACATCTTAAAATATTAAGATATTATTTATTTATTTATTTTTTCAAAAAATTAAAAAAATTGAATTGATTATATTCAAAATTTCAAAGCTCTTTCAATATTTCTCTTCACAAAAAATATTGGTTTGTTATCTCCAACATTAACCTTTCATGTCTAAGCAAGATGATCAAAAACTAATGAAGAAGACAAAATGCATCAAATTTATTCGTATTTCAAAGACAAGATACTCTTGTAAAAATATTTGGTTTTATTTATCTTGTATTAACCTTTCATGTCTAAACAAGATGATCAAAAACTAATGAAAGACAAAATGCATCAAATTTATTAGGTGACCTAAAAGACAAGATGTCTTGTTTTGCCATCTCCACGAGAAATATTACGATAAAAAGAGTAAAGAATGAAACAATGGCTGTAAAACTAAGTTTCGAGCAGTCTCAGAGAATTTATGTCTCAATCACTATTCTGGATCCAAATTTATTTAATTATCCTTTGTGTAGACCACATAAACCCTCTAATTGAATTGCACAACTTTATTTAACAATGAATGCTTGTGCCGATTATCCAGCTATTAATAGATCAAACAAATTGAACCCTCTAATTGAATTGCACATGAGTAATCCTGCGACTGCAGTGGACCATTCATTCAAAAAAATTAAAAGAGTGACTATAAAAATATAATTTTTTAAAATGAGAAACTTAGTATTTTTAAATGCAAATTTTTAATATAAAACAACAAATATTACACAAATTTTTTCCATAGGGGAAATTTCTTTTTATAGTGCTACTATTAATAGGAGTAATCTGTAAACTCATTCTTTCTTGACTCTATGAATCAACTTAGGCCTACATCATGCACTACGAACTACATTGACCACCTAAGCCTCTTGTGAGCCAACATGCCAATTCCTAAGGTATATTCAATTAGGCTTTTTGCAATGGAGTTCTTCAAACGCTAGATAACATTCCTCACATCAAATTCCATAGGAAAATACCATGGGCCCATAAACTACCAATAGTAACCTCATCAAAAATCAAGGTTATATTAATAACCCTATAGACAAGTCAAGATTAACCAAGCGTTACTCTTAACATTTGACTTGGATATCCACCGGAATCCCATCAAAGTTTATAACTAAAATATGGGATTTTGTGTTGTAGGTCTTACAATGAAGCATCTAGTTACTTTAGTATTACATCATGCCTACTCAGTGAGACAAGTTATTCTCCATCGGCTCTACAACTACTTCCCTCACAACTCTGACGTATAAGTCACCATGATGTCTTTCACATTACTTTGTTGGAATTCACAATTATACTAAGTGGAGGGGTGAATCATAACAAAAGTTTTACTTATTTAAAAAATTGAACATCATAAAACATTAAAGTTTTACTTAGTTAAAAATTTGAACATCTAAAACATTAATCTCACATAAAAATCGGGGGGGGCTTCACTCCGGGGCAATACCATACCACATGCATTCATATTGGCGGATATAAATTGAGGAAAAAAATGACATAATATATTGAGTATATAATAGGGGATAAATGATTTTTATATGGAAAAGTATAAAAATGGAGTTCAAAGTTAATGAAAAAAATATAAAGGGTATAAAAAATGTTAATGAAAAAATGGTCACCTACAATATCAAGTGAAAGTAGGAGGCTTTTAAAATTGGGAATGTATTAGGTTAGTGTTGGTAGGGGGTTAAATAATATGAATTTTGAGGCATTTTCCAATATGCAACCAAAATAATGGTATTTTTAGTATACCACAGCAAATACATGATATGTTAGAGGTTCATTAGTGAAGCCCTTATTGCATAAACTAAAAAGTAACACAATATACACATGGAACTCATTATGGGGAGAAAACCACAAAACTTCTTTATATGAAAGATCTTGTAGGACCCATCCCTGTGTACATCAATTTGTAGGCACCAACCTCTCTGAGAGACACAATCCCTATGTTTCTTTGTAGGTGCCAACCTACATGAGACATAATCTATGTTTCTTTGTAGACACCAACCTACAAACACAATCTATATATTGCTTTGTAGGCCTGTCCCTACAAGAGACACCCAATTCCTTTTGTTGCTTTGAGCCAGCTGACAGCACCTATAAAATTTTGTATAATAAGCAATTGGCTAAATGTGTTTCCCCTAAGAATCTTCAAGAGGAAACATTATTTTTCCTTGAAAATCCTTCATTCTTGAAGCCTTCATGTACTGCTCCCCAATCATTGAAGAAATCTTCATTGTTGTTTCCATCGATAAGCCTCATACTGTTTGTGAAGAAAAATGCTTTAAAAGACCTCCATTTGTCCTGTTCATCCCCACAAAGCCTCCATTTTCACCCTTTTTCTATTAAATTCACTCCAAAATGCTTATTTAACCACTCTAAATCATCAAAATTCCCTTTTTAAACCTTATAGCTCCTTGGTTGGTTTAAAAATACTTTTACTCTACGGTCCCTCATTTGGCTTAAACTCTGTTACTATATCAGTCTTATGGCCCTGAGGGCTTATATGGCTTAGCCCCTTTCCTCCTTTGCTTATTTTGCAACCGGAGCTTAAATCCCCCAAATCCCTTTGAAAAACATAAAAAACATCTTAAAGAGGCGGTGCATAAGCATCAGGTCTTGCTTCACCATATGCAAAAACCTTTATTGTGGAATATGATGCCTCGGGGAAATCGATTGGTGTTGTTGTTTTAATGTAAGAAAAGACCCATTGCTTTTGAAATCATCCATTTCAAAGGAAAGTATTTACACAAACCTATTTATGAGAAGGAAATGTTGTAATACTACATGCACTAAAGCAATGTTGACCTTACCTAATGGGAAGACACTTCAAGGTTAAAACAAATCATGATAGTATTAAATATATTTGGAAGAAATGTTATCTTTAGAAAGGCAACAAAAATGGGCCACAAAGATGTTGGGTTATGACTTTGAAATCATCTACAAAAAGAAACAAAATTTTATTTGTTGATGCATCTCCAAGAAAGAATAAGGATGTGGAAGCATTGCTTTGTGTCATTTTCTATTATCCTTAAAGGTGGATAAATAAAGCAAGGGATAAATAGAAGAATGATGAAAGTGTGGACACTCATTCAAAAGTTACTGACAAAATCCTAGCACATTTGATACATTTAGCTAGAAAATTGATTAATTTATGTACAAAGATCACTTATATCTTTGTAATAATTTCCAACTCAAGAAATATTCTTTTGAATTTCACCTCTCTCCTTTGGAGGGCATAAGATTACACAAAAACTTAAAGTAGGGTCGAAGGAACTTTTTTTTGCAGGATGGCCTTAAATCTGATATTCAAAGAGTTTGTGGCGGAATGTATGGTTTTCGAAAGTAAAGTGGAGACAATTAAGACAGGTCTGTACAACCTTTAACCATTCCAAGTCAACATTGGGAGGGATTTTCAATGTATTTTCACATTTTACCTAATTAAGAGGAAAGAATTTCATCATATGGTGGTAATTCATAGACTTACCAAGTATGCACACTTTGTGCATTATCTCATCCATTTAAACCGATAGGGATTTATCTCTTGCATTTATGGAAACAATTCAAAAGCTACATGGAAACCCGAAGATTATTCTAAGCAATAGAGATCCCATTTTTGCTGAAACTTTTTAGACTAAATTATTTTCTTGTCTCGGTACTCAATTAGCTCATAGCTCATCTTCTCATCCTCAATCTAATGGGAAAATTGATATAGTGAATGGAAAGGATATCTTTGTTGCTTTGTATATGATAAACAAACATAATGGGTCAAGTGGTTACCAATGTCGAATGGTGGTATAACACTTCCTTCCATGTAGCAAAAATGACCCCATTTATGGCACTTTATGGATATCATCCACCATGATCACATCATATTTAAGATAAATTTCCAAGCTTCAAGGTCCATATTTTGGCGTTTCATTTCCTAACGGTATGACTTACTCTTCTAAACACTATTTTTTATATATTTAACCAAGTAAATCAAGATTAAGCATAGTCAACTATTTCCAATTAACTACAACCACATTAATAAAGTGATTGAAATACCTTGACAACCTTATTTTCCAATAAAACCTACTTTCAATATACTTCAACCATTTTTATTATATATATATATATTAATTTTATTGATTTAAAAATCATTTTCAAAACATTTGTAGTGTCTGTTAAGATTTGGAGAGGGTTGGCCTTAGCTTCCCATTTGTTTATGAAGGTCGATATAAAACGGGGAAGGTCTTGGATACTATTAGGAGGTAGGCCTTAAACCATTTTTTCACATCACCTTCTAAGCTGCGGGCGAAAGATTCTCATTTGGTATGTGTCGTCATCTATCTCACATGTAGTCAAAGAATCCTCCATCCTATCTACATGGTCTTCGAGAGGCTGTGGTAGACTCTTTTCTTTTGCGATGAAATGTGGGATCTTTGATTGATAATGCGTTGGGTAAGGAGTACTAGAGGTGGGGTAAAACCGGAGGTGCATACCGGGAGCTGCCATGATGGTGTTTTGATGAGGTGCGGGGGTTGGCTTGACGATTTGGTATGTAGATGGCGGGGATATTAGGACAGAGCATAAAGTCTTTTGGCGATTTAGGGTGGCGAGCCCCGAGTTTTGAATGAAGTGAATATCGGGAGGTGTAGATGGAGAGGTCATCTGTCCCCTAATGTGTCTACCACTGAGGTGGTGAACCGGGGATTTCCAAGGTGCAGGCTGGTCTCAGAGCATTGTGTGACCCTAGTTCTTGGTAATGCTGCTTTGAGAGTCAGAGTCGAGATGAGTGTACGATGAAGTTTTGTAAGGTCTTACGAGTGCAAAGTTATCTCTATGGATGTGGGCTGGAAATAGTTGATCTTTTAGGTGTAGGAGATCTCTTGAGGATGCTCTCGGGGTTGTCAAGCTATTCCGGGTGGGTTAGGGAGTTTGGATAAGCTCTTGTGTGAATGGTTCTTGAAGCCAAAATGTTGTTTTTCAACAAAGCAACTTAACCCTACCCGTTCACTTCTATTGTAGTTGATGTTGCTCAACGGAGCTCTGGTCTACAGTGGAGTCTTATGCGGAGCCAGAGATAATCGGTAGGCCCCTCTACGATCACCGGTGGAGTTTTTAATCGTTTAGGAACTATGGAGTTGCCAGAGTGGAAGGTTTAGGATGTTTCAAGAGGGTACTGACTGTCCCACCCACGGTGTTTTACATGTCCCTTTTAGGAAATCCTTTGAAAGCTTACACACAAACTCTAACCGAGAGATGGTGGGAGGGGATTTACCGAGATATTTCACCTCTAAAAGAGAGGATGAGATCCGGAGAGCGTACGGCCCTTTCCGGGCTCTACATGCTAAGAGTATGGGAGAAAACACAACAAGTGGTTTAGAAGTTGATTTGCGAATAGGAGTGTTTAACTTCCAACCTAACCGGAGATTGTGGTTTTACGAGGCTCTTAGAATGTAGTAAGATGGAAATACTCGGGAGACGTCCCTAAGCGGATTCGCCATTATGTTGGTGATGACAATGGGGAGATGCAGACAAAGGTTATCGATTATAGACTCTAAGATTATTCCCCCGAGCGGAGTTGCCATTATGTTGGGGGTTCCCCATGTTTTGGTAGGTTGGCAATACCAAGATGATACAACATCTCAGCGCACTTCGAGACCCTAGGATCTAGCCCTCCATGGGTCCGGAGACGGATCTCTCTATATAAGCGAAAGGTTTTATGTCTTTGAAGCTCAAAGTTAAGATATTAGGCTGAGTTATAGGCACGTGGTTTGTTTGTTTGATTTTTTTGTTTGGTTGTTGGGGAATCGAGGAAAGAGAATAGGTTCCAATATAAGACAAAGGATGAGCAAGAAAAGATGATTTGAGGCAAAGAGGAGGGATGATTTTAGAGAACATTTCAAGACCATTGGGCAATGGAGTCGGGGAAAGTTTTTACTTTCTATTCAATATGCGAGCTTTACGTTGGGCTGTTTCTAGTCATCTAAAGCATTGGATCTTAAAGATGATAGTGTGGCATGAAATGGTAAGAGAGGGAGAGAGTGAAAGCAAGGAAACCTCAAGGTGACCTTCAGAAATCGGATCCGGGGGATAGGACATGCCATTGGACAAGCACAGCGAGTCCAAAACCTAAAGGCTAACTCTTGGGACAAGAAAACATTAAAGATTTAGAACACAAAGTTGAAAACACGAGATCGGGAGAGAGACTTTGAACTCTCAATGCTTTGGTATCCGGCTTAAGGGGAACTTAGAAGGTTCAATTAATTGAAAAATATACTAGTGAGACAAAGGCGGGTTCTAGACTCCCATTATCCCAATTTCATTCAATTAAAACCTACTAAGAACATCTACAGAGGAGAGGTGTGCCATCTTCTATAATCTCTTATTCATTTACTATATATCATCTCAACAATCATTACAAAATCTCTCCTCCCAATCATTCCACTAATCTCTCCATAAATCTCTCACTAAAAATAGCAACTTAATAATGTAAAATGAATCATTATTCCATCACATAAGTATCAAAATAATTACTTCATAATATATTTCACATTGTGAAAATTTTAAAAATTAATAAAAAAAAATATTTAAATTATAACATTATTTTAAATTATAATTATTAATAATTATAAAAATAATTGTTATATGATTTATACACACACACATATATAACATGTTTCTTAACCATGAAGATCCACCCCACCTTACTATGGAGATTATTAATTTATAAATAGGTTTTGTTATATTAGTATGAGCCAATAATGTGACTTATCATTACCACATGCCCAAAAAACCATAACTCATTTGATATTACACTTGTTTATCTAACTTTTTTTTAATTAATCAATTCAATTAAAAGACTAGAAAATGACATAACTACTTTTAAAATAGATATAAACCTTTGATTTTTGAATACTACTAATAACATTTTTAAAATATTTTGTGGAGGTTAAATCCTTATCATCCTTAAAAAATTAAAAAAAGAAAATTATATTACTAGATTTTTGGCTTATGTGATCCATCGATAAAATTAAGAAGAAATCTTTAGGTAAAAATCACATTAACATGAACAAAGTCGACGCGTTTCGAACCAGCCCGTGTGGTTCATCATCGGGACTAGGTGAGAGATCAGATCGGTCGTTAAGTTTAAATAGATGTAGGAGAGGCAAGAAAGTGTTAAACGGCTAGTTTGACTATAAAATAAAAAAACGGTTAGTTATATTAATTAAAAAATAAAAAACGGCTAGTTTGAATATTCAAATCAAAAGTTTAATAAAAAAATAAAAATAAAAAAATTTTATATATCAATTTTATAGTTTAATTATTTAATTTTTTTATTAATTGATTATACGAAAATATTATTTTATTATAATTATATATTAATTTATGTAAATATTTAGAAAAAAAATAAAATCAAAATAAAATCAAATAAAATAAATAAATAAAATAAAATAAAAAAATAAACAAATTAAAAAAAATAAATAAATAAAATAAAAATTAAATAAATAAATAAATTAATATATATAATATTAATCATAATAATAATAAATAAAATTATAAAAATAATAATAAAAATAGTTCCATTAATTTACAAATTGAATTACAAAAAGAAACGGCTATTAATAGTTTAATTAAAAATTATTATTATAAATAACAAATTTTATTTTTATTAGGAGTGGCATAGTGTGATATTGCTATGGAATTTGATGAAGTTTCTTGGTTGTACATGGTTAAGACAAAATTTTTGGTCTAATTTTGTGGCAAGAAGTTGCTTACTCTAATGGATACGGGGGTTTTGTTTGTCAAGACTCTCGGATGCTATGTTGTGTTGAGCACGATAGAGGCCTTCTTTTTTATGAAGTCTAAAGTGGCACAAGGTTATTATGCTCCCATGAGTTCATAGTGATTTCAAGTATATAACCAAATCATGGAATTACGTATTGAAATACACCAAAAAAAATCCTTATAATACTACGAGCTCGAGTAAAATTCCTATGCACATAAGAAACACATTTTTAATACTAATGAGGGAGCTTGCATAACATTAACAAGTTTCCCCACATTCGATATCAAGATGGTATCGAGCATCGGGTTCATTGTTGCTTTTTTTCTTTGTGCAAAGAGCGTTGTTTATTGTAAGGTGAAAATGCTTACCGGGTTGAAGCTCTAGAGATGAGAAGGAAAACTTGTTGGTATAGCTTCGAAGTAGGAATAAGGAAAAGGAAGCTAGGATTGCGCATAAGCCCCACCTCAAGTTTCACCTTCGAGAGAGAGTATTGAGGCTTCGAAGAGCATATCTCAAGGAGAAAAGCCTACAAGTCTCACAAGGAGAAGGTAAAAAGAATGGTGTTTCACCACCATCTTCACTACAAACTTCTTCTTTTTTTTCTACAAATTTGATGCAATTTGTTGATGTAGAAAATCCTTCTAAGATGGAAGATGGACATATTTGTGATTTTTTTCCACATGATGCGGAGAAGAGGTTCAATCGACACCTTATGTGGAGGAATTTGAAGAAGAAGACAAAAAGAGTCCAAGGGGAACACTTTGAGAATTGGAAAGATTATGAAACCATTTTTGTGTCTCAATCAAGAGATGATACAAATGGTGACCATGAATATGCTTCTTATTTATATGCAAATATTGATGAAAATTCTTTTTGCAACTTTTGAAAGACTATAAAAAGGTATTGGGTCCAAGATCTTGGAAAATATGAGATACCAAGAAGGCTTAGGTCAAAAACGAGGAAGTTGTCTCCCTTATGTATGCAGCCTTCCTCTCGACTCTTGGACTCCCCCCTTTCATGCAGCCCTTCTCGGGCCCACATTGCCAACTCGGCCGTGTGCTTGAGTCCACGACCCACTCACGGTTGTTTGCAATTTACTAGAGGCCGCAAAATTGATCCGGATTGATATTCCAATTAGCTATTTGCTAATTGGGAATATTACACTTTTTGGCATATCTTTACTAAGTGGATACCATGTGGAGGCATCCTACGACTTTGGATGGTTAAAGGCTTCCATTGTGGCCTAAGGTACATGTTTCTTCTCCTTAGAAAGTATAAGGCCCCCATGTACCTTAGGTGGAATTATTGATAAGTAAAATGTTTAAATTCTTTCTTTAGGGCCTAAGAAAAAATTTTTCCTCGTCTAACCATGTTTAGGGAATCGTGACCAAAATCTAATGCTAAAAAAAACTTACAATAAGGTCCATATCACTTATAAATTCCATAGAAAGGTCTTATGTGGTGGTCCAAATCCTTATTCATGTCTTTTTAACCTAATAAGCTACCTTCAAAGTTGGAGGTTTTCTTTTCCTCTCTTAACCATGAGTCGAGGAAATGAAGCTCGTGCTTAGAGATCGAACATTCTAATGATTCCCACATACCAACTAAGAGGGATAAAATACCCTCAAGATGTTATATAAGGTGGTTTGAGGCCTTATTAATGAAATTGAATTCCTAGGAGCTCCACTTATATCCCGATGATTGATGTTCCTCCATTGACCATGTATATTGCCTAATCACTTATGCTTGGTGATCCAAATCCTTCTAGTGGTTTTTTATCATCAATACCTACACTTGGAGTATATGGCTATGCTCAGTGTTCATGTGTAGTGGATCAAGGTGTAATTATTGAACATTAATTCCTAGAATCTTCCTTTATGATGCAAGGTAGATATTTCCTCAACTTCAGAAGATGTCTAGTGAATAGAGTGATGTTCCTTGCTTGAAAATTCCCCTAATAGCACCCATATCCCTAAAAAAAGGAAGCCATTGCCTTGAGAGGTTTTTCATTACATGTATTCAGAAAAGATAACTTTAGGGTTTAATCAATGTGTTTCCTAACATGACCATGAAAATGGGCCTTATGGATCATAATATTCTAGTGATACACATATCTTTACTTGTAAGATAAGGATGCCCTAAAGATTCCAGGTGTGGTGATTCAAGTTGTTGGTCTAGAGAAATCGATACTTATAATAAACCTCTATGGCCTATGGGCATAATTTCCCTCCCTTTACCATGTTAAGGAACCTATTACCAATATGAAACGCTAAAATCCTCTAATGCCATAATATCACTAGTTGAAGGAGGGATATTCATTGGGGAAAATGAATTGTCACAAAAGTGTGCATGCATTCTTGAAAGTGTGCACAAACTTTCAATAGTGTGCATATGCTTTTAGGAGCACATGTATGTTCTTTCAATTGTGAGTGTGTGATTTCAATAATATGCCAATGTTATTTTACATTTAAATTATCTTCAAAGTGGGTGATGGCTCTAGCATATGTGTTTGTTAAGTTGGGTGTCTCTAATATAGATACATGAATGAAAGTGTGGGATATTGATGAAAAAATTATACTTACGAATACTACTTATTATCTCTATATTTGATGTTATTTTTCTATATAACACATAAATCCAATGTCCATACAACTATAGAAATATTTAGAATCAACTATGTATATTTAAAACACATATTTATATTTTTAAATATTAATATTCTTTTCTGATTTTATTATGTTTTTTCTTGACATATGAATCTTAAAATCTATATATATTTTTATTTCTTCTATAATTTTTCATTTAACCATTTAATGAAAAAAAACTATATGTTGCATTAGAAGAGATTTAAATCTACCATTTAAAAAATATTGTTTGATAATGTTAAGACCCTTTTACTTATCATTAATGGAAGGCCTTGTAATTTAAAATATATAATGAATTCCTCGATTTCATAAAATATAAAAATTAAGAGTAGAAATTTTTGAAAAAAAATAATTGGGCACAAGAACAATGTGTTCTCTATAGTTATATAATTTATAAGGAAGCCTTGTTGTTTAGGTAGTAAAAAACTAGCGGGTAAACACGTGCGATATATTTTCCAAGAAAAATAACATACTAATTAGGGGAAAAATTCAAATTTCATGTGGTCATAACGAGTTTCTATATAAATAAAAATTATATATGTTTGGAAAACTAATTCATTTTCATTTTTTTACACCAAAACTAGTAGGTAAATATGTGCATTATTATTTCCAAGAAAAATAACATACTAATTTTAAGAAAATTCAAATGTCATGTGGTCATACATAGTTTTTATATAAATAAAAATCATATGTTTGGAAAGCTAATTCATTTTCATTTTTACACCATATTCATATTAGTTGTGGAAGTGCCTCAAACCAACCCTCCAAGTTAATTGATTTTTGTTTTTCCATGTTTGCATTACGACTAATGTGCATGAAATACCATCATTGAGATGCCCCCCACCATACCACGTATAAATCAACAAATGGATATGCATATTATAAGAACCTTGTAGTTGGTAATCTCCCATTTTAGTAATCATCAAGATATTTGTAATTTATATCACAATATGATGACACTAGAACTGCGATGTTTTTCATAAAGGAGTCGATACACCTATCCTTTTTCTTCTCATCATGGGTTGCATGGGGGGATAACCTTTGGTGAAAGGGGGTTGGAGCCACTCATTCCCATACAAATTTATTAGAATACAAAAATTTGTTTAATATAATTTTGTGTAACATATAATTTATGGAGTGATCCTTTCATTGGAAGAAATATGTGAAAACAATGGCCAAGAAAGACTTGTGTATTGACATGTATTGGCGGTTTTTGGTATATGGCATGTTTTTCAAACAATTATTTTTATAATTTTATTATGTACAAATATATTGCATGGAATTAATAACACTTTTTAAATAATAAATTCTAGAATTACTAAAAATATAAAAGTGTTGTTTTCATCATTTCTTTATTTTTTTCTTAAAAAAAATAAAACCTCATACTGAGGAAAAATATGACCAAACCCTTTTTACTTGGTAGCATGGGTTGAATTGATATTTTGTAAATATGTGAAGAAATGAAATGGTGATTTTAAGAATTAATCATTTTATGATATAACTAACTATGCTTAATTATTTTACAATTAAAGGATATTTACGGTGCCTTAGTATTTCACAAATATTCTAATTTTTCCCCTAAATAATGTACTTATACAAATTCTCTTTTATCTAATCATCCAACTTCAAGATAAATATTTTTTTTAAATTCTCTTGTATCTAATTATTCAACTTTAAAATAAATATTTTTACTTTTTCATTTAAAAAATGAAATATTAACATAAATAAATAAATCATAAATTCTAAATATAATGTCAAAAAAAATAATAACAAATAATTTCATAAGACATTTAGGAAATGTAGAAAAAATTGGTAGCAATCTTAACCTTAATCTTAACCTAGTTTACTTATTTAATTGATTTTGGGTATATAGATGCTTGCACTCTTGGTGTTTTGTGTATATAAATACCTATACTCTTAGTGTGTGTGTATGTATATTCTTAACATCCTTAACATTCATTTATGCAACCATCCTAATCTTAACCTATTTCACTTTAATCTTAACTACTTTAGTCATTTTACTAAATTTCAATGTAGATTAATTATAAATAAAATTTACATATTTCATTAATTTAACATATCTGAAATTTTGTTAAAAAACTCATAAAAATGAAAAAAATATGAAATAACTTTTTTAAAAACCAATCATATTTTAACACAAAAAAAACCTAAAATAACCCTTTTTAAAAATCAATCATATTTTAACATTTTTGTAGAAAATTAATTATATTTTGATTTTTTGAAAATTTGATGAAAAATATTTATAATTAAAATTTTATTTATTTTATTACAACTTAAATGTTTTAAGTGAATTTTTAAGAAATTTTCATCATATATCTTTTAAAAAAACACAACAAACTTGCACAATCATATTTAAAGTTTTTATCCAAAAATTTAAACAATTATATCCTTCTTCACCAATAAAGATATATAATACATTTTTATTTTTATAAATAGATAAAAAAAACATTTAAATCCTATGAGTAATCCATGAAGTCAAGTAGTTATTCATGCATTACCTTCCCATGTAAAACGATCGAAACAAATATTAAGGCCCTTGTACATGACATGTGAGTGCCTCATTAATCTAATTTTTAAAAAATAAAAAAATAAAAATAAAAATAAAAATAAATTTAATATTTTAAATATTAATAAAACAAACACATCACCATATCATTTACTTTTACCAAAATAATATCATATATCCACGTTGTAATGAAAAACTTGATACCAAATATGAAAGGTAATATGAATGTAGCCCATCCCAATAAAATGTCGATTTTTGGTCGATATGACCAGAATCTATATTTAACCATTCCCAATAAAATGTCGATTTTGGTCTATATTTAACCATTTCCCACATAATATAGTCTTGAGCTCTCAAAATCCTAGTCCCTTAATAAATTTTTTGAACATTTTGGGTTCACATTGCATAAATTACAGAGTTCAATGAGACCAGAGTGCAATGAGCGTCTAAGGAGTTCAGCCCCCTTAATAAAATTCTGAAGAGTGCAATGAACTTCTAGAAAGCAATTTTGAAATACTTCATAGTTTCGTGTTGGCAGATATAAGTGATTTTATTACCACTGCATCACGATATCATTTAAAATTTTAATCTTTTTATTACCACTGCATCATGATATCATTCTCTCAATTCACATGACCATAAATTAAAATAAATTTCACATACTCACACATTAAAATAGAAAAACTAAAGTGTTCGAATGCAAGAATAGAATATAGACCCAAAACAATTTTATTCACTTGTCAAAGAAATTCAAGGCAGGAAGAGTTTTATCTTTAGAGAGTCTCTGTAATTGAGCTCGACACAAGTTCTTTTGAATTAATTCTGCTAGCTCAAGGCAGTTTTAATTTCCAAGATATGGTCTAACAATTAGGTGAGGAGGTTTCTATAACCGACTAAAAACACTATATCTTAAAAAAAACTTTGTGCCATGCAAAAATCACAATTACAACAGGGCTAATTTGCTGCCCCTACAGGTATTCACAGTATTTACCTGAAAACCTTTCTCAGGGCTAAGCAGAGTCACAATTACGACAGCGCTAAAAAACCTTGAGGGCTATGCAGAATCACAATTACAACAGGGCTAAATTGCTGCCCCGATTGGTATTCACAGTATTACCAGAAGCATAACCAGAAGCCCTTCCTCAGGGGCTAAGCAGAGTCACAATTACAACATGGGCTAAATTGCTGCCCGGATCAGTATTCACAGCCGTGACCTGAAGCCCTTTCTCAGTATTGGCCTTTCATGTATTTTCCGAGTCATCTGGCTTGAAATAACGGCGCTGCCACTTGAGAAAGAATTGCGGCCTTCTTCTTTTTACCGCACTTCTTACTGAAAGCATGTATCCCCAATTCTGCATGTGGCCTCGCTTCTGCTACCGAGCTCTTCTGTATTCCCTGAAAAAAACAGAGGAAAAACCACATATTAGATATACATATTGAATCGAAAGGAATGAGGAGTAATAATTATAAGATTTCAAGCTAAGAACCTGTGAATACTTACCTTATGAGTGGCGGCTGCGATGAGCCGGGTGATGTCCTGCAGAGGGTTTCTCGGATGGGGGTACTGGCAACACATAGGCAGAAGAATAAGAGGAGAATGGGGAATGTTCTCCTTGTTATCTTCTTCTATCCTGAGAGAAAAATGACCACCTGCAAGCTGAATATTTTGTGATTCCATTTCGAATCTGAGACAAACCCGATACTTACTTGTGCTGCAGACGCAGTGAGGGAGAAAGAGGTTCAGATTTATTTTCAAGCCCTGACTGAATGCACAAGAATTTTAATGGCGGGTGGGAGGATTTTTCAGAGCTGTGGGGTTGAAATTTTGGCGAGGAGGAGGGAGAATGGAAATCCCCAAATTCAAATTCAAAATTCAAATAAAAAAAATCGAACGAACTGAAATTTAAAATTTGGATTAATGGGTGGGAAATTGGTGTATCGAGTTTCGGTAATTAAACGTATAGTTACGTGCGGCGAGCATTATTTCTCCAGTCAATACGCTGTTCAATACCCTGTCAGCACCCCTTACAGTACCATCTCTCCCGGAGGATGCGTTCAAGAGTTTAATGCAATTAGACCAGTCGGGGTCATGTACAAGTTTTGATGATCGATGGCATGTCCATGCCCATGGGATGCCCAGTAGTACTCTTAACAGTATTAATGAGCGAATAGCAGCTAAAATATGTCACAACGTGTCAACCCTGAAAAGACTACAAGAGGATTCACTCACAACGTGTCAACGCTGAAATTAGAAATATTCTTTGCTGGCTACTAACCTTCGTAGAATATCGCAATTTGGGAGCATGAGATTTGAGTTTCTGACATTTCAATGGTCTATGCAATGAATATGGTTTGTTGGCTCAAAGAAGAATTTAAGTCGGCGAGCCTTATTTCCTGTGTCTGTCCGCAGTGCTAGCAGAACAGTAAGATTCTCCGTATCTCATATCGTGCGAATGGAGGCAACGAGGATCTTCGACATTCACTGTTTTTATTTTCAGGGCAGCGCCCCACTACCACCAGTCATCCCTCCCTCGCACGAGTGACGCAGTGCGGGACACAGCGAAAACATTTATTGCCTCATAGGGCTGCGTACGGGGCGGCCTGGACTCATATATGGGACCGTGAATGGTTAGGACCGGAACCAGTTTTTTATTTCTTTGAGTTATCAAACCCTTGTCTTGTTCCGGTATTGTGCTTGCAGGAGATGGCGTTGCGGCCACAGTTGAGGGAGGATTGGCTTCATCTTGATTTCCTCTACGGCGGTGCTTTCTTCTTTGCGCCAGTTTACGAAGAAGGCTTTTCTGGAGAGCTTGTATTTAGAGGTTTAAAGATTCATTTTTCGAGGAAAGGCTTTTCTGGCGAGTTTTTGTTTAAAGGTTTTAAAGATTCATTTTTCGTGGAAAGGCTTTTCTGGAGACTTGTGTTTGAACTTTCAAGATTTAAAGTTTCACTTTCTAGGAGCAAAAAATGGGGGTGGCTTTTCGGATGCTTGCGTGTTAAAGATGAAGAGCAACCGAGCGGCAACCTTTTGGAAGCTGCAATTTCGGGCTACAATATCGGAGGCGTTATTGTTAAGCAACCACGAGGCAGAGTTTGGATACTCTGTCGGGGTGCTTTTCGGATTCTTTCGTGTTAAAAGATAAAGAGCGACCGCACGGCAAGATTTTGGATACTCCGTTGCCTGTGAAGAATAGGGTAAGGTCCATGTAAACCAACAGGTTCTTGCTTCTGGCTTTCTTTTCTTTGTATTAATGTAACTTTAGAAGGTATCAGTCTGTTTTTCTGGTCTGTAATGTTTTTGGAAGGCCGATGAGGTGCCGAGATTGTGTTCTTCATTGCTTGAAGCGCGATGTTGTGGTTCTTTCAAGTTTGAGCCACGAGAGGTTCAAGCTTTTGCATTCTTGCCGTGCAGATGCCTTTTTCTGAACATTTGAGCCTTTTAGAACTCTATATGTTTGGCGCCTTTCGCAGGAAAATGTCTTGTTGGAAATTTCGTGCTATTGTGAACCCTGGATTTCTTGCGCATCTTGAACTTCCAGAATATTTCAAGTAACGGCTTTTGCTTTTGTTTGCTGCAGATCTCTGTGAAGAAGAAATCTGGAGCTGTTTTGAACGGTGTACATGGAGCCTTTTGTGGACTTGAAATGTTTGAAAAGAACTTCCTTTACATTAAATGTAGAGGTTGTGTTTTCCTGTCCATTTTTGTATGTGCATTAAGAGGATTTACGAGGATTTTTAATATATATGGGGAAGTAAAAGTTTGAAGTGTATATTTTTCGCTCTATTTTGGTTTGCTAGCAATCACGCTGCGATCATTTGGGTCGATATCTGGAGATGGCGTTCTTTTTAATTCAATATTTTTCCACAAGCTAAATAATGTTGCCTTTTTGTCTGCTTTCTCACGCTAATTATTTTGAAGGTATTTGCAAACACCTAAAAATGAGGTTAAGTCTAAATTTCACAGCGTATATTCACACCTGTGGCGAGCTAGAGTTAAATGTGAATGGGAAAAATTATTTGTTTCTTACTAATAATTAATTTCTTCATAATTTGTGCTTAATATGGTCAGGTGAATCAAATTGAAATGTCTTTACTAGAACTCTAGCTGTGTGCTTAAAGAGTCGGATTGAATCAAAAAGAAGGAATGTACTTTATGTCGGTTGTCAAATCTTTGTCTGCTTGGATTGTGCTGCTAGTGGTGTAGGGTTGGGTGTAAATTGCATTTTCAACGCAATTTGCTGTTCAGAAAGTATGTAAATGTAGAGTAATATGAACGAAAGAAAACGTATTTTAACGTCCATGACAGGACAAAGTATTTATATATATATGTAGGAACATGAATAAAAGAGAGATATTTTAATGTTCATTTGATTAAAAATGGTTTGTTTTGTTTTGTTTTTTTCTTTAATTTTAATATTTGATTGTCAAAGGGTTTTTGTTTTTTTGGGTTTTGTTTTTATCTAATTATTATGTTTAGTATTTTTTGACGATTAGCTCGCTCAAACATATAAAAGTCTAAAAAACAATAATAGTCTTATTTGTGTGTTTTTTATAAATATTATGTGTAATATTTTTTTAATTATGATTTGTGTGTTTTTTTTAAATATTATGTGTAATATTTTTTAATTATTATTTGTGTTTTTTTATTATGTGTAATATTTTTTATAATTAGCTCGCTCAAACTTATAAATGTCGAAAAAACAATATTATTGTATAATATATCTTCAAGTTGTTCATTAACTAAAACTTATAAAATTCTAAAAAAAAGAAAAATCATTATAAGTAATCTTTTTTTCAAGTTAATGATGAGGTCGCTCAAACTTATAAAAGTCTCTAAAAAAAGCAAATACAATGGCGATACTTAAGGCATAACACTACTACCAACTATAATATCATTGATATTTTGCCTCGGTAACACACGATTGCAGAAGGGTCCCATTTTTATGTTTCTATCCATTTATTTTTATTATTGTAATAAATTCTGTAATATTTAGGTTGTAAAAGTTCTATAACAAAAAGACAATGCAATACTTAAAGCATAACACTTTTTCTCTACTTATCCCCTCACAAAAGGACAATTCATAATGCAATACTTGAGTTATAACATTCATAACATTTTCTCTTTTTCTCTTTTTCTACTTAAAGTTGTTTGTTAATTTTTTTTCAAATTTATAATACTTAAATTATATATATATATATATTGGTTAGATAGAACTTTTATGGAAATTATATATATATATATATATTTGTTAGATAGAAGCCTTTTGTGTTCCATAATATATATATATATATATATATATATATTTGTCCATAATATATATATATATATATATATATATATATATATATATATATATATATATATATTTGTTAGATAGAAGACTTTTGTGTTCCGTAGATAAAGAACTGTGACTCATAATGGTTCAAAGAACTTTTGGATTAATTACATCATTAGAAAGAAGCGTGACTCATAATGTAAATAAAGAACTTTTGGATTAATTACATCATTAAGATTAATTGGTTTGAAATATCGACCTAATTCTAATAATGTCATTAATCCAAAGTTCTTTTATCTATAATATTTTTATTTTTATTTTTTTCTTATTGATGATTACCTCGTTCAGTATAAAAATCTTCAAAAAAATATTAAGAATCTTCTCACAAAAAAGATAATAAAAAAATATTAAAAACAATGCAATGTTAATACTAACCAATCTAATGGCAATATTTAAATCATAACCTGCTATTACCAACTAATATCATTGATATTTTGCAATTCCTAAATATCAATAATATCATTTCATTTTATAATTTTATCAATTTGTTTTTGATATTTTGCTGGCTAACAAGCTTGTGAATGATTTCAGTTTTATGATTTTATCAATTTGTTTTTTATTCTTTTATGGAGAATAATTATTCATATTTTGCTTGGGAAGAGTTTCATTTTTATAATTTTATCAATTTCAGAATAATTATTCATATTTTGCTCGTGAAGGATTTCATTTTTATAATTTTATCAATTTGTTTTTATATTTGCCGGGCTAAAAAGCTTATGAATGATTTCATTTTTTATGATTCTATCTTTTTGTTTTTATTCTTTTATGGACAATAATTATTCAAGTTGATGATTTGACTCAACTTTATAAAAATCCTCTCACAAAAAATAAAAAACAGAAAAAAACCTTAAAAAAAACATTAAAAACCTTATAAAATCCTCCCACAAAAAGGACATTCAAACCAATACCATGGCAATACTTAACTCATAACGCTGCTATTACCAACTAATTTCATTATATTTTGCCTATCTAACAAGCTTGCGTGCAGAAGGATTTCATTTTTTATTCTTCTATCAATTTATTTTTGATATTTGCCTAGCTATGAAGCTTGTGAGGATTTCATTTTATAATTCTATGAATTTGTTTTTTATTCTTGTAACAAGCTTTATTAATGGTAATAAATTCTGAAATGATTACTATTAAATAGGTTTTTTATAAATATATTTATAAATAGGCTTTTATAAATAATTTTGGGTTAATTTATCCAGGTCTATGTTTTTAAAATCTGACAAGAATTCATTGAAATCACAAACTTGATGGATAACCTTGCACAATAAAAGTGCCTAAGGTTTCAGGGTACTATATATAGTCAAAACAATTTAAATAACACAAATCAAGTTTTTTACTTCAAATTTTCTACCAAACTCCAAAAACTAACTTTAAAAACAACTCCATTTAAAATGTATAAATAAACTTAAAAATTAAAAAAATAAATTAACATATAATATATAATTTTAACTTTAAAATGTATAAATAAATTTAAAAAATTAAAAAAAATTAACATATTTTTTTTATTATATAATTTTAACTTTTTATCAATAATTTTTAATTTGATTAATCAAAACATTTAAGCCATATTAATTAATTAATTAATTATATATAATAATGATAATGATATTTACCATGGCTTGATAGGTCAAGAAAATTAGAAGTATAGCACATGATAGAAAATTAAAAAAATACTAATAAAAATAAAACAATCTAAAATAATATATAAAAATAAATAAATTAATTATATTAATATAATAATAATAATTACTTATATAAAATAATAAACAATTTATTAATTAAAAAATATATAATTAATTAAAATTATGTTTAATAAAAATGATTATTATATTTCTTACCCCGATTCAAATCTCCACTAATAATAACACTTATCTCTACTCATGATAACATAGGCCGTAATTATAATGATTAAGTCTTATGAATATCCTTGTAAATTGGCCCTTTCCGTCTATCAAACATTTTACTTGCTACGTTAAAACAACATTAGCAAAGTGCACATAACAAAAGAGAACAGAAAATTTATGTAGAAAGAACTAATATTACGTGGACAGCGTAGTTAAAACAACATTAGCAGGCTGCACAGAACAAAAGGAAAACAGAAAAATCTATGCAGAAAGAATAATACTATTACGTGGACAGCGTAGTTAAAACAACATTAGCAGAAGTGCACAGAACAAGAAAACGAAAAAATTTATGTAGAAAGAGTAAGATAACTTGTGGTTTTGTACTTTTCATGAGACTGTCAACTTATTTAGGTTAATCATTAAAATTTCAAGAGTAAAACTTAATAATTGACTAATATATATTAAATTAACTAATATATATTATATTAATTTAATAGATGGCTAACTTTATATTAGAAATCACATTATAGGCACCACCAAAATTATAATCCCTAACATTAATTTAATGCTATATAAATCCACTCAATTTAAAAATTACGTTATTCGATAAATGAGATCCCCAAGAGTTGAAGAAGATTAGTAAACTTGATATAAATAGTCAAAATAAATTAGGTGGTATCATTAAGAATTTTAATTTTTAAAAGTTTGGATATAAATAGTGAAAATAAATTAGATGGTATTATTAAGAATTTTTGAATTTTTTAAAAGTTAGATATAAATAGTGAAAATAAATTAGATAATCATTAAGAATTTTGAGAATTTAAGTTTAAATATAAATAGTTAAAATATAGAGCTTGAGGTTTACTTTTTAAGTTATTTGATAAATAAGATTTGTTAGAAAATTATATTATAGAGCAATACAACACATAAAATATATGGAAAACACGGACACACAAAACACATAAAACGAGAGAGATGGTATTTTTGGTTTACTCAACGAAACAAGGTGTGCTTCCTTTCTATTATCTGGCAAAATGAAGAGACAAAACCTACAGAAGATCCGCTGTAATATCCTCTGTTCTCTCTCACAGTCTCCCTATCTGTTTCTCACTCTGAGAATACACACATAATACACATCCGCAATACAATACCCTCATACAAAGCAGGGGTCCAATGTTGTGATACAAAATAAAAGAAGAAGACAATCGAAGCTCTACACCCAGCAGATCTAAAGAATTAGAGATGATTACTAAATTTGATATAAATAGTCAAAATAAATAAAATGATATGATTAAAATTTAGAACTCTAAAAATTTAGATATAAATAATCAAAATATAGTAGTATCATATTTGTTTTTAATTATTTTCCCACAAAATGAAATATGGATTTAGGTAAAAAGCTTGTTACTAGACTATTGAGCCATGTTATATTTGTTTCAATCCAAATATTTATAGCTCAATAAATTTGTAAATATTGATTGCCATAAATTTAGTGTACATTATTTCATAATAATAAATATTTTTGAGTTGAGTCTGGAAATGAGACAACTTCTTTATTTTGTTATAAACCTTTAATATATCAC
The DNA here is from genome assembly GCA_034641835.2 of Pinus albicaulis. Classification (NCBI taxonomy): domain Eukaryota; kingdom Viridiplantae; phylum Streptophyta; class Pinopsida; order Pinales; family Pinaceae; genus Pinus; species Pinus albicaulis. The sequence goes on from CM076584.1 coordinate 350,138,741, forward strand.
ATCAAAAAATAAATCTTATTTCTTTTTTAAACTTTCAACTAATATAAGAAATAAAAAATATTAAAATAAAATATTTTTAATTAGGATAATTTAACAATACAAAAATATGAAATTGTTTTTAGTATGATTTTTTGGAGTTTCAGGTGCCCGTGAAAAAGGTAAAATCTTGATTTTTGTCATTTAGACATGTTTTTTGACTGTATATATGGATTCAACACCCTAAAAAACCCCAAGAGCACTTAGATTATGCAAAGTTACCCATCAAATTTGGGTTTTCAATGAATTCTTGCGGAATTTTAGAGAAATTAAACCGAAAAAAACCACCATAAAAGCTTTCAAAAAATCGCACTAATAACTAACAAAAATATTCTCATTTTAAATAATTTATGCTTCATGAGTCATTTCAATTGCACATATTTAGTAATACTCTAATATATAATATAGGCTTTCCAAGTCTCATCAATTTATGCTTCATGGTTCGTTTGAGCATAATTAACTAATACTTCAATATATAATATTGACCATAATTAACTAATGGTGGGTGTCATAATTAACTAATTGCCAGATTGATAAGAATCAGAGCTTAGATTGACCTTCACCAATTGTATGTGTGGACAAGTTTGATTTTTATTTATTTATTTTATTTATTTTTTATTTTTATCAAATAAGATCTTGATAAATGTATCTATAAATAAGAAATCATGAAAATTGTTATGTTACATTTTCAGAAAATTTTAAATTAGAAAATTATAATGTTACATTTATTTAAAATTTGTATTTGAAACTAGTTATAAATGATTGCTCAAAATGACTTAACATGTTGATATACATGTAGAAATTTAAATTTAGGTTGTAGAATAAACGCTGTTAAATTTTATTAATATAATTTTATAATTAGAAAATAAATATATATTATATTAATATATTAAAAATTAATTAATATTTATTTATTTATTTTTATTATTGAAATGTAAATTTATTTTTATAATAATTAATTTATTTCGAATATATATTATTAAAAATTAAAAATAAATTGATTTTAAATAAATTTTATTTCATTTTTGAAAATGGCAGCTATTTATGTTATTAAAATTTTATATACACAAAATCTACCATAATTCATAAAAAATAGTTATTAAGTTTAAAAAAATAAAGGTTTATTGTATAAAACAATCTAAAAATTGAATTATCTAAGAACAAAGAAAAGATGGTGTCTAAAGACATTTTTTATAATGTTGAAGCACAAATAAGTATATCTTAATAATAGAAAATTCACATTCTTTTGCATAAAATTCCTTGATAAACCAATCATAGGATCAATTATATATAACTCAAATCGTAACTATTAAACTAGTTCTCATAAAATAATGAAGACATATTTAACTTTGGCTACCTTAAGCATGTCTAGATCTCCATCTTTTCTACATTAAGCTAAATTCTAGAGAAGCAAATGTTGTTAAGGAACAATGATGCCTAGACCCCAAATGATTTCATGCTAAAAATGTACCACAAGGTAATACTTTTGAGCATGAACTTGATATCCCTAATATGGAAATAGATGAAGCTGAATTTATAGCCTTTATGGGAAATTCAGTAAGGTTCACCCTATGAGATTTCTTAGGAAGAATACCCCCAAGATAGTGATGCATGCTTATATTTGGGTTAGCTAGGATTGCTATGGTTGGCACTACGTTGATTCGGGGAAATTTAACTTTCCGGAAAATTCACTTTTTAGATTTGCTAATCTGTTTTCCCTTGATGTAAATTGCTCACTTCTCCATAGATCCTTAGTTTGCACTTAAAACCCATTATAGTTTCTCCTACTCTTCCCTTTATTTCAAATATTAGCTTCAATCATTGACATGAATTCTCACCTCAATCCATAAGGGTAACCACTGTCTTAGTTTTTGACAAATGGTTAAGCTATTGTTAAGAATGAATTAAAAATTATTGTCATTTTGTTGCAAATAAAATATTATGAACATAAAGTAATTTTTTTTAATTTTGGATAAAGATTACTTGTGAAGTTGGTTTCATAAGTAAAAGACTGATGGTAAAAGTAAATTCAAGATCTGGAGTTAGTTGAACAGAAAAATAGTTCCACAGTTACCTAAGAAAAGAAACTCTGGAATAAATAAGGATTCTGAAAGAGAGTTTGGGATTTTGTGTGGGAATAGAGGAAATTTGTCATTCTGGAAAGAAAACCCTTGGAAGGAAACTTTTAGAGCAGACTGTTCCACTGGAGTTGGAGAATTGGACCAGCCTATCCAAATTTCTCCTCCATATTTTTTGTCTTCAACGGAAGCTCAGACTTGGAGCACAAGGGAGAGTTGCGGGACATAATTACCCCAACTCGTGGAAGGGAGGAAAAACAAAGATCATCAGTTAGATTTAAGTGTAGATGAGTGGAATATGTTTCTTGTTAATAGAATAAGTGAACAATTTTCTTAAATAGATAAGCTAGAAATTGCATATATCTGACAGTAGCGTAAATGGCTGTTTTTTTTAGTTATTAGATGGAATTTTTGTATTCTTTCCAGAAAAATAAAAGATTTTTTTTTTTTAGTTCTTCTTCTATAGACAGAAACCTGAAATGTCGAAAGGGCTGAATAACTTAGGAATTTCAAGTGCAACAGATAGCAAAGAAAATTTAGGATGGAAATTGCATTTTATACTCTGTAACAGTGAATTAACTCTGCTTAGAAAAGAAAACAAGCTACTAGTTAACTATCTAACCGAAGGACTGTTAGCGAGTAACCCTAACCAGATTTCTAGGTTGGTCGTCCTTATTAACCTATGATAATACACGGACAGGTTGTGGTCTGGACACGTACTACAGATAAGATTGGCATAGCAGAATTAGAAAACGAAATACCAGATAGCGAGCAACTTTTACATTAATAGAGTTCCTCATTAAGTGAAAAGGGAATTGATAAGAGAACATGTAGATTCATCATAGGAACCAAAAGAAATTAAACAATTGTGTATGCACATAAATAGAAGCCATAAGAATACCCAACATCAGGGAAACAAAAATAAAAGAACTCTTTTATTCACAGTAGAGAGATATATTGCGTTCGACGAAGAAAAACAAACTACTTTGCTCACCATTCAGATAGATTTAAATACTAAACAAGAAGGAGCAAGAAACCCGATAAATTTATAGTCCATGCATATACAGGAAAAGACATTGCATGTAAAACAAGATAGCTGTAAACGACAGATTAACAAATATATATATATATATAAATATGTTCACAGTAGATTAATTAGAGACAGATTCTGCTGTAAAATTTGGAAGCGTAACCAATATAGTGTTAGCAACGAGGACAAGAATAGTAACCCACAAGTATGATAACTCGGCGAAAGATAAACAAGTCTGTAGCCATTGTGCTTAAAGCTTCAGGAACCCAAAACAGAAAATAGGCCTCAGGCCGAATTAGACAGAGCTCTTAGTACTGCCCTAGGTGTGGCTACTAAAAATCTTACGCCACATAATCATCCAACACTGGAAAATAAATAATAATGATAACCCTTCGACTTCAAATCCGGGTGTTCACCGGCCATTTATGGCTGAGAAATCAACGCATAATTTAGAAAAGGTACTTGTGCAGGTAAAGGAAGTGTTGGTCAGCATGACAAGCGAATTTCACAGAATATAACACGCAAGGGCAACAAACGTAAGCGCAGACGAAAGGAACCTATACCTGCCATGTAGAGAAAAAAACAAGTTGAGTTAGAAACCGAACGGAGCCAGGGCATAGAGACCCTACCCTTACATTTAATCAAATTTAACAGCTTGAACTGGAAATTGGAAAGGATAATCGGGAGAATTCCCTGCATAATACCTGTAGGTTGTTGAAAAAATACGTTGCAGGCTAAAGACTAAACCATATAAGCCATGCAAGACGCCAAAAGACGAGACAACGCTTGGGTGTTAAACCTCTAGCCTCAAACCAAAGGGAAAGAATTTCTATTTGTCAATGGAATGCCAAATAACAATTGGAACCGTAACAAAACTTACCATGACGCTCCGCAGTAGCGGGCAGAATGAAACAGCCGACTGAGAGCACAGCACAAGCATAGAAATGTCAGATCATCACTGAACAGAGGCCATGAGCCGCAGCTGGAAGGAGAAACTCGGCGGTGGGCAGAGAGGGTACCAGAACCTCTGGAGGAGGAACGCGAATGAGCGGAAAGCAGTTACGGGCCCGATAGTCATCAGCCCAACCCTAACAATTTCCCACCGTTCGATCCACTCTAATATCTACGGCATGAAAAGAACCACATGCCGATCAACCCAATTAATTGCGTGCCAGTTACCAAAGGATTCGCCACCAGGATTGCCAATACAGAGTATCACCATAAATTATGGTGAAATAAATGCAAAAATGATGATGGATAAATATCCCATGGCGCGAATTAAACACTCATCAAACATAGATAATGTTCAGATAACACACCACGAAATGACAAGTCAAATTATACGCGATCATCGTTTTGAAAACTAAGAACCATAGTATAGTAATGATCGCCTTGATACAAAACACCAATATTTAATAAAGAGCCATGTAGGTGAACCTCCGTATCAATGTAATTATATCTCTTCTAAATGATTAAAAGAAAAATAAATGAGTCGGTACATTACGAATGATGTGTATTGTTATTGATTTGGGTGAAAGCTTTTTGATAGATCTATTTTACATGTTGGGAGATAGAATATTTTTTTTATTTTACCTAATGTTTTAAGGGTGAAAGTGACAACAGAGTGTGCACTTACATATACAATTAGTTTTTGTCGTGAGGAAAACGAGGTAAGAAATGCACATGTATTGTTTATTTGTCATCACAAATCCATTCAATACCTAATGATTTTTTTAAGTTCTTGTTCATTTCCAACATCTTTGTGCTATGCATGCTAGCCAAATGCAATGGGGATCATTGAGACACTTCTTTATGTTGCTTCCAACCTCCAACGCATTTAAATTTATTATTTTGCAAGGGATCTTGACAAGTGCTTGTCCATGTTATTTTGAATCTGGTTTATAGTGTAAGCAATCATTGCTTCATTATTTCTTTCCACTGTTCAACATTTCCTCTTTTCCATAATTGTTGATACTCAATAAAAATCTTTCCCTTTGTTCCTCTATTCACTGAATCAACGGTCCATCTTTCTTGTAACATATGGAATTCTTTACTGAATACTCATTGTATGCATAGCCTTCAATAAAAATATAATGACCTTCAAGCCTACAACTCTAAAATTCAGATTTATGTCCAAGGAGAATTGGAGACAAGGGGGATTGACTTTGTTCGATCTATGTTAGAGTAGGGGGAAGGGAATTTGTATACATAGATAACATGATTTATATCTAGAATCACTTGCACAAGATATTGAGACTCTGCTTACTAGTCTCTCACTTACGCATAAAAATGACATGGCATAATACAATTTCAGAGCTCAACACTTCCACTGCATCACGATTCAACATAAAGAATTGTTTACTTCCAAGGCAGAGTCTTCACAAGATGCAATGCTTTAATAACTATCAATTGCTAGAAATCCTTGTTCTAATACATGAAGTACATATAAATTCCAAAGAAAACAATTGAATGCACAACCCATTCATCATTTCGCTCAGAGAAAGGCACAAAGTTGTTCTCACAAACCTAGATATTACCATTCCTAGAAGCACATAAACATGGTATTCATTAATAAAACCTTTACATACATCTACTTCACTCAGGAACTCTCTCATTCCTCTCTTGGCCTAATTTCACATTAATTTGGCCATTAGCTTTTCCCTTAGGCTCACAATGATAAATAACATATAGAACAAAGCATATTTCTCTCATGATTTATTCACGAAATCTCTCATGTTTTTCAAGGTAGATTTGATTTTTCCTTATGAGAAAATCTTACCTATCCATTGCTTTTCTAAAACTATGACTCATATTTTTCTATAAAAATTAAAGAAATTAAGATTATTTACAATTAAGGAAACTCTAATGCTCCTGCATCAGACTCCTAAGGTAGAAAGATTTCATGACCTCCTGGTCATATGTCATCAAATTTTCATTTATCCAAGATCCAAAACTTTATGTTTTACTTGTCCATTCTTCCTTGCATGTTGTTGTTCCACCATTGACATTGCCTTCAATTATATAGGGTTCCAAATTTTATGTTGCTCTTGTCCACTTAACTTGTTGATGTAAAGCTTCTTAGTGAGCTGTACTTTGTTGTTTCCTATACTCTTGCTTTTGTTGTACCGTCCCCTGATCATCTTCTTCATTAACATCCACAATCTATCAATCCCCTCATCCAACTTTTTCCTTGACTGTTGAAACTTATTTTCATCTCCTACCCACTGCTGCATATATTCCTTGTGCATAAGAGTTCCAAGACTCTTACCAAATTATGATGTATACATCTGCCCCACTACTCGCTGCTCATGCCTTGCAACTTCCTCCGGATTATTGTCTTCCGAGAAAATAAAATAAAATAAAATTTTTATGAGGCAAACTTCCCTCACCTTTCATCATATTATCTTCTTCTGTCTTCACTCACTGTTATTTGTCGCCATCTCTAAGAAATAACATAAAATTTATTTCCTTTATTACAAAATCATATTCATCATCCTCCCTTTATATCTCTGGTTGTAATATCAGGGTCTTTCAATCACTTTTCCAACAATTTTATTTCCAACTTAAATTTCATACATACAAGAATCCATCCATTTACTCAAGAAAATTATAGGAAAATCAACATTCCGTAAATATGTGGGAAATCACATTCCACATTAGATCACGGGAATCTAGAGGCTTATACTTTGACCCTCAAATAAACAAGGGAATCCAAAACTTACTGTAAAAACAAGAAAACAAGCAAAGGTAGCTAAAGAACTTTTCTTCCAAAAATCCAAGGAACATGCCTCCACCCGAGCTGTCAAGAGAATAAAGAGAAGACCATATCCACCCTCTAGACTTCTTACAACGAATCCAGAGACTACACTCCTCACTTGAGAGATATTCTTCCACTCTGTAAAACCAAAAAACAAGCATAGGGGGCTAAAGAATTCTACTTACCAGAGATCCAAGGAACAAGCCTCCACCCAAGTTATCAAGGGAATCCATAGAAAACCTTCTCCACCTTTATTTTACTTTTTTACCTTATTGTTATTACTAGTGTTTCTGTTGTTGTTTTCTGTTATCACTCATTGCATAGTTAAATTCCATCCACGTATATTTCTTCATTTATAATTGTTGTCACATTTAGGGGTAATGCTTCAAGGTATTCGAGCGATGACCTTTTTTCTGACCCATCTGCCCAATATCAACATGTTCTCATTCATGCCATCTTTGCACTGCCCATTCCCAACCTTTCTCAGTTTTTACTCATGCTTTTATGTATACACAAGGGCCTTACCCAGGCCACATACTTCCATTGGGTTCCTCTCATCCCTATTCCCAGAGTTACATTGTTTTCCTTCCATACAAAACCAATGTTTCCAAGTGCCCCCCAAAGCAAGAAAAACAAAAGGAGAATCCAAGAGAAAAAGAGGGAAATAGTAAAAAGAAAGAAATTCATGACTATTGTCATAAAATTGCAAAAAAAATAGCATGGCCATGCATAAGTCAACAACCAAAATGGTAGATCAAATATAAAATTAATCAATAAACACAAAACATAAACTATTAAATTATCTCAATGACTCAATCTCTATGAGTTTCAGTGTTTTTAATGCTTCATGAATAAAACTCAATCCAAGCCTTCTTCAAGCTTCCATGGAAACCTTTTTTTAAATTTGTGATGCCCCTATAATTTCTCCCAAAAGGAATTCCTTCAACGCTTATCAAAGGGTCTTTAAGCGAATATCCCTCTTCTTCCCTCTCTTCCAGCATGATAACCTACTATCTGAAGTGTTTGTGATTTATTACACATTTCTCTTTTCTTGTTGTATTGAGTCTCCTTATGCGTTGCCACATGCATTCAATTGTTAGCATCATAAATGCAAATTACACATTAGTTTTTTCCTTTCCATGCTATGCTAAGCATGTTGTCATGTCGCTCCTCATATATATTAATTAATTTATTAATTACATGTCTCAAAATTCAGGACATAAGTAGGCATACTTTATATTTCAACATAATTTTCCAAAATCGGAATTTATAAGCACATGTATGTATCAACTATTTTATAATCATGCTTTCACAAGTTTAAAATCAATCTATTACCAAAACTTATCCGCACTAACTAGAATCAACCTCTTTACCAAGCCCAACAATAACAAAGCATCTTCCATCTCAAAGGTCAGTTAAAAACCATTTAACATATAAGAATATATTATTTTTATAATTTATAGTTTTCACATTTATGAAATGTATCATGTATATGTAGGAAATCTCACAGTCAATACATAGCCATTCAATCACAATGCTATATTTTTCACCCTCTTTCACAAGCAGGCAATCAATAATAACATCACTCTCTAGCAAAGCTACAATTTTTTTTATCTATGAGGTCTACACAAGACCTTTTCCTTTGAATTCATCCAGTTCGAGTATTGAACATGGATGCTATATTTGCAATTAAGATAACAACCCTTGTATGCTTCAACTATCCATACCTATATGCAACATCCCATTCCTTGAACAAGAAATATATAAACCACTAATGACAAGCACCCATAAGGAAAACATAGTAACCAAAATTAGCGTATAGAAATAGTCAACCTCCACTGAGGCTCTTTTCCATGAGCCAATCAAACCAAGGGATTTTCACATCCTAATTAGTGTATAAATATTTAATCATAAACAACTATACTATGCCATACAAGCCACAGAAGGATTTACTCAATCCCTCCTATCATAGGGAATTCACATGTACATCTATTCCAAATGCGTAAAAATACACCACTTGTCCGGTAGTGTTAGTACACTAAAAACAACTGTACACACAAACATGCAAGCATTTCTGAAAAAACTAAAGAAAATAAAAGTATCCGAAGTGACATTAATAAGTTTTCCAGACCTTCAAGATCCATAATGGCAACACATGAAATGTCAATGCATTTTTCAAAATAAGTAATTATGCCAGAAATATCATTGCAGTCATCATGCAATCCATAATAAATATTATAATTAGCATATAATCATATTAACTTTTAGCTACAACACTCAAAGCTAAAGCTCCACCCTAGCTCCAAATATGTAAGCATTAAACCTATTGCTTTGTTAATTCTATAATAGGGTACCAATTTATTCCCAAAGGTCTAGAGTTGAACCCTAGTCTACATTTCTTTTACGATAGAGCCCATCCAGTCCAAGTGTTGAACCTGGAAGTTCTGATACCACTCTATAACTGATCCCCTACTATCCCTAGCCCCTACTAATGGTAGAAGGAAGAAATTACTCTGATGACATGACCTCTAAAGTCCAGTTATGGAAACGAGGTTTATTTTTTTTCCTCAAAACTTAAAATGGATAACATCGTTGTGTTTGAATCGTCAAGACCTTTCTAATGATATAAAATTTTCCTCGATCCGACTCTCGGATGAAAATATATGGTCGATTGAACTCTGGCCTATTAGGTCTCACCACATCATGTTACTTTCTACGTGGCATCCACATGGTCCCCACATGGCTACCCAGGTCATAGCCACATCACCATCACCTAGCAACACTACCATACCTATTTATCCGTTCATGTCTAGTACCATGCTATAAATTTTTTATGGAAAAATATATGTGTGAACTCAGCTTTCTGAACCTTGCAAGTTTCACGCGGGCCCCTTTGTGCCACTTCATCCTGGAGATAAAATCATAGGAATTCCCTTTACGGCGCCCCATCAAAACTACTAGGGAATATTTTATGGGGTTACGTGGATCCCATATGGACCCATCCTCCAACGCGTCCCGAGACCATTTGTTGTAGCCACGTGCTTGGTCTCCTCAACATCATATCATCGCGAGACTATGCCCTCTATTTAAATCCATTGGGGGGTCATCACCCTTATTTAGCTTTGGGGTAGTGTGGAATTCCACCTCCTACGCATTATGCTACACCACCCCCCCCCCCGTTAAGGCCAGAGTTATGTATCAACACCCAGAATCTTTACCCTGTGAATAAAATATCGATGGGATTGCACCCAACTTCATGAGAAATCATTAGGATAGAGGCACCAATGTCCATCACATAGAGGGAAGAGCTTACCAAATCAACGAACTAGATTCAGTGATAGGTTACGCTACCAACGACCCCACTTTCTCATATCACCTCGACAATTAAATCCCAATGGGGTTGCACAAGCCTCCACTTGAAACCTCTAGGGTAATTCTTCTTGGGAACACAGATGGTGCTAACACTCCCTCGACATCCAACGAGCTCCCTACCTACGTGCCCTTGGTCATGGCTCTTGGCCATATGGTGCCCCACCAAACATGTTTATGTGTGTATGCTTTGGGATTTTCTACCTTTAGCACTTTGTTACAACACTCACACACATGACCTGCCACAACTCGAGAGTCAGGCTCTTAATGTCTCAAGGCTCAACCCTCGCTCATATACATACAATGGTATAGCTATTCATACCTATCCCTCATGAGATTATCTGTGTGCACATACATAGTATTCAAACTGTCATTCCTAGGCTTATAGAGGCTTCGACCATTCCCTTGTGCTTGAGAGATTACTAGCCTAACCTAGCCATACTATATATATATATATATATATATATATACCAATGATATCTCTCTTGATATTTTGACAAGGCTTGGCCTAGCTTGTTAAATATACACATACAAATTTATTTATATAACATTTTAGTATTGAAAATAAGTGTAAAGCATCAAAACCTGTGATGTGGGATAAAAAGAAGCTCCTATTTGAAACTTTAGTCACTCTTGTTATCTTGTATGGATGTGAGGTTTGGGGTTGCAACATCTCTAGAGAACCCTGGAGAAATATTGAGCAAATCCAGAAGCGTTTTATAACGTATAACCTCAAAATTAAGAGCAATACACCCTATCTTATTTTCCTTATAGAAGCGGGTATTTCGTTTATCGAGAACCTAGCTATGACTAGGCACCTGTTGTACAAGCACAAAATCAATAACATGGGAAACCATAGGCTTCCTAAGCTAGCTTTAAATTCCAGCCAAAACCAACTAAGGCTCAAATGAGGTTGGTATAAAGATACCAAGGCCTGGTTAAACCATTGGGAGATCGACGAAAATGTTGCATGGAAAAACATTAATAACATTAAAAATATTGTTACTTCTAAGTTTAAAGAGAAAATGTGGTGTGAGAAAGATTTAGAGGCTAAAAGAAAATTAAGATATTATAAGGAGGTCATCAACCCTACTCTAGAAAAAAATTAATATAGCCAAGATAAGAACGAAATCTCATGAGCTTCATAGTGAAACAGGTCCCTGGGTAGTTCCTAAAACACCATGGGTGGAAAGGATCTACCATCTCTGTGAGAATATGAACATTGAGGATGAAAATAAATTCCTCTTAGAATGCCCTGCATATACCCACATTAGATTTCAATTTCATAAACTTTGTTGCAATATCGACCTTCCTAGCCTTTTAACATGTCAAAATTATAGTGAGCTTGGGACGCTGCTCTCCAAGCTCTTTGAGCATAGGATTACAATTTTAAAACAAACTAAATAATTCGTTTCTTTAGGTCTGATAGACCAAATTTTGGTCTGAGGGGACGTAAACCATCATCATCATCATCATCAATATACAATCAACTATCTCTCATGAGCTTAAAAAGTCTTCATCCCAGTCTACAAATCTATAAATAATCAGACATAAATATGTATTTAATTCACATAAATGCAAACACTTTCCTTCCTAAGCTTGATAGTAATAAAATTAGGCCTAATATCCAACCTTGTAGCTGCATAAAAGAAACTTGACAGAGATTTGTCTATTCATTATAGTTAGGCCCATTGGAAAAAATTCATGCTCATAATAGTTCATGGATATACATGCCTCTTAGGGTAATAACAAACAAAAAAAAATCTCATGAATGCATAAGAGAATCCATTCATTTACTTAGGAAACTTAATAAGAAAATCAACATTCCTTAAACATGCAGGAAATCACATTCCATATTATATCACAAGCATAACCAACACATTAAATCAATACCATTACATGCCTTAACCAACACATTAAACATAGATACAAAAAAAAATGTACAAAGGATTGAGTATACACTAATTTTATCAAATGTGCTCAACAACTAATATTTGGGCCTTCAACTCTCCACCCAAACTTAAACGCACTGCAACCAATCCTTTCTTGTAGTTGTCACCCCCAAGCCAGATTCCATATCTTGAGGACGAATGATTAATGGATTAAACCAATTCTGCTAACTGGAACAGGGAGTCAATAGGACTATCCACCTCCACCCACTAGCTACTTCATGTAGTCCATATCTCACAAGGACTCCAGAGGTCCACCACATCCACCCTTTAGTTACTTCAATAAGAAATGTAGCTTTACCATCATAGGCTAAAACAAGGAATCCAGAGGCTCATCTCCACTCTCAAATAAATAAGGGAATCCTGAGGCTTATACTTCCACCCCCAAATCAACAATGGAATCCAAAGGCTTACATCCACCCTCAAATCAGATAGGAAATCTAGAGCCTTATACCGCCACCCTCAAATCAGAAAGGGAATCTAGAGGCTTATACCTCCACCCTTAAATAATCAAGAGAAACTAGAGGTTTATATCTCCACCCTCAAGTCAGTAAGGGAATCCAAAGGCTTCTACCTCTACCTTCAAATAAGCAAGGGAATCCCGAGCTTATTATAAAAAGAACAAAACATGCAGAGGGGGATAAATAACTTTCCATCCTAGAATCCAAGGAACAAGCCTCACCTCAAGTTGTCAAGGGAATCCACAGAAGACCATCTCCACCCTCTAGTCCTACAGTGAATCTATAGAATATTCTCCTCACCTAAGAGATATTCTTCCATTATGTAAAACCATATAAGAATTAGAGGGGTCTAAAGAAGTCTCCTTACCAAGAATCCAAGGAACGAGCCTCCACCCAAGTTGTCAAGGGAATCCAAAGAATACTAACCTCACTTGAGAGATATTCTTCCACCTCCCATTGCTCAACCAAATTTTTTCTCTACTCGTGTTTTAGAAACAACTCTGAGCTATGTAATTTTTTCCTCTTGCATTATGGCTCTCTTTCTTTCTCTATTTCGCAATGATTTCTTCTGCATCATGTCCCTGGTACTTTATTTCTTATGTTCTTGTTCCACTAGGCCTCTTTCTCAACCTTATCTTTTTTTGTTTTGTTTTGTTTATGGAATTCTTGTCATTCAGTGCGTGAGAATGTGATTAGAGGAATGCTCACCCCCGTTTTCTGTGGTCTTTTCCACTACCGTGATACAACCATTTCAGTGCATGGGAAGACACTCTTATCACTCGCCCTTGAGCTTGAACACGATGGTTCTGTCGTATTTGAATGGTGGTGGGGGTGTTGTTGTGTTAACTCCTCCCCTTCGCCACTTCCTGTTGGTTGAATTCAACTTTCCCAACTACCAATGCAACCCATTCTCCATTAATTATATCCTTTTAACCATGTGAATTTATGTAAGTCACACATGATTCTTTTGTCCTCTTTCAAAGCTCCACTAACTAATACATTCAACTCAATTTAGTGCATATCTACTAACCATTTATAGCTATCATGAAACAAGCCAAGCTTCCTTCAAATCCCAATCAATCTCATACCTTAAACTTTGGAATTTGTGTCCCAATTCTTAGGCCTTTTTAATTGCAATTAGGGTTGTCACACCTCCATAATTCTTTAGTAGGAAAATATTTTCACTAGGATGGAAGAACAAGTCAAAGATCATTAGGCACAAGCGTACAACCTCTTTATTGGTCTGTCATGACATGTGGAAAAATCTTTCCCATCCTTGGTTCTTGCAATCTCAGAGTGGTCTAGACTTGAGGAGGTCGACGAATGGTAGATTATGAAACTTATTGAGGCCAACCTACCAATTATTAGATGGGGCCTATCCCTAAATGAGCATGACTAGAATATGGACCAGACCATATGGATGGTGATCACTTTGATAATTAATAGTTGTTTTGACATAAATTGGTCTATGTTTTGAAATGAACACTTGTGTTCTTATAAGTTTTTTAAATAACTACTCTTCTTTTATGTATATCAATATAATTAAAATAATTCTTTGTAAATCATATTTACTTTTTTCCAATGTAAATTTTGGGCATTAGGGACCACTTGAGGAATAATGTCGACCTCTCTCTCAACCCAAAGGAAAGAGTGAGGTTGTTGGTACCAAGCCAGCATAGGGTATAAACTCATTTAAGAGCCCCTAGAATAACCACTTTTCCATTCACATTTTTTTTTTTTAAATTTGAAAAAGGTTACATTTTCACCACTATGTAGAATAAATTATTTTCTATTCACCCTTCACTTAAATAAATTTGTCTCTTTTATATCTTCTCTATAACCTCTTTTTTTGTAAATTTAAATTGTATCTCCTCAAAATGTCTTCATACAACAAAAGATATCATTGGTCATGTTCATGCTATGTTTGGTCATGGTCTGCTTCAAGGGAAACTAGATATGTTGACCATGGATAGGAGTTAAGATAATTGAAAATAACAACTATCATTATGACGTTCATGAAAACTAACATAGATTGAACTACAAAAAGTAAAACAAAACCAATAAGTGGGTAAACATAGCATCAAGAGTCCCTTGAAATAACTGGTGCTAGATCTTGAGCGCTAGTTCCAATTAGTTTTGGAGGTTTCAAATCACATTGAAGATACCTTTCAAGATGAGCAAGTCGAGCATCCAAACTAACAAGACAAAAGCGTTGGTAATGTTGCACATGTTTGATTTCATTCAGGGAAGAGATTATATCATTGCATTCTTCATGTTTCTCCTTCAAGAACCTACCCAAGAGTGTCTTAATTTACGAGTGGAGGGTAATTAATTTCAAATACTAGCTTTGTCTTCCCCTAGTGTGTCCAAGGTAAGGAACCCAATTGACTATTTTAGCTTGAATTCTAGAGTCAGAGTAGGCTTGTCAGTCACTAGTGGTTAAAACTTCAAGTTGATGAATTTCCTCTTGAATTTTTGGAGAAGTGGAGGAGTGAAAAATGGTTATGGCATCTTGATCTCGGGCTTGGGCTCGCATTCAGCCTTGAGGGCCTCTACCACCTGACCCCCAACAACAATGTATTCACTATCGGGGCACGTTGCACCAAATTACGAAGGGGCAAGGTAGAATTATGACCCAAAACAACAATAAACTAGAGGCATTGAGGATGAGAAAACCAAATATAAGTAAAACCCAAGGAGACAAAAATTTCTACGGAGGTCTGCGTTGGATTCTTAGGAAGAACAATGTTTGAGTGGGGGAAACCAAAATAATATAGGAAGAGTTCAACAACCTCCGAGAGGCAACAACATCAAAACCACTACCCACCCCCACTATGCTTTTAGCACTACATGCCAACACTGACCAAATATAAGCTAAACTAGTGAAGAGGTTGTCAAAGTGGAAAGAATTGGATATAAATACAATTTCCAAATGTTGATCGGTTTGTTAGGAATGCACCTCCATTATTGTGAGAGAAGGATGAAAGATTTCGTCTACTTCTCTTGCATTGGTTGTCACCATAGTTGCCTTCAGTGCCCCAGGTGGTGCTTCTAGGGCCTCCATATTTTCCCCTCATTGTTTGTAAGTGTCCGGTGGATGAGCTGGAGAACCACAAACCCAAAGGCTTAACCTCCCAAAATCCTCATGCATGCCAAACCATAGCTGTGGAAAAATATCGTTTCCCACACTAAAGAGGAAACCCACAATTTGTCACAACCCTGAATCTTCGCAGCCAAATATGATCCCCTCATTTGCTATGGGCCAAAAGAATTGTCCCACAAATGAGTGCCCTGAATTCCAACACCGTTATAAGGGGAAATCTTAATTTTATTTGAAACCACTTTCCTTATTCTAGTTTTATGAAACTTAACTTCTCCCTCTGTAGAATGACTACTTTTCCATTCACTCTTTTGTTTTAATTGCCCTTTTACCTCTATGTAAAATGATTAATTTTCTATTTTTCCTTCATTTAAGTAAGTTATTTTCTAGGGAATTTAACAAGAAGATTTAAAGGCATTAATACAAAGCTTATCGTGAAATTTATGCAAATTAAACATGGTTGGGGAGAAAAAAAACCATTCCTTCTAACAACTTAAAACAAATTAATTATAAAATTATATTACTAATTTTTTTACAAAATTATAAATTAGATCATGCCTAATAATAGATCATACAATATAGTTTGTTTTATGTTTTTTCTTTAATTCTCCTTTTATTATGGATACGACCTATTTGTATACTTGGGTCTGCGGAGGTCATCAACCCCACCCTAGAAGATCAAAAGTATCTCTCTGTTTTAACTAGCTCAAAGAAGAAAATTAATATAGCCAAGATTAGAACGAACTCTCATGAGCTCCATAGTGAAACAGGTCATTGGACAGTTCCTAAAACACCATGGATGGAAAGGATTTTCCATCTCTGTGAGAATATGAACATCGAGGATGAAAATCACTTCCTCTTAGAGTGCCCCGCGTACAACCACATTAGAGCTCAATTTCATAATCTTTGTTGCAATACTGACCTTCCTAGCCTTTTAAGATGTCAAAATTATAGTGAGCTCGGGAGGCTTCTCTCCAAGCTTTTTGAGCATAGGAATAAAATCTTAAATCAAACTAAATAACTTTTTTCTTTAGGTCCGATGCATCAAAGATTGTCCGAGTAGACGTTAACCATCATCATCATCATAATGTTTACAAAAATGATATTTTGTAGTGTTTTATGTATGGAAAAAATATATTGATTTTTTAAATTAAATATATAAATAAGATTAAAAATAATGTAAATAATTTTTATTTTTATTTTTTAAAATACATATTTATTTATGTAATTTGTTATTATATTTATCATCATTAACACAAGCGGTGCATTTGCTTAGTTCTTCTTGCTTAGTTTGAATATATCCAATTAAAGTAAAAACATCACATTGAAGTTAGTGTTCTTTATAACATTGTTAATTTAGGTTTTAATAAATTAGTAAATTGAGGTATTTTGTTAATGGTATTTATGCATTTTTTAAAGTATGAATAATTATGTTGCTAATTTTATTTGTTGAAATATGAATTTGTGCACATTTATTCTTCGTCCAATATTATATTTTTATTAATATAATACTTTTTAATAAAATAAAATATATATTAATAAAATATAAATAAATGTGTATATATAAATTAACCCAAACATAAAGTAATGAATTAATTATAAATAAATAAATAAATATATTTCAACTAATTATAAAAAAATGTATATATAAAAAGGTAGTCTAACTTATAGACAAAATGATTTTTATTTTTTATTTTTTTATTTTTTTTCACGATATTTTTTTGGTTAAAATTAATCAAAATCCCACATAGATTTTAAAAAAAACTTTCAGAGTTTAAATTGTTTAATCTGCATAATTCCAATATCCAAGGGGTTTTCAGAGTGCTGAATCCATTTCTCCATTCAAAAATGTATTTTAAATAACAAAAAAATCTTGAAATTGTATTGCTGGATTTTAGTGAATTCTCGTGAAAAAACTAATCTATAAATTAAACCCCACACACACACACTATTTTAATAATAAATTAAATTAAAATTATATATATATATATATATATATATATATATATATATATATATATATATATATAAAATAAATTAAATTAAAATAAAATAAATAAGAAACTCATATATATATATATATATAAATTTTATCATATATTTTTTATATTTTAATAATAAATTAACATTATTCATATTTTTAATTATAAACTATTTCACAGATTTTTTAATGCCATTAGTCAAGATGTGATAATGCTGAAACTACTAGTCTTTTTGGGCTCCTTTTGTCCAGCTACATGGGTGTGAATTGTGGGCTAGCAACACCATGTCTCAAAATGGAAGCAAATTGAGAAAATCCATAAAAGCTTGATCATGAGCAAGTTCAAAATAAAAAGTTATGTACCTTATGAGATAATGTTGAGTGAAAAAGGAGCAACTCCCATAGAAGCAATCGCTATGGTGCAACTCATAAGATATCTAAAAAGAATTGAGCAAATGGGAGTAGGTAGATGGCCTAATGCTATCTTCAAAGAATGCATGAGTGAATGAAAGAAAACATGGATAGGAAAAAACTACACATGGATGAAAAAATAGAATATCTACCTCAATGCTTGTCCCACAAATAGCAAGGAGCTAAAGAATTTTGTTATGGAGAAGTTTAGTAAACAATATGGGGAAAATAGTTGTGTAGAAAGAAGAAGTAGTACATTGAAGAATTCAACCCTAGGTATGATCTCCAACAAAAAAGAGTACATTGGAGCTAGAGCTAACATTCAGTGGAGGGCAAGGTTTCTTATTGTTCAATGAAGAACAACTTTGGTGTGAAACAAGATGGTGGAAAAGGCCTAAAAAAATTGGGAAGAACAAGTGTGTTCATTTTGCAAGTCTGTTGCAGTGGAATCGGAAAAACATTTCAAAAGTGATGCGTTCAAAGACATCAGAAAAATTATGAAAATATGTTCTTGACATTGTCTTTTTAGAATAAAGTTGTTGAAAAATTAAACCAACTCATCATTAATTTAAATAAAAAAAATCCATAATCTTATAAAATATTTTTAATCTCGTAAACTCTAAAATTTAATTTAATTTCATTTCCTAATATATTCTTAGCCGCTAGCTTGATCGGCTTTCTTTCATCCATGAAGCCGTTTTAAAGAGTAAATGTAATTAAGAGGAAACCTTTTGAAACCTTTGAACTTTAAATGTTTCCTTTTCAACTGCTACATCGAACTCGTTTACACTTATTCGATCGGAATCGTATCCAAGGAAACGTCGTAAATTTTTTTCTTAAAAAAATCTTTATTTTGTGTGGAAAGTTAAAGATGGTACTACGGTATCGTCATCTTCTAACATGCTCATTGCTTTTTAATAGTAATTCTTGTACGTCTCCCCATATATATCTTTATTATTATTTAATTTAATTTATTTACTTATTAATTGAGTTTTATTTTATAATTAATATATTAATATTTTTATTTTAAAATTAATATATTAATATTTGTAGAATTAATACATTTTATTTTTTATTATATAATAAATAATTTTATAGTTATGGATTTGGAGTATATTTTAAATTGTTTTTTTATTAAATTAAAAAATCACATTTTTAATATTTAAAGAAATAAGTTAACAATCCAAGGCTTAAAGATATCAGTAAAAGTGAACTTATGTCATTGAATGACCACCAACTAATAATTTCAGGTGGAATGGTTTTCTTTAAACATGCATTCAAAAATAGTAACCAATAATAATTGTCTTACTCCTAATTAATAATTAAATTATAATAAATTTCCTCATATATATATATATATATCCTAAACTTATACAAATAAACTATAAATATATTATTCCCAATTACAATAAAAATCAAATAATATTAATAATAAATAACTAATAAATGACTTCTATTTTTGGCTTCTCTATTTTTTTTAAATCACTATTTTCTATTTTTATTTTTTAATCTTTATTTTCTACTTCATTGGGTTGTAAGTCTAAGTATTCAAAAACATGATTTAAACACTGCTACTGCAAGATTTCTTATTATTATTATTTTTTTTCTCGGATTCTAGCCACTTTTGGCCGTGGGAGCAATTCCTTAGCCTCAGTAGACAATTCCAACCACTTTTGGATGTCCAAGCAATTCCTTTGCCTCCTTAGACAACAATTCCTTTGCCTCCTTAGACAACTCCCTTCATTCCTATAGCTATTGGAGTTCTAAAAAGTGTATGTTTTCGATATTAAAAAACAACTAATAAATGACCCTATCAACATCTAGTTTGAATGGTCATTTGCAAAATTAACGGGATAAATCTACAAATCCCTAACTAAAAGGAAAAAAAGGCAATATATTTGTAAAAGACAAGAGAATCTCTTACACCTCTCTAAGGTGGCTCCTAAGAAATTCTGGAGGCAGATTCTAACTAGGAAAACTAAAGATAATAATGACAAGAGAATCTCTTACATCTCTCTAAGGTGGCTCCTAAGAAATTATGGAGCCAGATTCTAACTAGGAAAACTAAAGATAATAATAAAATTTCTTTACACGACTGGAATTCCTATCTTAAAAAGCTTTATGAATCTCCAAATGCTAGGAATAAATTTGAAACCCTGCTCACAATGAAAGAAGTTTTCTCATTAGAAGACATTGATTTTGGGGTTAAACGCCTGGAAAATGGGAAAGCTAAAGACATTGAAGGTTACCAGGTGGAAATCTTAAAAATTGGAGGTCCTGTCCTCATCCCCCACATCCACAAGCTTTTCAACCAAGCGGTCAAGCAAGGGTTCCCTAAACCTTGGACTCAGAGCCTCATTATCCCTATTTTTAAAAGTGGGGATACAAATAACCCCTCTAATTATCGGACAATTATGATCAACCCTCTCTTAGCCAAGTTATATGGTATTATTTTGGAAAAGAAGTTGAGCATTTGGCTTGAAAGTGAAGGTAAGCGGGCTAAAGGCCAAGCGAGTTTTAGAAGGCAGCACTCAACAACGGACCACCTCGTTACGCTTAGGATCATTGTGGAGGAATGCCGCAATGATAAATCCAATCTCTTATGTTGCTTTGTGGACTTTAGAAAGGCTTTCGATACGGTTCCTAGAAACAACCTATGGAATAGATTAGAAGAGCTAAATGTTCCTTTCGAGCTAAGAGCGGCCACTATAAGGTTATACGAGAATGTAATTGCCAAGTTAAAGAGAAATGAGGGGTGGTCAAAAGATATTAAGTGTAATATCAGAGTTAAACAAGGTTTCCCCCTCTCCCCTACCCTATTTGGCATTTACATCGACAAGCTAGAAGGTTGTTTAGAGGAAGCAGGATGTGCTGGCACGATCTTAGCTGGGATAGTCATCATCCTTCTTCTCTATGCTGATGATATTGTTCTTCTCGCAAGGTGCCCATATGATCTTGATAAGCAACTTAGACTTCTTAAGGATTTCTGCTCTACCATGGGTATGTCTGTTAACACTGACAAAACAAAAGTTATGATTATAAAATCCAAGAAGGACACTTACGCTAATTTTATGTATGAAAATAGTAACTTGGAGGAAGTGTCTTCTTACAAGTACCTAGGAATTGATATTCATCACAAGCTCAACTGGAACTATAGCATTCAGAAAAGGATTAATGGGGGGTGGAAAGCTTATTTTGGTCTTGAAAATAATTGTAAAACGGAAAACCTCGTAATGTGGGATAGAAATAAGTTCCTCTTTGAAACTTTAGTCACTCTTGTTATCTTATATGGATGTGAGGTTTGGGGTTGCAGCATCTCTAGAGAATCCTGGAGAAAGATTGAGCAAATCCAGAAGCGTTTTATAACTTATAACCTTAAAATTAAAAACAATACACCCTATCCTATTCTCCTTATAGAAGTGGGTCTTTCCCCTATCGAGAGCCTAGCTATGACTAGGCTTCTATTGTACAAGCACAAGCTCAATAGCATAGGAGACCATAGACTTCCTAAGCGAGCTTTAAATTCCAGCCAAAACCACCTAAGGCTTAAACGAGGTTGGTATAAAGACACCAGGGCCTGGTTAAACCATTGGGAGATCGACGAGAATGTTGCATTACAAAACATTAATAACATTAAAAAAATTGTTACTTCTAAGTTCAAAGAAAAAATGTGGTGTGAGAAAGATCTAGCAGCTAAAAGAAAATTAAGATATTATAAGGAGGTCATCAACCCCACCTAGAAGATCAAAAGTATCTCTCTGTTTTAACTAGCTCAAAGAAGAAAATTAATATAGCCAAGATTAGAATGAACTCTCATGAGCTCCATAGTGAAACAGGTCGTTGGACAGTTCCTAAAACACCATGGATGGAAAGGATATGCCATCTCTGTGAGAATATGAACATCGAGGATGAAAATCACTTCCTCTTAGAGTGCCCCGCGTACAACCACATTAGAGCTCAATTTCATAATCTTTGTTGCAATACTGACCTTCCTAGCCTTTTAAGATGTCAAAATTATAGTGAGCTCGGGAGGCTTCTCTCCAAGATTTTTGAGCATAAGAATAAAATCTTAAATCAAATTAAATAACTCTTTTCTTTAGGTCAGATAGACCAAATATTGGTCTCGATAGGACGTTAACCACCACCACCATCATCATCATCGATATTTTTTATTTCTGAGTATTGCAGTTCAACATCTTTTTCATATAATTTATTACTATAGTTATTGAGCCGAGTTAATTTAATCAGAATTTTTTAAACAAAATTTATTAGTATTCTATAAATTTAATTAATATTTTTAAATTTGAATATCTATATATATATATATATATATGTATATATATATATATATGTATATATATATATATGTATATATATATATATATATATATATATATATATATATATATATATATATATATATATATATATATATATATATATATATATCTATCTGTATATATATATATATATATATATATATATATATATATATATATATATATATATATATATATATATATATATATATATATATATATATATATATATATATATATATATATATATTTCTTTTCCACGAGAAAAAAATCAACTACTTTCTATCTTTCTATTAAGATTTTACTGAAGTAACATTTAGTACATTATTTACATTCAAGATACCACGAAAAGGGCTGATGCGCTCGTGCACACCGCGTGTATAAAATTACAAATTGCACCCGTGAGATAGACACTAAACATGCTTTTCTCTTTTGGACATTACATGATTCCCTTTGAATGGAAAGGAAGAACAAGACTGACTCATTGTTCCTTGTAGTGCATATTTGTCGGAATCTAAACTTTCGGCTACATGCGCTCTCTTGTTTTGCTTTAAGTCTTAAATCGAGATCAAGCCTAGTTGGCGTTAAATCCTCCATAGGATATTGCCCGAGCACAGAATGTGAGAATATTTATTCTCATTTTGGATGGGTATATCTCTTTCGTCTTCCGTCTCTTGCGCTGGTCCTCTTGAGGGAAATTGCCAACCTTTGGTTGCTTTCCTTGTTTTCTTCTTCTTCCTGTTTTCTCTTTTTGCATCTAGGCATGTATTTTGTAGTGGTGGGTTTCCTACAAATGTGCCGAATGCGGTGTTTCATAATCCGGATGTTGTGTCCATTTTTGTTGGTTTTATGTATCGGGCGGATGCTTTCAGAAAGCCCACTGGGATCCACTTCCACAGTTTTGATGGTGAAAATTCTCTCTTCAATCTTTGAATGTCTTTGTTTTGATATATCTCCCAAGGTTGTCCTATTTCGCTCTGAGCTTATTCATTAGCAATGAGGCTGCTGAATTCCCATACGATCCAGGACCAGTTAGCATTCTAGTAATCTCCATCATGTTTGCGTGAAATGGGAACCAAGGTGTGATGAAGAGACCGGTAGAGCCCTAGACCACGGTCTCTGCTGAATGATATCTTGGCTTTCTGCGAGGAAACTTTATAATAGAGTACCTTGAGCATAGATGGGTATCACATTCATAGTCCATTTCATAGATATCATTGGAACAACTCCATTGGAACAGCTGATAAGATTAAATTTGCAAATTGTGTATGTGATTGAAGTGGATCAATGTTCTTTAATCTCTACGGTGCCTCTATGTTGGATAAACATGATTCGGTTGCTCCCTGATGTATGGTTTTGGGGTGTTCTCGAATTTGGTTGGATGGTGATGTTGTTTTGTTTTCCTTGAAGAATGTTCTGTATGAAGGGCCAATTGGGGTTTCCGTACTAGAGGTGTTGGCTCCCCTCCTGGGTTAGTGAGCTCTATTTTGTTCTGTTCTAGCAGACATATTTACTCCTGCCGCTCCACCTTTGAGTCTTAGATTCAGTACAATGGAGGAGTTCCTTTGGATATAATAGTCTTTTAATTGCATTCCTTCCTAGAGTAACTTCCTAGAAAAAACAGGATTTGTTTTATATCTGGAATACCCGTAGCAATTTGTATCTTTTGCTTCAGATCTGTAACCAACTCTGATTCCTGTACCCAAATGATTTTGGATCTCCCATCTAAGTTTTTAATGAAAATATGAAACTGGATCTCTGCTTTTAAGCCCCATCCTCTTTCATCTATGTTAGAGTTTTTTGTGGTTAACCCCGTGCGTTGAGGACCACCCACCGAACAATCTCTAAATCCAGAAATCATTGTGACCTCACACAGGGAGGGCACCCAGGTGGGAGCATCCCTACTCCTCCTCAGCAAATGCTGGCTCATATGGATAAAGAGGGGCTTCATCTGCATAACTTCCCACGCAGTGAGCAGAAATCCCCGTCCTTCAGGCATCCAAAAAATGCACATAACTATATAGCGAAAAATAATAAAATCATAATGAAGGGAGATAGATACCTAGAGAAAACAAGCCCTTCGGATCTGGATAGATCCAATCGCTGTGGAGAGAGACCCTTTACCAACCGCACTGCAACGAGCCAAAGAAACGTGCAGGAGATCCAAATGGGAGCCACAATCGATGGAAGGGTCATCCGCAACTAATCCACTCCACCCCTGCCTCCTTCGAGAAAATGGGCCTCCTGCCCCAACCGTAGTCACCATCCCTACAACTCTGACCCATAGTGCCTCATTTCTGCCGAAGAGGGGCTGTAGCCTGACGCGCAACGCAAACAAATACAAAGAAATCCCTGAAGCTGAGTGGGGGTGCAGAGACCCCAGGGTAATCCCATATCTGAGGTCATAGTGAGCTGTGGGAAATCAGAGAACGAAATCTGGCTTCTCCTTTGTATAATCTCCATCGTTAATCTCTGCATGGCCTGAGATCAGGGACCTCCCTTCCTTCTGTTACAGGGCCCAAGTAAACCAAATTCCAACCCTTCCTGGTGCGCAATCCATAGGAGACGTTGTTGCACCAACATCATGCCCTGACTTGCAAACCCTTACACTCTGGCTACATTTTTCCCTCAATCTACACTTCAGCATATCATTTTTCGTTAAATAATTATTGTTACATTGTAAGACGTTCCCTTTGAGAAAGAATCCCCTAGGCACCACCTTGCACCACCATGCACATTCATATTTGATGCTAGACGGTTGAACAATAGCTAGTTGTTAGATTATAGTAAGTTAATAATTAATAATAGTTTTAGGTTAATGATGAGTTAATAATAACTACGTCTCTAAACCTAAATGACGAAGAACATGCTCACATCTTGAGATAATTTTTCTCTGAGGTTTTTAATGTACGTTTTCAATGATATGAATAGGTGCAATGGATTCAATTATGTGACATGGATTCAGTGGCTCCTTCAGCTGGATCTACTTAGATTTTGACGTTGTTTCTTTGTTTTTTTCCTCATTTGAAGAGTAACAAACGCCATATCCTTAAAATGGTAAAATATGTATTTCCTAGCAGAGTTTGGATGTCGACTGATAATCATCAAATCACAAGTTTTAAGAAAGTGTTTGGCCATCCTAGAATAAGAAACGACGACAGTGGGAAAAAAACCTAAGCACAAAAAGAAAATGAGGTCGTATTTGTCAGCAACATCTTTAAGATCGCAGTGCTTAATGAAAAATCATTATCAGTTGGTGCAGATTTTCGATGATAGGCCATGGAAATTATCATGGAGGCAATCTGGCACTATTTATTCTCTTGTGTAACACCCATTTGAAGAGGAAAGATAAGACTAAACCAACAATAGTTGTTTTGGCAGCACTTCCACCGATGAATTTAAAAGGGAGGTATAGAGGCAAATTAGGAAAATCCATAATGCAAACACTCTTCGTAGGAGCTACACTGCATGGTTGGAATGAAGGGAGAAGAGTTTGTTGTTTAAAGTTGCCATGAGATTCACAGAGCTTTGTTGATCCAGATAAAAAAAGAAAATATGATGAGAAATTGAAATAATTTGTTCAATATTTTCGTAATTCGATCAGAAAAAATATTTTGAATCTTGACCGTAAATATTTTATCACGTAAAAGAATTATTTGTGGTGCAAGTCTCGTCTAATTCCCAATAGGATGCTTTCCCACTCTTGACAAGGAATCCTGTGTTTCTTTGATCATCAATTCTTTCTTTAATATTAAGAATGGTCCTTAGAAAAAGAAATTTGGTTTAAAAAAATTGATGTAATCTCAAAATTTGACTGGGGTCTTTTATGACAATTTAATATTATTCTATTTAACAAGAAATGAATATTAGCCAAATTTATTCTGTTTTTACATATGCAATTTTAAATATGGCGACTTTTCCACAATTTTGACGAAATATTCCTTTCCCATTATTTGTCATCTCCAAATTTGATTGGGGTATTTTATGGCAATTTAATATTATTCTATTTAACCAGAAATGATTGTTGTATAGATTTCTTTAAGTTTTATGTTTGTTTTGTTTCTTGGAAGTTATATATTTATTTTCTTTTGTGATTGGATTTCTTGGTTTTATAATCAAATGAAGTTTCTCCACGAGATTTTTTTAGGTGATTTTACTTTTGATCAACAAATCAAGGCCTTTGAAATTGAGGTTTTGAATTTCAGTCAGTCCTTTAAGATAAATTTTTTTTTTCATTTCAGAAGAATTAAAGATTTTAAGAAATGGTTGTTAAGACATCAACAACATCACATGCTCAACTCGATTCATTGTGTAACTTAAATGGTTCTGCAAAAATTTGGACCGAAAGCCTTCTGCCTTGATTTACAAGCTCATTTGGTATAAATTATGTAGTGAACGTCAATAGTTTCAAACTCTATGAGCCAACACACTTAGCAAAGGAGGTGAAGATTGTGCATCCACAAAAGACCCAAATCTAGATTTTAGACCTCCACATCCAAAAGATACTCATGACATTGTTTTGCTAAGATTCATTGTCTCGACGTGTAATGATATAGGATGCAGAGAAGATAAGATAAAATTATGTGTAAGATCTCCATATACTGAGTAGAGAATTCTTTTGACAAATTTCAGTGCAACCTTATTAATGAGATTTTGTGGCCTTTGAGCACTTAGTTTGCATAATATTGGACATTGTAGCTACAAAACACGATGTTGTAGAAAACCTAACCAAAGATATTCAATTCGATCTTGTGATGTACTAAAACAAGACAATGAATCCTTCTACAATATTTGGGGAATACAAAACATGATCGCTTAATCACATGCAAGTAAGAGAAAGAAGTAAATCAATCACACAACACAAGATGTTCTTGGGAAATGGGGAAAGAAAGCACTCAAAACAACGCCATCTATATTGTGTATTAAGTCAAGGAAACATGAAACAGTCCTGATGCTTAATCTCTCATCGGTTCTCTGGCACTGCGCGACTATCTCACACTTATCTAGCAAAATCGGTCTGGTACTTAGCCAATTCTCGGCCTTCACTACTCATGCAATTCCTAGGAATTAGCTCCCTATTAAATATGAAAAATAGCCTTCCTTGATTGTACGATGCATCATGGCATCCCAGTGACCTGGTACATGTGAAATTTTCTATAAATATAAAACTAATAGTTATGTTCCCTTTAACCTCTATCTCAATTGGGTCTTCCTCAGAACTAACATGCATGAAACTATTAACAATGAATAATCAGTTATATGAATGATCACTACTTGTGAATTAAATCTAATTTAACTCACTAGACCTCTCACTAATTCATCACTCAGTTAGAACTAGTTAAAATGATTTTAACTCAATGAATTTAGTTAACTGATTACACTTGCACCCCACTAGTGCATTAACTGCAATCCCACCCCCAAAATATTAGGATCACTCTACATGCCTCATATTAGACCCTCAACTATAGTTTATTAAGCTAACTCAGTCATCATGACTTAGTTAATTGATACAAGTTGTTATGAGATGAAATTACAATTTATTGTCCAATTTATTTAAGGGAAAAATAAATTAGACGACTTCATTCCACCTTAAAAATTGGTGCATCAAAATTTCACATTCTGGTGCATAAAGATTCCATGACCTTATGTGGTGCATTTTTGTCCTTTCTCATTGCGATTTCACTTTGTTTCTTATTTACCAAATTTCAACGGATGGAAGCATCCTTGAATATGAAGAGAGAATGTGATTTTGACGGATATGTGTTTTCTTATGTTGGTATTGGGCACACCAACAACTACATAATTCCAAATATGCAAAGCACGATCATTGGGAAGATAAATTAGGGAGACGACATATTATCATATTTGGGGAGGAAATAGAGAGGTCTATGAGGTGGAGTAAGGAAATCATTGGTGTACATGCACATAGGTATCTTGAATTAGCTTTATTTCAAATCTAGTTATTGCATGTGATGTGTGCTTGTCTTTAGCTAGTTAACTAGAGTGCTTACATGCGGTGTGCAGTTGGCTTTAGTTAGTTAACTCTAGTGCTTGCATGTGGTGCATGTGCACATTAACAAAACATAAAGCACACTTAGCTCTAGTTAGCTTTAATTATCCATAATAATTGCACTATTTATTCTATTTTGTAATAACCATTTGAAAAGGAAAGATAAGACTAAACCAATAATATCTTCTGCGGAAATACTTCCACTAGTGACTCTAAAAGGGAGGGACAAAGGAAAATTGGGAAAATCCATAATGCACACACTTTTCATAGGAGCTACACTGCATGATTGGAAGAAATGGAGAAGCTTTATTTATTTAAATCAACCATTGGACCCACTGATATTTTTTGATCTAGATAAAAAAGCAAAATATGATGAGAATTTTAAATAATTTGTTCAATAGTTTGGTAATTCGATGAGAAAAAATATTTTGAATCCCAACCATATAAATATTTTATCACGTATAATAATTATTTGTGCTGCAGATTTCATTGGCTTCACAATAGACTGCTTTCCCACTTCTGAATAGGAAGCTCGTCAATTCTTTCCCTGATCGTAAGAATGGTCGTCAAAAAAAGTGATTTGGTTTAAGAAAAATGGACGTCATCTCCAAATTTGACTCAGGTCTTTTATGGAAATTTAATATTATTCTATTAAAAAAGAAAGGACTATTAGGAAAATTTATGTTGTTTTTACATATGAAATTTTAATGGTCACTATTCCATGAGTTTGAGGGACCCATTATTTTTCATCTCCAAATTTGATTGCGATCATTTATGCAAATTTAATATTATTCTATTTCACAAGAAAGGATATTTGTATATATTTATTTATTTTTATGTTTGTTTTGTTTTCTTGGAA
The DNA here is from genome assembly GCA_034641835.2 of Pinus albicaulis. Classification (NCBI taxonomy): domain Eukaryota; kingdom Viridiplantae; phylum Streptophyta; class Pinopsida; order Pinales; family Pinaceae; genus Pinus; species Pinus albicaulis. The sequence goes on from CM076584.1 coordinate 350,168,101, forward strand.
GTTGTATATTTATTTTCTTTTGTGATTGGATTTCTTGGTTTTATAATCAAATGAAGTTTCTCCACGAGATTTTTTTAGGTGATTTTACTTTTGATCAACAAATCAAGGCCTTTGAAATTGAGGTTTTGAATTTCAGTCAGTCCTTTAAGATAAATTTTTTTTTTCATTTCAGAAGAATTAAAGATTTTAAGAAATGGTTGTTAAGACATCAACAACATCACATGCTCAACTCGATTCATTGTGTAACTTAAATGGTTCTGCAAAAATTTGGACCGAAAGCCTTCTGCCTTGATTTACAAGCTCATTTGGTATAAATTATGTAGTGAACGTCAATAGTTTCAAACTCTATGAGCCAACACACTTAGCAAAGGAGGTGAAGATTGTGCATCCACAAAAGACCCAAATCTAGATTTTAGACCTCCACATCCAAAAGATACTCATGACATTGTTTTGCTAAGATTCATTGTCTCGACGTGTAATGATATAGGATGCAGAGAAGATAAGATAAAATTATGTGTAAGATCTCCATATACTGAGTAGAGAATTCTTTTGACAAATTTCAGTGCAACCTTATTAATGAGATTTTGTGGCCTTTGAGCACTTAGTTTGCATAATATTGGACATTGTAGCTACAAAACACGATGTTGTAGAAAACCTAACCAAAGATATTCAATTCGATCTTGTGATGTACTAAAACAAGACAATGAATCCTTCTACAATATTTGGGGAATACAAAACATGATCGCTTAATCACATGCAAGTAAGAGAAAGAAGTAAATCAATCACACAACACAAGATGTTCTTGGGAAAAGAAACTACTCAAAACACTGCTATATATATTGTGTATTAAGTCAAGGAAACATGAAACAATACAATGCTTAATCTCTCATCAGATTCTCCAGCACTCTGCCAACTCTCTCACACTTATCTAGGAAAAATCAGTCTAGTACTTAGCCAATTATCAGCCTTCCTTACTCATGAAATTCCTAGGGAATTAGCTCTCTATTAAATAGGATAAATAGCCTTCCTTGATTGTGCAATGCATCATGGCATCCCAATGACTCTATAATTGCACATGTGAAATTTTATATAAATACAACTAATAGTTATGTTCCCTTTAACCTCTGTCTCAATTGGGTCTTCCTCAAAATTGACATGCATGTAGCTATTAATAGTGAATTATAAATTATCTGATTGATCACTCATTGTGAATTAAATATAATTTAATTCACTGGACCTCTCACTAGGTCATCACTCAGTTAGAACTAATTAAACCGATTTTAACTCAATTAATTGAGTTAACTAATTCACACCTACACCCCATTGATGCATCAACTGAAATTGGACCCCAAAAATATTAGAATCCCTCTACATGCCTCATATTAGACCCTCAACTCGAATTTCTTGAGCTAACTTAGTCACCTTGACTTAGTTAAATTATACAAGTTGTTATGAGATGAAATTACAATTTATTTTCGAATTTATTTAAGGGAAAAATAAATTAGATGCTTCACATTCCACAACCAAAATTCTGGTGCATCAAAATTCCACATTCCTGGTGCATAAAGATTCCATGACCTTATGGGTGCATTTTTTGTCCTTTTTGGTTGCCAATTTCACTATTTCTTGTTGCAAATTTCAACAGATGGAGAGCATCACCGAATATGAGGAATGTTTAGATTTTGACAGATATATGTTTTTTCTTACATTGGTGTTATAGGCACACCAACAACTGCAGAATTCGAAATATGCAAAGCCTGATCATTGGGTAAGATCAATTAGGGGAGACAAAATCTTATCATATTTGGGGAGGAATTAGAGAGGTCCTATGAGGTGGAGTAGGAAATATGTTGATGTACATGCACCTAGTTATCCTTAATTAGCTTCAGTTCAACTCTAGTTATTGCATGTGATGTGCACTTGGCTTTAGCTAGTTAACTCGAGTTCTTACATGTGGTGTACACTTGGCTTTAGTTAATTAACTCTAGTGCTTACATGTGGTGTATGTGCACATTAACAAAACATAAAGCATGCTTAGCTTCGGTTAAATTTAATTATCCATAATTATTGCATGTACAACTAAGCTTAACTTAGTTTCTTTATGTATTGACTCTCAAACTAATATTGGGTAATCAAATTCATTCTCAATTCAATTTTTCCTTTTAAATTCTTGCAAGTTTGTGCAATTTTTCTTCAGCTAGATCCGCATTTGTGCTCTAACAATTTTACATGGTGTCTGAGCTACATGGGCTTGGAGAAGGTGCATGAACAATATTTTGCAGGAGCCACATGAGTTACACTCAAAAGCTGTAAAGTGCATCCTTCATATGTCTAGGGGACAATCACCTACGGGATTCATTATGCAACAAATTGTTCTTTGGATCTCATTGGGTTCACACATTCATATTGGGTGGGCAACAACATTGATCGCATGAAAGCTACACTTATACGGAAATTTTTCTTATACATAATTCACACAACTTCTATATATGCGGTCGTGCACACACACACACACACACACACACACACACACACACACATACTAATTAAATTATTAATTTTTTTATACATTTATTAATAACATATTTTTTTATATTATGGTTAAAAATATGAATTATTGTTATTTTAATGTGATGTATATTATGATTTTTTAGTTTTATTAATAAGAACAAGATTGTAATATAACAAATTGAATTGAAGCAATTTATCATTTTTATTATTATTATTTTTTAATTGAAGAAACATTTTGTTTTATTATTATTATTATTATTATTTGACATTATAATATTTTTCATATATTGAGTAAATATTTAAATGTTCAAATTCATTTAATAATGCTATTCCAGATTTTATAATGAGAGGTAAAACACTTCTCCACTCAATAAAATTAATAATAATTATTAAAATAAAAATTATTTAATTAATCCGCCTCTACGAGACCGTCATTGCCAAGATTAATACCAACGAAGGGTGGTCTAAATATATTAAATGCAATATCGGGGTTAATCAAGGGTGTCCCCTATCCCCTACCCTTTTTGGCATCTACATCGATAAGCTAGAGGAGTGTCTGGAAATTGCAGGTTGCAAGGGAAATCTTGCTGGTATAATCATTACTTCTCCTTTATGTTGATGATATTGTTCTTCTTGCAAAAGTCCATGATGGCCTAGTACTTAAGACTCTTTATGTCTACTCCTCAAAGATGGGTATGACAGTTAATACCGTCGAGAATAATGTCATGATCATTAAATCCAAAAATTTCACCCATGGTAGTTTCGTCTATGATAACCATTGCTTAGAGCATGTGTCTTCTTATAAATATTTGGGTATTGAATTTTCTCACGAGATCAACTAGAATTGTAGCATTGAGAAAATGATTATTGGAGGTTGGAAAGCTTATTATGAGCTTGAAAACAATTGTAAGTCGACTGATCTTTTCATTTGGAGTAAAAAAAGGATCCTCTTTGAGACTCTTGCCACCTCTGTTGTCTTGTACCAATTTGAAGTTTGGGGTTGCAGTATATTGAGTGAGTCATTGAGAAATATTGAGATGATTCAAAAGAAATTCATAACCTACAATCTCAAAATGAAGGGAAACACTCCCTATCCTATCCTCTTGATCGAAGCTGGCCTGTCCCCCATTGAAATTACGACTATGTTTAGATATCTGATGTACAAGAAGAAACTTTACAACATGGAATCTAAGAGGCTCCCAAAGATTGCTTCTAACTTTCGTCAAAACCCACACCTTCTCCTCAAGAGCGGGTGGCATAAGGATGCCCAGTCTTGGCTCAATCATTGGTGGATTAAGGAAGAGATCATCATGGGAAGAAAGGATAGTGTCAAAGATACTATTACCTCCAATTTTAAGGAAACATTGTGGGATGCTAAGGAGCTGGAGGGTAAAAGGAAGCTTAGATACTATGAGGAGGTGATCAATCCCACCCTTGATAACCAGAATTATCTCTCTGTGTTGACTAGCACTAAGAAAAAAATGAACATCGTTAGGATAAGAACTAATTTTTATGAGTTTCGAAGTGAAACCAGGCGGTGATCTACTCCCAAGACTCCCTGGGACGATAAAATATGTGAGGTTTTGCGATACTAAGAGGGTGGAAGTTGAAAAACACTAAACCTTTTAAACTGCCTGACTCTTATTGACATCCGCTCTCCATTCCCTAACATCTGCCACACTTCCAGTATTCTTGAATTATTAAGTCAACTCAACTATATCAATTTTGGAGTGCTACTTTCTCTTCTTTTTGATCATAGAAACAAGATTTTGAAGAATCAGAATTATATTCTTTTTCTTTTCTTGAGACCCGATAAACCACATTGGTCTTAGTGAACGTTAATCAACATCATATATATATATATATATATATATATATATATATATATATATATATATATATATATATATATATATATATATATATATATATATAATTCAAATTAAAAAAATATTAATTAAATTTATTGAATAATAATAAACTATATTTAAAAACATTGATTAATTTACCAAACTTTAATAACTATACTAATAAATTATACAAAAAAATATGTTTAACTGTAATATTTATAAAATTAAAAAAAATTATAAAAAAATAATAACACATCTTACAAGGAATTTCCCAAATTAAAATGCCTACAAATGACCATTCGACTAGTGCTTTGTGCTGGAACTAAGACGGGGGGTGAATGGGTATTTCTTTTCAATTGTTAATTTTGATTAGATCCCTTATATTTAGAACACAAAATGAACAATAAGAATAAATGCTTTTATTAATTTCTTCTTTGCAATAAATCAAGTACAATAATGATATAGGGCTCCAACCCTAGATGAAGACTCCAATCTTCCAGGCTCCAACCTGTATTGTGCCAAGCACCGACTTGGTCTTTCCAGGGCTCCAACCTTGTCAATTTGAGGCACCAACCTCTAGGGCTCCAACCCTATCTTGGTACAGGCTCTGACCTAGTTTCTTGAGGACTCCAATCCCCTAGGGCTCCAACCTTATCTTCCAAGGCACCGACCTTGAATCTATGAGGCTCCAACCCTCAACCTCACTTTTTCAAAATATGTTTGGTTATTCTTCACGGCTCCCAAAGTCTTCTTCAACGAGCCCTAAAAATCTTAAGCAATGCATTCACTTAGTCTCCACTTCACATCATCAATGACAACTTTATCTTCTCAGAAGTTGTCACCACAACTCTTCATTTCACTGAAATAATTTCTCCAAGGTCACATCATGAGGGCCTTCAACCATGCATCACAAGGTCAACAATTAACTCCAATATATGCTACTACAAGGTCTCTTCAATAGGTCATCAACAATGCTTCAAGATGTCTTAAATAACTACTTCAAAATATTCTCCAATGGTCAAGTTGCTTCAACAAATCTTCAAACTATGCTTCAAGGTCCAAGAATTTTCAAGTTGCTACAAGAGGTCTTCAAAATGCTCTCCAAACAGGTCTTCTACACTTCAATTCTCTTAAACATGACTTGAATAAATCTATCACTAGATTCCTCCAAGATCTGCTCAATCAAGGCCTTCTAAATAGCTCTTCAATGTGTGCTATTAATGTAGCTTCAACAAGATAGGTATTTGTCTCAAAGATGTCTTCTAGAGGTGTCTTCAAGATGCTTCAACTATATTTCAAAGTTCCACACAACTGACTAACCACAGATTTATAATTTTGATCCTCAATACTCCACAAGAGACTGTTCACATATATTTTTGAGCTCCACAATGACTAACTTGAATTGCAATGGTGACTGTAACTCCATATCACAGGTTCGAGGCTTGTGTCTTTTTACCATAGGTTTGACCGAGCTATACGAGTCTTTAATTATGAGAATATAGATCTATGCCTTCACACTCTAATTTGAATTGTCATATATGTCTTACTCCACAGGTGGTTAGACAGAAATATACCAAGACAATAGTCGAAATTCTTCACTGTTGACTGCCTTAAGGTATACCACTATTCCGATCTTTATTGAGCTTTAGTCTCCTCCAGAGGTATGTTCTGTCCGAGCTTCAAAACAATCACTAGTGTGCACTCAAGGTAAGATAAATTGAGTTTTTAAGGAATATCCAACAGATTAACTGAAGTCTGCTTCTATTCACAACGTCGAGCACAGATCTGAGCTCAGACTTGCTACCACAGGTGACTAGTATAATCTATAGCTGAAGTCTTCACATCAAATAGGTTGGAACCCTTACAATAGTCCTCCTCCATAGGTTAGCTATCACGGGTGGCTACCACAGTTTGGTATGATTGTTCCTCCACGGATCCGCAGTCACAGGTGGCTGCCACAGCTACAGGTCCGAGTCTTTATTTCTAGCCTCATATCCGAACCATAGGCATTTGTCCCAACAAAATTAACCCAGGTCCGAGTTGTTTGATCACTGTAGGTCCATATCACTGTGAAACATCACAAAAGTGAGGTCCTGAAGTATTGCAGTGAGCCATCAAAACAATCTGAGTTGTTGTGATAGGAGTATATAGGTTTGAGTTTGATGACAGCTCCAAATACAAGGGTATCAACTCAAATGTTTACCCAAACAAATCTTAAAAAGACTTCCTCGGTGTCCCTAGTTCACAAGGTGTGAACTGTAGATATTTGTATTTCTTAACCAAATTTTTCCTTAAAAAATGAGGACCAAAATATATATTTATAGTGTGACATATAAAAAAATGAAGGGTCATGTCTCTGTAAATAGGCCGACATGAAGGACAAGGATAGGTCGGCTCACTGATATGGTTAATTTTTCTTAACTTAAAAATTTCATATCTCATCAACCGCTGGGAGTTTCGGGACAAGTAAAGGCTCGTTGGAAAGAGGAAAAAGTCCTCTTTCAGATGGTCTAGGTCCCATGTTCAAAGGTTGCCTATAATGTGGTGAAAAGCATTTTTCTTTGTGGTTGCCTTTGAATTGTTTAGTGCAAAAACTAATTAGGACAGTATGGCTTCTCTTTGTTTGGCTTCTCCATTATTTGGCTTCTTCACTGTCATAGGGTCATAATGTTATCATGATATGCTTCATCCATGTTATCTTGATATGTCATAATGTCATCACGTACTAGTGTAGTACAGTGGGAAAGTTCCAAGATAGTAAGTTAGTCTTCGAACCATCAAATGAGATCTTCCATGTCATCATTTAATCTCCCAACCATGTGATCATTCAAGGGTATGACATCATCATGTGTAGTTCTCCATATGTCATCAAAGGTTAGTATCTAGATCATAAATTGCATGTAACATTAGATCAATTACTTCTTAGGGCTTCCTTCATTAGTGGTTTGACTTCTTCGTGACTTGACATCTTCATTGATGGTATCCTAGTCAACCAAGACAAGAGTTGTGGCATCATCATTTGGAACCCAGGCATCTCAAGAATATTGACATCTCAGTCAATCCCATATTGACATCAATGAAAACTTTGATTAAAAATCTCCCCCTTTGTCATTGATGGCAATATTCTTGCCCTTCCAACATTCTCTCCCCCTTTGACATCAATGGCAAACGGGGTGCCCAAGTACTCCCCCTATCAGGTTGCTTCTCTTCATCATATTTTCTTCATCAATAATAGTTCTTCATAGGTATGTTGCTCTCATTTTCATGGGGCTCTTCAATGAACTTACTCCCCCTAAGACTTTGCATATCTTCATGTAAATGGTCAATCGATTCTCCCTGCCTACATAACCTCCGCTAGCTCTTCTTTTGGCATTCGACAAGAAAGATTTCATCCTTGTGATCAAGTGGAAGACATTTTCAACAATGGTACATTGGTTGAGTAATAGATCATGTTCTTCAATGGAGATGATATTTCAAGATTTTCCATGTGTGATTCATCAATGGTTTCATAGGACTCTTCACGGATAGTTTCTGCAAGAATAGTCACAAGTCACCAGCTCCCCCTTATAGTATGCATTATCTCCTTTTTTGGCAGAGTCACATCAAAAAATACTTGGAATATCAAGGATGACTTCATCAAGTCAATAGCATGTGTTGTTGGTTAGATTGTTCAAGAGACTTTCGGACCCAATTTGCTTCCTTCTCCATACTTGTGCAACTTTCTTCTCTAGCATGGTTGTCATCATTTTAGGGACCCAAGTCAAGTTACACTCACATGCCATATGTCCAATGTTATGGCAGTTGAAGCACTCCATCTTGTTCATGAATGAGTATTCATGACTTCTTCTTGCAAACTTGATTCTAAAAGATTGATGGGGACCATTATATTTGTCTTTGCGATATGCCCTACAATCTTCTGCCATGTGACCAAAGTTTGTACAAGAATAGAAATAACCAAAAAATATACTTTGGTACCTGGGAGATGAAGATTTCCTTGATGTGCTTCTGGAGTCTTTTTGCCTAGGGATTATTTGATGATATTCATTGTGTTTTGTATTCTTGACATCATTGGTAAGTCTCCTTGGAGTAGGATTTCTTCCATTGTTGACTTGAATCTTGTCTTTGCCTTTGTTGGAACTGGGAGCATCAACGTTTATTCTTAGCTTCCTTACATCCTTGTTTTTTGAAACATTATCATTCTTGCTTGAGGATTAACCTGCATATACAAGCCCTGATTTATCAAGGGGAGACCTTTGATGACTTAGGATTTCATCTAGGGTTTGAGAGCTTTTCAAGTTCTTATTTAGTGAGACAAATTCTTTTTTAAGAGTGACAATTTCTCCTTTAAATTTTTCACAATCTTCATCTTTCATGACTAGTTGCTTCTTCATTTCTTCCATCATCCTTGTTGTCTCATGTGCTTCAATTTTAAGGGAGATGATATTTGATTTCGTTATGAAATTTTCTCCATTCTCCTTTGCTATATTTCTCTCCATTTCTTGTTTTATTCTTGTAGCTTCACATGTTTTGGCCTTGAGAATATTGATGTTTAATTTTAGTTTTAATATTTCTTCATCCTTTTCTTCTAGTTGGCAAATCATGGTGTTTCTCTCCTTTTCTACTTCATCAACTTGTCCTTCTATGAATGCCAAAGTTTCCATCACCTTCTCGGCTCCTTGTGCTCGTTTTATTGCTTCTTCTAGTTGAGATCTAAGAGAGGAGACCTCTTCCTTGTATTGACCAATGTCTGCTTCAAGATTGTTCAAGCTCTTAATTCTTTTTTCAAGGTGGCTTGACAAATTTTCCTCCCTTTTCTTTGCCTTATCCAATTGATTTGTCATAGATATGACTTCTTCATGATGATTTCTTTTGTTTTGATAAAATTCCTCCTTAATTTTGGCAAGCTCTTCATCTCTTTCTTGAACTTGAAGCTTGACAAGGTCAAATTCCTTCCTGTCTTAGGTTCCTCATTTTCCTTTTTCAAACTATTAATCTCTTCCATGGAAGCCATAAGTTTATTCAGGAGATCTTCTTCAAAGTATTATTTGTTCTCTTCATCTTCTAGGTCTTATTTAGCCTTGTTGTCATCTCTCTTATCTTCAGCTTCCTTGATGGATTCTGTACTTCTTTCTTGTTTTCCATCATTGTCTTGACTAGAGATCATTTTTAGCGCTCCTTTTGAGTGTAGATCGTGAATTTTGTCCCATATGACTTTTGTTGACGAACATTTTTCAAAATTGGCCTTCACAGAATTTGGTAACCCATTCAAAATTGCCTCCATTGCTCTTGTATTGTACTCCTTGGATTCTTCATCCATCGTGTCATTAGTAATCACTGATTTCCAAACTTTAATTCCTTGAGTCTTCAAGAAATTTCTCATTCTTGCCTCCCATATATCAAAATTTCCATTGAAAAATGGAGCCTTTAAAAATTGATTGACTTCAATTTCGATGGTTGTGGAAGACACATCTTTAGGAGGATTGGAGACTTTCTTCATTGGCTTTGCCATTTGTGTTCTAATGATCAACATTCAAGCTGTTAGGCTTTGAGTGAAGGTATTAGCTCTGAAACCAATTGTTGCAAATACTAAGAGGGGGGTGAATTAGTATTTCTTTTCAATTGTTAATTTTACCAGTTAGATCCCTTATATTTGGAACACAAAATGAGAAATGATGGAATAGATACTTTTATTAATTTCTTCTTTACAATAAGTAAAGTAAAATAATCATATAGGGCTCCAACCCTAGATGAAGACTCCAATCTTCCAGGCTCCAACCCAAAGTAGTGCCGGGCACCACCGTCTTTCTAAGGCTCCAACTTTGGTCAATTTTGAGCGTTAGCTCAAATCAGGTCTCCAACTCATTTGTACAGTTTCACCTCGTTCCTTGAGGACTCAACCTAGGGCTCCAACCCCATCTTTCCAAGGCACTCAAACTTGGAATATATGAGGCTCCAACCTCTTCGCCCCAACCCTCGACTTTACTTCATCAAAATATGTTTGGTTATTCTTCACGACTCCCAAAGTCTTCTTCAAAGAGCCCTGATAATCTTTAGTTTTCCCATCACTTAGTCTCCACGTTACATCATCAATGACAAATTTATCTTCTCAGAAGCTGTCATCACAACTCTTCATTTCACTCAAGCAATTTCTACAAGGTCACATCATGAGGGCCTTCAACCATGCATCACAAGGTCAACAATTAACTCCAAGATATGCTACTACAAGGTCTCTTCAATAGTTCATCAACAATGCTTCAAGATGTCTTCAATAACTGCTTCAAAATATTCTCCAATGGTCAAGTTGCTTCAACAAATCTTTAAACTATGCTTCAAGGCCCAAGACTTTCCAAGTTGCTACAAGAGGTCTTCAAAATACTCTCCAAACAGGTCTTCGACACTTCAATTCTCTTAAGCAGGACCAACAGACTTTAATGAAATTATCACAAGATTCCTCCAATAGTTTCTCAATCAAAGGCCTTCTAGATAGCTCTTCAATGTGTGATATTAATGTAGCTTCAACAAGCTTAAGATAGTTGTTTGTCCTTCAGAGATACCCTAGAGGTGTCTTGAAGATGTTTCAACTATATTTCAAAAGTTCCACATAGCCGACTAACCACATGGCTGAGCAATTATGATCCTCAATCCCTCCGCGAACGTCCATATATTTCTTTGAGCTCCACAACGACTAATCTGAATTGCAATGGTGACTGTAACTCCAGATCATAGGTTCGAGGCTTGTGTCTTTTCACCACAGGTTTGACCGAGCTATACAAGTCTTCAATTATGAGAATATAGATCTGTGCCTTCACAAACTAATCCGAACTGTCATATATGTATTACTCCACAGGTGGCTAGACAGAATATACCAAGACAATAATCGAAAGTCTTCACTGTTGACTGTCTTAAGGTATACCACTATTCCGAGCTTTACTGAGCTTTAGTCTCCTCCAGAGGCCTGTCCTGTCCGAGCTTCAAAACAATCACTAGTGTGCACTCGAGGTAAGGCAAGTTGAGTTTTTAAGGAATATCCAACAGGCTAACCGAAGTCTGCTTCTATTCACAACGTCAAGCACAGATCCGAGCTCAAAATTGTTGCCACAGGTGACTAGTATAATCTGTAGCTGAAGTCTTCACATCAAATGGGTTGGAACCCTGAGGATAGTCCTTCTCCACAGGTTAGCTATCGCAAGTGGCTGCCACAGTTTGGTATGATTGTTCCTCCACAGATCCATACCACATGTGGCTACTTCACAGCCACATGCACCAAGCTCATAGCGTCAAATCCCTTCAACCACGCATAAATGTCCCACAGAAATTACCCTGTTCCGAGTTTTTTGATCATTGTAGGTCTCTATCACTGTGACAGATCACAAAAACGAGGTCCTAAAGTATTGCAGTGAACCATCAAGCCAAACTGAGCTACTGTGATAGGAGTATATAGGTATGAGTTTGATGACAAATCAAAATATGAGGGTATCAATTCAAATATTTACCCAAACAAATCTTAAAAATAATTCCTCGGTGTCCCTAGTTCACAAGGTGTGAACTATGGTATATATCTGCATTTCTTGACCAAATTTATCCTTAAAAAATGAGGACCAAACTGTATATTTATAGTGTGACAGCTACGAAAATGAAGGGTCACGTCTTTGCAAATAGTCCGACATGAAGGACAAGGATAGGTCGGCTCACTGATAAGGTTAATTTTTCTTAACTTAAAGATTCCATATCTCATCAACCGCTGGGCATTTTGGGGCAAGTAAAGGCTTGTTAGAAAGAGGAAAAAGTCCTCTTTTAGATGGTATAGGTCCCACATTCAAAGGTTTCCTCTAATGTGTTGAAAATCATTTTTATTTGTGGCTGCCTTTGAATTGCTTAGTGCAGAAACTAATTAGGATAGTATGGCTTCTCTTTGTTTGGCTTCTCCATTATTTGGCTTCTTCATTGTCATAAGGTCATAATGTGATCACGATATGCTTCATCCATGTTATCTTGATATCTCATAATGTCATCACATACTAGTGTAGTACAGTGGGAAAGTTTGAAGATAGTAAGATAGTCTTCCAACCATCAAATGAGATCTTCTATGTCATCATTTAATCTTCCAACCATGTGATCATTCAAGGGTATGACATCATCATGTGTAGTTCTCCATATGTCATCAAAGGTTAGCATATAGATCATCAAGTGCATGCAACATTAGATAAAGTACTTCTTAGGGCTTCCTTCATTAGTGGTTTGACTTCTTCATGACTTGACATCTTCATTGATTGTATCCTAGTCAATGAAGACAAGAGTTGTTGTGACATCGTTTCGAACCAGGCATCTCAAGAATATTGACATCTTAGTCAATGCCATATTGACATCACTGACAAATTTCGACATCAATTTGAGAGGGCCATTTATTATTATTTTTTAATATAGAGAACATAGGAGTTTCTAACTCCAATAAATATACCATGAATAGAAAATCATGATTAAAAAGGAAAAAAGGAAAAAATGGTGATTAAAAAATGTATAAAGCAAGAAATAATGGTTATTTATTAATTGTTTATTAATAACACATGTAGATAAAGAACTTATTAGCATCCTAATAATGTGATTAATCCGAAAGTTCTTTTATCTACATTATGAATCGCAAAAGTCTTAGATCTAATATTATTAATATTGTTTGCTTTTTATTATAATTGAGAATAATATATTTATAGTTTATTTGTATAAGTTTAGAATTTATTTTATAAGTTATAATGTTATAATTTTTATATATAAATGGGAAAATTTATCACAACTTAATTATTAATTTAGTAATTGGACAATTATTAATAGTTACTATTTGTGAATGCATATTTACTCATCCGTATTATTCAAGGAAAACGATTGCACTTGGAATGGTGATCATTAAAAAAACATGCTTTCACTTTTACCTACAACTTAGTTTAAATAGAATAATCTTAAAATTTGATAAATATATAATAAATTTTTGAATATTGATTAGATAAATGTAAAATAGAATAATTTTAAAACTTTTATAAAATATATATTATATAGTTAATATACATTTAAAATATAATTATTTTATATTTAAATTTAAATTGAATTAATTACCATTATTAAATTTAAAAATAATAATTTATATTATTAAATTAGGAAAAACATTTTTATAACTGAGTGTAACATAAAATTGAAGGAAAAGACAAAATATATACACTTTAAACGAAAATATATTTTTTTGTTTCTACTAATTCAAGTCAAAGCAAATTAATGGATTTGAGAGTAAAAATTAATAACCAAATTAATGTATTTGAGAGAGGAAAAATTAATATTTTTTTCGACATATTAGACATGATTTTATTTTATTATATTTTTCAGAAATAAATAAATAAAAATTGATGTGCTTGGGAAATGAAAATTAATATTTTATTCATAAATATATTAAATATTATTCTATTTAATTTTTAAAACAAACAAACTAAATTTGCTTGATGAGTAAAAATAGAAATTAGAACTTTAATTAAAACATAGATTTGACTAGGAGTGAAAATTAACATTTCATTTTATTTTTAAGAAACAAACCCAACAATTTGATGTGATATGATAAGAGGATAATTTTAATTCGTCTTTCCTTGTGTATTCGCAACAGATAGATAGATGGTATGAGGTGTTCCTCAAATTTAATGTGTGAATTCAAAGCGGTGACACATTTGTAGTTTTAGTGCCGTGTTAGAAAATTGACGATGGTTGTAAGTCATAATCATTGCATAATAAAAAAAAATGAAACTAACCAATCCAATTTTAACCAATTCAATTTTAAATAAATAATATTAATATGTTTTAAAAATAAATTATTTGTGTTTTATAATCTAATCATTGTATAGCAATTTAGTTTTTGTCAATCTACGTGTGTATTAATTAATAGTTAATGCAATATCAATGTGTTATAAATTATATAGGAGGTGTTTTTTTTATATGATTGAGTGGACAAACATTGTTCATTCCACCCAATTATAAAGCTTTCTTATCACCCTTCTAACCAATTATATGTTGACATGTGCAGAGAAAATTTTGGGTGAGTTTAAGCGATATTTATGAACCACCGTCCTAGCCATTCCACCGTCCTCGAAATTCTTGCTTGTCCGAGATATACAAAGAAGTCTGATGGGTTACTTCAGCTTGATCGTAAGCTATGCCTCCAAATTCTAAGACAAGCAAAAGTTGTGGGAATGACAACCATTGGGGCAGCGAAATTTTTTTATGTTCTCCAGGCGTTGAGAGCAGAAATAGTTTTCATAGAAGAAGCTTTCGAGGTTCTGGAGGCTCATGTTTTTCTATGCATTGGGTCCTTCACCTAACATCTCATTCTCCTTGGCGATCACATTCAGTTGCGTCCTTTTGTTGCAGAATATGACTTAGCCACCAAACACAAATTGAAGATCTCTTTGTTTGAGTGATTGATAAGCGGAGGGATCGAACACATCACCTTAAGAGGCCAAAGAAGAATGAAGCCTTCAATTTGAAGATTAATATTTGATCTCTATCCTTCCTTGCAGGACCATCTAATCGTCACCAAGTATGGAAACATCAAAGGAATTATAAATGATGTGTTTTTCTTGGATCACAAAGCCATGGAATCACAGGTCAGTGAAGTAAACATCAAAGTTAACGTAAGTGAAGTGCAGATCATTGTGGAACTTTTTGTTTATCTTCTTAGACAAGGATACAACAACAGTGACATTACAATTCTGACAATGTATAAGAGGCAGATGAATGAGATTCAAGGAGACCTGAACAATCAGTGTTTTAATAGGAATAGGAAAATTGAGAATGAGAAGGTAAATGATACCCCTCCAGCTACTCCTCGAGTTTTTTCCATGGACAACTATCGGGGGGAAGAATGCTACATTATCATATTATCTCTGGTTAGAAGCAATAACAAGTTGGGAATTGGAGGGTCTGCGTGGAACTGTCGAAGCCAAGATTGAGTTGTACATTCTTCGCAATGCGGAGCTTCTAGGCTCTAAAAGTAAGTTGTGGGACTCCATTATTCAGAAATTAAATAGTTCCAATTCCATTGGGCTGATATTAACACTCGCATGCCAAAACCATCCACAAACAGAAACCAAAGTCTCTGTAATCGAAGATTTCAGGCGAGTGGAGGATGGAGGGTGTAGCAGACCTTGCAAATATCAGTTAAAATGTGGCCATGCTCATCCAAGGAGGTTCCATCCATCTGACCATGACTCCATCGTCTACCCCAAGCCTTGTCCACATAAATTCGAGGCTACATGTGATCATCAATGCACCAAAATCTGTCATTTTCCCATAGATTGTCCTCCTTGCCAGGTGCCCATGTCCAAGATTATTCTTGGATGTGGCCACCATATAACTGTTCTTTTCTCCACTGCTGTTAAGGGAGCCATCTGCAACGAATCATGGCATGTTAAACTTAGTTGCGGTCATCCATTTAAACTAAAATTTGGAAGACCTTTCGTACCTTCAAAGTCTTCACCATTTCAACCATCACTTGAGCATCCATCGACCGGGAAAGAAAGGCAAAAACAAACCCACATACACCACCACAGCCCCAGCCAATCACCCTTCATCATCCCAAGTTCAAAACCGAGAGTCACACAAATTGCATTCGTATTCGATAAATCTTCAGGTCCCTAGATTTTTTTGAACAGATTCAATCTTAGCCTCCAAAACCATTGCTAACAATAACAAATTTCCCACCTAATCTTGTCACCACAAACACGAAACCCTTACAGGATTGGTGCCCGAGTCGTTACTTTCATGAGGTCCGCAACGTGGAGAGGAAGGACGAGACACTGGTGATTGAGTCGTATGTGGTTGACATGCCGAAGGGGAATAGCCCCATTGATACTTACCTATTCGTGGGCACCATTATTAAATGCAATCTTCAATCGCTGGCTCACATTTGTGAGCGTTTTCCCACACGTTGCGAATCGAAGCCCAAGGGATTGATGGAAGGAAAGAAGTGCGTCCTCCCTTGTTGTTGACCTAGATACCGAATGGGGTTTTAATTATATGCGTTGATTACCAGAGCCCACATAAGAATTAAGATCTGGAGAATGAATGAATTGCATAACCTAATTAGTTGATATTTTGAAGTTTTGAAGGTTGCAAATAGGGAAAATTTTAAGGATGGGAAATTATTTTGAAATTTAAAACATTGGCGAATCTCACTAGTCCCTAATATGCAAACTATAAAATGTTTATTGATATATTTGTAAAATTATTCAAATTTATAATGATTTTCTATATGCTCTCTATATAATGTTGGTGATTTTTAAGTTAAAATAATTTTATATTGTAAAATTTGGGCAAATCATTTTTATAAAAAATGGAAATTGGCGAATCTTTTTTTTGGGAAAAACATGGAAAATTAGACCACCCGCGAATATTAGCCCCTAAAATTTTCCATGTCCGACTCGCAAATGTGTGTTGTGTATTAGTAATTATATGTGAACTAAAGATCGAAAGTTCCTTTAAAAAACTGACCTCATGGGCACCTACTAGCAGCATGATCAGATCGTGAAAAAAGTAGATGATTTTTTTTTAATTGGTGTGATTATACTTGTGAAAATAAAAAGAAAAGGTGTAATTATACTTGAGAGGCTTTGAGAAAAAACAGAAATTGAAGCACCTTTAAACCTTTTAAAAGTGATCTTGTGGTTTGATTGTGCACCTTAAATTTAACCGCAACAATCTCTAGTTGAATATTCAATTATGTATTTGCATCAAAGTTTCTGTAGCAACGCTATTTTCTTGGGTACTCTTAATAATGTATACAATCAATCTAAGCATACATTAAATTTTAGAGTCTTATCATATTTTTTTGGATACTCTTAACAAAGTATATGATTTGTGTATAAGAAATTTTCGGTGAAAATCACATGTAAGAAACTTTTGTCGATGCGTTTCAAACCAGCCAATGTGGTTCATCATTAGGGCAAGATGAGATATGTGATTAAGAAACCTATTTAAATAGATAAGCCAATGTGATTCATCATCAGGACAAGATGAGATATCTGATTAAGAAACCTTTTTAAATAGATAAGGACAGCTCCAACTAGCCGTTGAAAAAACAGCTAGTTTGACTAGAATAAGAAATTGAATAAAATTTTGTCATATTTTATTAATTTTTAATTTTAACTCTAAAATATTTTAATTTAATTATATTTGAATATAATTTAATATTAATACTTTTATATAATTTAATATCAATAATTTTTTAAAAATAATTTAATATTATTATTATTTTAAAACTTTAAATTATATCTTCTTAAAAAAATTAAAAAAATAAAATAAAATAGAAAATAAAATAAATAGATAAGAATAATAATAATAATAAAAATAAAAATAATTAATTAATTAATTAATTTAATATTACTAAATAGGTAATTTTCAAATTAAATCATAAGGATAATACTAATAATAAAAATCATATTAATAAAAATTAAAATAATAAGATAAAAGAAACGGGAGAGAGGAATCAGGAGCAAAAGAAGAAAGAACAACTAGAGGAAAAAGAAAAAAACAACAAAACAACTACTAAGATATGGATCACAGAAGCCAAATTCCTAATAAAGTATATGATTAATTTATAGAAACATAATTATTTAGAAAAAAAATTTATCAAATAAATTGATTAAAATAAACATCAAATAAAAAAAATATATTACTAAACTTACAAATTAATTAGAATAAACATTTATCACATAAATTATTTATTAGAATAAACATTAAATAAAAAAATATATTGATGATGATGATGATGATGTTGGTAAACGTCCACTTAGACCAATCTTTGGTCTATCGGACCTAAAGAAAAGAGTTATTTAGTTTGATTTAAGATTTTATTCCTATGCTCAAAAATCTTGGAGAGAAGCCTCCCGAGCTCACTATAATTTTGACATCTTAAAAGGCTAGGAAGGTCAATATTGTAACAAAGATTATGAAATTGAGCTCTAATGTGGTTGTACTCGGGGCACTCTAAGAGGAGGTGATTTTCATCCTCGATGTTCATATTCTCACAGAGATGGCAGATCCTTTCCATCCATGGTGTTTTAGGAACTATCCATTGACCTGTTTCACTATGGAGCTCATGAGAGTTCGTTCTAATCTTGGCTATGTTAATTTTCTTCTTTGAGCCAGTTAAAACAGAGAGATACTATTGATCTTCTAGGGTGGGGTTGATGACCTCCTTATATCTTAATATTCTTTTAGCTGCTAGATCTTTCTCACACCACATTTTTTCTTTGAACTTAGAAGTAACAATTTTTTTAATGTTATTAATGTTTTGCAATGCAACATTCTCGTCGATCTCCCAATGGTTTAACCAGGCCCTGGTTTCTTTATACCAACCTCGTTTAAGCCTTAGGTGGTTTTGGCTGGAATTTAAAGCTATCTTAGGAAGTCTATGGTATCCTATGCTATTGAGTTTGTGCTTGTACAACAGAAGCCTAGTCATAGCTAGGCTCTCAATAGGGGAAAGACCCACTTCTATAAGGATAATAGGATAGGGTGTATTGCTTTTAATTTTAAGGTTATAAGTTATAAAACTCTTTTGGATTTGCTCAATATTTCTCTAGGATTCTCTAGAGATGCTGCAATCCCAAACCTCACATCCATATAAGATAACAGGAGTGACTAAAGTTTCAAGCAGGAACTTCTTTCTATCCCACATTACGAGGTTTGCCGTTTTACAATTATTTTCAAGACAAAAATAAGTTTTCCACCCCCCATTTATCTTTTTCTGAATGCTATAGTTCCAGTTGAGCTTGTGATGAATATCAATTCCTAGGTACTTGTAAGAAGACACTTCCTCCAAGTTACTATTGTCATACATAAAATTAGCCTAAGTGTCCTTCTTGGATTTGATAATCATAACTTTTGTTTTGTTAGTGTTAACAGACATACCCATGGTAGAGCAGAAATCCTTAAGAAGTCTAAGTTGCTTATCAAGATCAGATGGGCACCTTGCAAGAAGAAAAATATCGTCAGCATAGAGAAGAAGGATGATGACTATCCCAGCTAAAATCGTGCCAGCACATCCTGCTTCCTCTAAACAACCTTCTAGCTTGTCGATGTAAATGCCGAATAGGGTAGGGGACAGGGGGCAATTACGTTCTTGTATAACCTTATAGTGGCCGCTCTTAGCTCGAAAGGAACATTTAGCTCTTCTAATCTATTCCATAGGTTGTTTCTAGAAACCGTATCGAAAGCCTTTCTAAAGTCCACAAAGCAACATAAGCGATTGGATTTATCATTGCGGCATTCCTCCACAATGATCCGAAGTGTAACGAGGTGGTCCATTGTTGAGTGTTGCCTTCTAAAATCCGCTTGGCCTTTAGCTCGCTTACCTTCACTTTCAAGCCAAATGCTCAACTTAATTTCCAAAATAATACCATATAACTTGGCTAAGAGAGGGCTGATCATAATTGTCTGATAATTAGAGGGGTTATTTATATCCCCACTTTTAAAAATAGGGATAATGAGGCTCTGAGTCCAAGGTTTAGGGAACCCTTGCTTGATCACTTGGTTGAAAAGCTTGTGGATGTGGGGGATGAAGACAGGACCTCCAATTTTAAAAATAATTTGTTTGATTTAGTTTAATATTGAATTTTGGATTTTGTTACTTTTGTTTTAATTTTTAAAATATTAATAAAATTTTAAATTTGTAATATTAATTATCAAAATTTTAAGTTTACAAAAGAAAAGACTTATGGAATTATTATTGATAACCAAGAGAATATATATTAAAGTATGATTGAGAAAACAAATATCAAAGTAGCATAGTGAATACATAGATTTTAAAAAGAAACTAGAATCAAGATTGAGAAGGAAAAACAATAATTGGACCTTTGTTAGAGCCTAAATCCACCTTAGGCTGAAATAAGGCGGAAGAAGGACAACACCAAACCACGCTCAGCCTCGTAGCTAGCCCTACGAGGACAGGAGAGGGCTCTCTCCGGGTCAATCTCAATGAAAATATTCAAAGGGGCTTGAGATGACTAAAAAAACAACTGATATTAGGCTAGATAAACAAATAGGAGGGTTTGATTTTGATTTTTAGGGGTTTTTTGTTGAAAAAAAGGAAAAACAATTTTTGGGCTTGGAGATGAGGCCAGATCTTGCAGAGTTCAAGTTGGGGTAGGGTAGGCAAATGAATTTGATGTCTAAGATCGAATGAATGGATAGAAAATACTTCTAAGGAGCTAAAGAGGGAAAGAGAGTACAAGGATCCTCTTCAAACTGACGAAAACATATAAAATTAAACAAAAGTCTAAGGCAGAGCACCAGCAAATCAATGAATTCTACCTCAAATACTCATTTGTTTAATTCAGAAAGCATAGAGAAGGATGGAATACATATAAAATTAATGAAACTTACAATAACATGAGAAGAACATTATAAAAACTTATAAGCCACAAGGATCCCAACAAGTGCTACAAAACTCTGATCTTTCCTTTGCCAAAAACTGAAAAATGGATGTATAATGAGATGCCAAACTTTTCCCAAGTATCCAACCCTGAAAAGGTCTCAGAAAATAAAATATATAGACTATCCTAACCCCTTCCCATGCCTCTAGGGGTCGAGCTCATCCTTCTAGGAGCTGTTTCAACCAATTCTAAACATGGAGCTAAAATCTAGGCAGCCAAACAACTTGCCTCTATATGCTAGGAAACTGATCCATTCACTCAATTTTCACTTTTTAGTGAATGAATCATCTAGAACAAGTAAATACATGCCAAAATTACATCATGGTTACCAAATTACATCAAGCTAGATCAATAATTACATCAAGAGGTGAAACTAGTCAATACTGGCCGAATTTCTGAGCTGGAAGGTGAAAAATAGGCTGAATTCCTCTATGCGCCGCGCTCCAAAGCTCTATGCGTCGCGCTACTTTGGACCTGTTTTTGGAGCACTTCCCGAAGTCCAAATTGAGCTCATGATAGCTCGTTGGAAAGCCCTGGATGTCTGCTATCCAACCCAAGTGGAATTTTTCAATTTGGAGCTCATTTGCCCCTCCAAAACTTCATTCTCCCAAGACTACTTCCTGCTGGTGCAAAAGGTGGCAGAAAGGTGATTTTCATGGTGTTTTTGGCCCTTTAGGCAGCCCAGAATGTGATGAAATGCTTCGGCCATTCCTGAACATGCATAAATTTCCATGAAAAATCCAAAAATGTCAAGTTTTCCTCCAGAAGATGTCCCAATCATAAGCGCGCGTCGGGTGGCGCGACGCGTCGGGCGGAAAAACCTGTTTTGCAACCAAAATTTTCAAAATGACAAAATCTTCTCCAAATTTGCTGAAATTTGGAGTGAAGGTCTCCCATCATGTCTCATGCTCAGCCAAGGAAGCTTCAGCCAAGATTCGGAGTGGATCCGGCCTTTTCCGACGTTTTAGTGCTTTTCTCAACCTCGCCTTCAAGATCTTCATTTTCGCTCTGCAAACGTGTGTGCGGGCCCAATAGTGGTTTTTCATATGTCTGAGCATGTCTTTGTCCATATTGGCCTTCACCAAGAGCTTATCAAGATGAATTTTGACATGCGTGAGGCAGGTCTCTCGCTCAACCGGTTTCATGTCACCTGGTCTCTTCCGGGCCAATGCACGGTCTTCACGGATTTTCCGCAGCTCTAAAAGTGTGTGCTGATCCTCCAGTTGTTTATTGCGCTGCTCCAAATAATGTATAACCCACTGATATCTCTGAAAATTCACGTTCAAAGTATCAATCTCAGCCCTTTGTTCCTGGATGATCTCTTTGAGCTTTGAGCTAGGAGAGCTCGCATCAACATCGATGAGTATAAAATCAGTGTCTTGTCCTCCTGAAGGGCCCTCATCGTGTATAGGCCTCTTGCCTCTGTCCTAAACCTGTGCCTATGCTGATGTCGAAAGTGATACCCATTCCACGCCATGTGGAGATAGTAATCGCGCTGCTGATGAAGTCAACGAGACCACTTCCACCCCGGGTGGAGATAGTACTCGTCGTGATGATGCAAATAAGGCTCGATGGCCTCTCTGATATGTCACACACGCCGGAGCACTGATAGGCTCAAACTCAGTAACATCAAACTGGTGTGAAGGCTCTCCCTCATCATGAACAACCTCGGGAGGCTGTGGCGCTGCAAAGAAATCACGGGAAATGAACTCAGCCCACGAAATGCCCTGTAATCCAAGCTGATGCACTACAATGATTTTGATGAGCGCATAATGATAGATACTGTTATGCTGCTGCACTGGGGTCTTCTTCTGTACAAGGACCATCATCCGCTCTATGTTACGGTACATGAAATATGGAATTCTCATCAACCGTACTCTCATGAAATGCATCAACAGCCGGATGTGATATGCATACAAGCGTGAAAAGTGCCCTTCAAAACTGAAGTACCTAATGATAAGTTTCATCAATGGTGTGTACTCATCCTTCAGAAACCGGAATGGAAATACCCTGCTCAGCTGCCTCAAATATCCGGGTCTGATGTAAGGCTCATAATATTCTCTATCCAGCTGCTGTCTCTTATTCCATTCCTCACCAATGTTCGGTATCCCGGTCGCCTCAGAAATAGTCTCTGGTGACAAAGTGAAGTTCACTCCAGCAAGATGTACATGACCATTATGCAAATGTAGGACAAATAGGCAAGCTAACTCATGATGATGCTGAGTTCGGGAAATCATCTCACAATACTGGAAACATGACTGACGTTGAAAAAAATCCATTGCAAGTGGGTAAGCCTGCAATTGGGTCAAAGAAGTGGGCTCCTCCCTGACATGCCTGCCACTTTTATGAGATCTCCTTGGCACATTTAGTTCTGTTGTAGAATCACTGTCCTGCTAGTAACCCTGCTCATATGGTGAATATGTCTCTAACATGGTGCTGAAATGTGTTTGTCAACTGTATGCTTGGTTGGTTATAAAATGAGCAATTAGTGTATTTGTTTCAATGCCCAAATGATCACATATATATCAAGGTGCTATAAGAAATACCACAGTGGGAAAAGGACTGTCAAGTGAGTTTTGAGTGTGAAGACAGCCACTGTTTGAATTTATGGGGATTTGGGGATTATAAGTAATGGGAATGGGTGATAATGATAGGGGGGTAGTTTAGGGACAAGAGTCAATGAAATGGGAATATATAAGTGAAATCAAGAACATAAGCCAACCCTTGAATGTTATGGAAATTAAGAGTTTGTCAATGGAGGGATGTGGTAGCAAGTGATACGGTTTGGGAATTAACACATAGGATCAAAAGGGTATAGGGATATGGGATAGAGGATATAGGAGAGGGACTGTGGGACTGTGGTGTAATAATGTGACAATAATGAGAGCCAATGAAAGCAGAATGATAGTTAAAACACCAAACAACATCCAACACCTCTTTTCAAAACCCTATGGAGCAGATTGCTATATGGGTATAGGGTTACATTTTAACCATTCAAACTCTTGGATTCCTCCTCTTTAACACGTAGCAAACACGTCTTCAAATCAATGAACAAAGGGTTTTAACTTACTTGGAGCGGAAAAGTTGTTTTATTTTGAAAAATTGCAGAGTGTTGATGAATTTCGGGCTTGATGGCTCAATGCACCGTGTGCACACCCAGTGCGCCGCACTCTGTGGGTGCGCCGCGCCTATGGAAAAAGACACTGTCAGTTTCGGCCCAATGCGCCGCGTTGATTCAGTGCACCGCACCTCTCTCCTATGCACCGCGCTCAATCTTCACACACAGTCACGACCTCTTTCAATCACTGTTTGGTCTCCAACTTTGAAATTCGACTTCCCAATGATATTTTCTGAATGAAACTTGATGCAAATGGGTTAAATAGCTTTGAGAAATATCTTGTAAAGAGATGGCTTTGATTTTTTCCTTCTCAAAACCCATTTTGTAATTTTTTTTTTAATTTTGGCACTTTGTCAATTAATTCAACTTCTGTCTTTTGCTTTTTCACTGATTTTTTGAGTTTTTAGTGATGAAATGGTTGATTTTTTACAGGGATGTTGGCGTTAAACTTTGGCAAAGGAAAACCAGAGTCTGCTTTGAAGTCTTCATGGCAGAAAAAATACATGATTATTAATGATGAAAATGTCCTCTCGAGCATATTTAATGATGAAAATTTTGAATTGAAAACTTATTGAAATCCTCCTCATGGCCTGTGGGAATTTATTAAACATGTCAAAAGACTAAACCCTAGACTCAGAAACCAAAAGACTCTTTTTGACCAAAATAATCATTTATGACTGTGAATGACATGAACTGAACTTTGATGAATTTTGAGGAGTTTTAACCAACCCAGCAGGTACAAGCATGAGGGAAAAAAAGAGAACCAAAACCTTCCGTCAGTCAATGGCATGCCCCTAACGGAATGCAGATGAGCGAGCGGAATGAGACACCTAAACAATGAAATGCAAATAGAGAAATGATCTCCAACGAAGGGCTGTAAAGTCTGACTCTAACATTGGCTCCAATGGGGATGGTAGCTCCTCGGAGGTGCCAAGAACGACAGATCTTTGGGAGAGCAGACTAGTGCCTTCGTCCATTGGGCTATGGAATCCATTATTTGACAAAACAACTCAAGACTGTTGACTAAATTTATTTGACTGAAACTTTAACTTAAACTGACTCAACTCTTAAAACAGAAATGACTGAAACAAACAGACTCAACAAAATCAAATGAAAACTGAAATCCTTCCTCAGGATTATAGCCTTCACTTTGGGCCCCATACTGAAGAAAAGACTACAGTTCACACTTACAATGAAATTGAAATACATGATATGTACAATGACAATGAAGAGCAGAAAAAATCTTAGAAATGGTAGCGCTTGAGCAGCCGGCCATTGACCGGCCCTCCTGGGCAGTCTTCACCATTCATCTCCTTCAACAGAAAGGCGTTCTGACCTCGATATGCTGCAATCTTGAATGGACCTTTCCAGAGGTTTTCAAACTTACCGTGTTTACCTTTGTCTTCATTCCTAGCGTCCCACTTCAGTACCACTTCTTCCAACTAAAATTTATCTGCCTTCGCTTTCCTGTCATAGATATTTTTGATTCTCTCCTGCAACTTAAATGTGTTCTGGAAGACCTCTTCTCTCGTTTGCTGTAAATGAATCATCTGATTTATCCTTCTCTGCATATGGCTTTCTTCGCTACCAGCCCCCTGAAGAAGCTTGACTACCGGAACAACAAGTGAACTAGGAAAGATTGTATCTACTCCATAAACCAACTCGAAAGGAGACATACCAATTGAATTCTTTTGACTTACCCGATCAGCCCATAACGCATTCACCAGCTTCTTATGCCAACTCTTCTTATTGATGTCCAGAAACTTTTTAATGATATTGACTAGAGACTTATTGGAAGATTCTGCCAAACCATTTCCTTGCAGATGATAGGCGGTTGAATGCCCCAAAATGATTTTATAGTTTGCACAAAAATCAATCATCTTCCTTGATTTAAAAGCCACTGCATTATCTGTGATCAATTTACTTGGGCAACCAAAATGGGACAAAATGTTGTTCTCAAGGAAAGAAATAATTACCAAATCGGTGGCTTGTCGTGTGGGCACTGCTTCGATCCATTTAGTAAAGTAATCGGTGGCTGTTAGAATCCATCTATGTTGTCCTGAGGAAGGAGGATGGATTTCCCCGATGAAATCCAAACCCCACTACTGGAAAGGGGCGCTTACCTCAACAGGCTTGAGTGGCAATGGCTGTAATTTCTGTCTTCCTTCGAAAATCTGGCACTCATGGCAGCCTTTGATTATTTTATAGACATCAGCAAACAATGTGGGCCAATAGTACCCTGCTCTCAAAATCTTATTGGCAGTTGTCTTCCAAAAATGATGACCGCAAAATCTCCTTTGTGAAAACCTTCCATTACCTTCTCCGCTTCTTCCTCCACCAAACGATTCAATAACACACCACCTGGATCCTTCCAATAAAGTGTAGAATTCAAAATACAAAATTTTGTAGCCTTTAGTTTCAAAGTCCTACCTTTGTTTCTAGTCATGCCGGGCGGTGATGACAAATTTTGAAGAACATAGACGATATCTGAATACCATGGGGAATCAACAAACATTTCCGATACCTGAAGTGGCGAATTCTCCTCCTCTTCATCAGACATAGCAGCAATCAGATTTATGTCTAATGCGTGCAAATTCGATTCAGCCATAAGTTTCGCCAGCCCCTGTCCCTTGATAAGTTTCGTGGGCCTTATTTCCACATCATATTCCAGCAAAGCTGCGATCCACTTACCACATCTTCCTTCCGGATCAGTCTGTACTAAAACATCTTTCACAGCAGCGTTAGGAACATAAGCTAAAATATGGGAATGCAAAATGTATACCCGGAAATCCTTCAATGCCTTTACCAGTGCCAGAGCTTGTTTCTCAATGATGTTGTATTTCAGGGCTGCGTCTCTAATAGTTCGACTGAAAAACGCTATGGGCTTCTCATGTCCATCTCTTTTCTACATTAACATAGCTGCCATGGTATGTTCTAAAGCAAAGGAAAAAAAAAAAAAGTCTTGGGTGTAATCCGGGCTGATTAACACCGGAGCTGAAGATAGTGCCAACTTCACCAAATCAAAGGACTTTACCGCATCTTCAATCCACTTCACTTGGCTGTCCTTTTTCAGCATATTTTTTATTTCTCTCAAATGCTCAGCAAGGTTAGGGACAAAACGACACAAAAAGTTCATCTTACCATTAAAAGATTGAATCTCTTTCTTGTTCCTAGGAGGGTCAATTTGTTGGATTGCTTCAACACGTGCCGGATCAATACGAATGCCATCTTTGGAAATAATGTGACCAAGTAACTTACCTTCATCCATGGCGAATAAGCTCTTTTTAGGATTAAGTGAGACACCATATTTTATGCACTTCTGAAAAACAACTTTCAAGTGATACATATGCTCTTCATCTGAATTGGAAAACACCGTCAAATCATCAAGGTATATAACAAGGAAAACATCTTTTTCATTCGCAAAAGCCATGTCCATCGCCCGCTGGAAAGTTGTACCAGCATTCTTCAAACCAAATGGCATCTTGGCATAGTGAAATGTCCCCCACGGAGTGGTGAAGGCTGTTTTGTCGCGGTCGTCCTCATGAACCAAAATTTGGTTATATCTAGAATAATCGTCGAGTAGTGACATGCGATATGCACCCACTACTCGCTGCAATATATGATCCATCTTAGGCAATGGATAATTTTCCTTCAATGACACCTTGTTCGGATTTCGGAAATCAATACACAATCTAATCTCACCTGTCTTTTTCCGCACTAGCACTAAATTGGAAATCCAATCAGAAAATCTGATAGGAACAATGATTCCTGCTTTGTACAACCTGTTTACCTCCTTCTCAATCGATGGCAACAACTTCGGATTGATTCTTCTTAGCTTTTGTCTGAAAGGCTTCTGATTAGGCTTAATTGGGATAGTATGCTGGATTATATTGGTGTCATACGTCTTTAAATCTGAGTAATCCCAAGCGAAAGCATCAGCAAATGAAGACAACAAACTCACATATTCAGCTCTTACCTCCGGTGACAATGACTTGGATAACTTTACCATTTTGGGGTTTTCAGCTGTCCCAATATTTACATCCTCTACTCCTTTTTCAGTCGGTCGTAAATTTGGTTTTTTGGCCACATCATCCTGATCGAAGAGTTCTTCTAAAGGTATCAAACCTTTAGGAATAATGTTATCTTTCAGCTGTAACACTTCCATTTGATTAACTTGAACATCATCACCATCATCAAATTCTACATCAATTGAGGTATCTTTGAACTTACCTTTACTTTGCAGAAAATCATTAATCTCATCATCATCTTGGAAAACTTGCCAACATCTTTGATTATCCGGGACGGTAGGACGGTGCTTCACATGGATTTTGAACTTATTACTTGAATTCATTGGGATCTTCAAGTTACTTGCTGCCTTATCAAGTGCATCTGCAATTCCATTTTGAATGCGAGGAATACAAGTCAAGGTATAATCTGAAAACTGCTTCAAAATATCAAGGACAACGTTCCGGTAAGCCCGCATCCGGGGATGTTTCGTTTGATATTCACCCTTTACCTGCTTAATCACCAATTCGGAGTCGCCATAGACCGCAATTCTCTTAGCATTCAGCTTTCTAAGAATCTTTAGGCCAGCAATCAGAGCTTCATACTCAGCCTCATTGTTCGAACAATCAAATGCCAACTTGTAAGAACATACCCGTACATTGCTCGGTACCTTATTAGGAGCTGAAAAAGGGCTGCGTACCCAAATACCAATCCCAGCACCATCATTGCCCACTGCACCATCGAAATCCATGGTCCATAGACCCTCTTCATCATCCTCTAAGTGCTGAAATTGTGCTAGCTCTGTTTTTTCTGCTTGCTGTCCACTATCTTTAGCTGATTTCTCAACTGTGCTTTCTGGTAGCTGCCTTTCCTTCTGTAAAAATTCTCTGAAATTCTCGGTAATTTCTGGAATATATTCTGTTTGAACCAACTGACTATATACATCATTAAAACTATCGGCAAACAAAACAAAATACTCTAGATCTGTATGTACATAATTAAGCGGATGATTAACCGGTTTCTCCTTAGTGGTAATCATATACTTCATTTTTTGTTCCCGGTACAATTTTCTCATTTGGCCAAACACGGGAATTGTCGCATAGGAGAAATCTAATTGTAATGTCCCTTTCAATTTTTCTCCCCAAGATCTGGAAAGAAACATACCAAATCTCGGAGGAATGTCTGCTACAACAACATCCATCAAAACATTCTTTGTAGGAATCTGATCCAAACTTACAACCAAGTCTTTAATGAGCCCAATACATCTCACTCTGCTAGAATCAAATGAATAAAGATCGTGGTACTTCCTGGTAATGTCTAGACCCAACTTCTCCATGATTGCTTTCGGCATAAGGTTATGGGAAGCACCGGAATCGAACATGGCGTTATGCAACACAAACTCATGCAACCGAAGACTGATATAAAAAGGAGGTACTTCGCTGTCCGGAGACTCACCATCTAAAGCTGGTCCAAATATCAGTTCCAGTTGATCATCTTCAATATTCACCATGTCAAACATGGGATCGAAATTCAAAATTCTAGAAACTTGAGATGGTCCGCCACTATGTTAGTGCTCGAATGCATAACGCAGAAATTTGAAGGAAAGTAGGATTCAAGGTAACATCCAAACCAAGCTCGGCCTCGTAGCTAGCCCTACGAGGGACGGGGAGAGGGCTCTCTCGGTCAATCTCGGAAAAAGATGTCCCGATAGGCTGAGATGACCTATAATGAATACGATTTTAAGTTTAGTAGATAGATATGAAAGGTATTTGATTTTTAGGCTGGATTTTTACGTGTATGAGACCAAGGAACGACATGAGCATAGAAGTTAAATCAAAGACACGAGATTATTTAGTGAGGCAAGACGGGCGGTAAGTCTAGCAATTAGATTTGAAATAATATGAAGTGGAAAGATTGTTAAGAGGAGTGAAAAGGGCATAAATACATGAATCCTTTTCAACGAAGAAAACATAGAACATGAACACTTTCCAAAGGTAAACCGGTATCTTGGATACACCTTTCTTACTCAAAAAGCATTCATCTAGGAAATGATTATGAATACTAGTAAAACATAACGAGATACATATGAGACGAGAAAGAAAAACATTTTCTAAACTTACTACAGGGAATCTCATAGAGAAGAAACGGAAATTTGCAACCTTTCATTAATTCTGCGTAGTAATGGTAGAAGTTTTCCTCCACTTCTCCCCGAACTCTCCCCTTTACAAATGATTTTCAATACAATAAATAATCTCGGAAGGTGGGAAAATAGATCGACCCAAATAAGGAATCATTTAATCATCATTAACAAACAAAATTTGAAAAGCCCGATCATCTTTTTCGAAGGAAGATAAAAAACCACTTGAATCTGTCGATGACCCGATTAAAAGACAAAATATGGATTTGAATTGCAAGTAAAAAATAGGCAAATCTATTCATTTTATCTTTACGGTATGGTAGATATCTTCGTTTTAATTTTGGCTTTTGGTTTTTGAATTTTCACCTTCCACGGGATATACATGGTATTAGTTAATATGTGCAAGAACTCCAATGGCTGACATCAATGTAGACCATATTTGATTTATATAAACGAATCAACTTTTAGGTTGCTCAAATCAACTTACTGCAACGCCAAAAACGGCCACTGTTGTTTACGTTTCTTCAAGTTGCCTGATGCTCCTTGGTACGCTTATGAAATTCGGTTACAACATCTTCGCCATGATAGGATGCTAGAACCTCCCCTCGGGTCATGTGGATGATGATCATACATACTCAAGGAAAGGTACAAGATCTAAAGTGCGTATCATATGGTTCGAAGCTTCCATGGCAATGGGCGAGCATTCTCACGTGAGACATGTCTCCAAACACACCCATAAATAAATCACTTTTGCGGGATCTCTGACCCGGCTTTGACGAATCCAGATAATGTTTTCATTCACATGCGAGTTGCGTCCGTTACAGCACTATTACTGAAAACAAATCCTTTTTGATCAAGCCTCTCCATGATTGGGTCCACGTACATATTCAATTGATCGAGAATAAACCACAATTTCATAGTAGTGTGCAAGATGCTCCAAAAATGCCTCTAATCCGAGTCTTTTAAAAGCTTTCATCCTCGATCTCTCTTCCCGATCTGAATAGATTAGTGTTTCATTAAGATCGAGAACTGAAATTGAAAACATGCTGATGGCAGGTGCCAAGTACGGAAGAAGCTTGTCGAGATGAAGGTCTTTCAAAACCCTTGACATAGTCTTCGATTGTCCTCCTTGCATCCAAGTATAGTTCGGTAGCTCTTCTTGGAACTTTAATGAAGTGAAAAACGATTCATATCGCCCAAAACTTTTTCGGTTGTGAATTGTTTCCAAGCACATATGCATAGTCAGAAATTTGAAATAAAAGGTCCTTGGCATACATAACTCCTTAAAAATTTCATTGTTTTTCAATATCAACTTTCATTCGATCACAGTGTGATTGATAGCCACTTCCTTTTCAAAACGCAGCAAACACACTACAATCGATAGTACGGGCGCATAAATATTTATTTGGAGCAAAAGAGTGATACATTTAAAAATTCAATGAAGAATTGATGAAATTTTCAGCACAGCTCTGTCTGTAGCGCACGGAAAGATGAATGTCAGCCGATGTTGAATTTACGTGAGCAAAGGCGCCCGATGCGCGCATCCGTGGATGCGCCCGCCACACACTACACACGATCTTAGCTCCAAATCTTGATTTCGCCCTCTCACTGCTCAAGTCGACTTCCAGTCTTCTTAGATGCAAATGATATTTGGATTGGCTAGGCCCATTTTTGTAATGTCATGGAAGTTTGATTTTGTTTGCGAGAAAACCTCTTTCTTGTGACTCAATTTTGACACTTTTCACATTGTTAATACAAACTCACATTTTTTTCTTGGTTTATCACCAAGCTCAAACTTATTAACGGAGTTTTCCATCCGAGTTTAATTCTGGATTAATGTGCTCGGAAAATTTGAGAAGAAGTGCTTGGTTCAGCCTTTGACTCTTTGTCTTGAGAATGTTAGGTCTGTTTGTTATTTTGCGGGGATAAGAATTAATTTAAAGCGAAAACAAAGAATTTTGCCATTGAAAAGTTGTAGAACTTGAAAAACTTTGAAAAATTACATGTTATTACAAAAAAACATTTGATGATTTCTTCTTCAAAACGGAGTTTTGAAGAATCAATCTCGCATTATTAGCTGATGACAATCCTGAAATAAAAACTTAGTAGAAGACATCCTCATGGCTTGCGGGCATTATTCGACATTTACGAAGACCAAACCCTAGACCTATGACTCTTTTTTGACCAACCCGATTAGGTACCAACATGAGGAAACCAAGCCCTTCGTCGATCAATGGCATGCTCCCTAGCGGAATGCAATTGAGTGAATAGAGCGAACACCTAAAAATGAAATGCAAGTTTTGATCTCGACGGAGGGAGCGGCCAGGCCGGCACTAGAGTGAGGAATGCAGGCGTATTGTCTCTCCTACTCAGCTCATATTCCTCAACTTCATGGTCGAGGAACCTACGACTAAGACTTAGATGGCAGAAGCACATACCTCTCTGTACCTTCTGTCACTGAAATCAATTGTTCTTTGGTCAATCGAGGAGTACTTGTGTTACTACCTGTTTGGATCTCCGGATAAGCCGGTGCCAGGGATTTTCAACATCCCTTCGGCATTCTGCAAAGCATTAGAAAAGATCAATATCACCTGGTTCATTATCATAAGCTTTGGTTTCGGTGGTTATTTTGAGTTGCCTACGGAGTTCATCGTTCACTTTTACTTTCCGAGAAAAAGTGAGCGAGAAATTTGGTATGTGGCATCTATTTTGGATTGGTTACATTAGGAAACCCTCACTATACATGATTGTATATATTTCATCGGTATGCGAGTGGTTGTCATCATGATTTCAAATCTTGATGGTACTAACCTTTTCGAAAAGCTTTTGTAAATTCTTGTACGTCAGTCATGAGTCATTTGTGTTTTGATCTTTTGTTGCGTCGAGTCTTTCGGTGATTTCGGTTGAAATTCGATCATTAGTATTTTCAAAATAATGGAATCCATAGCTTGATGGATGTAGGCACTATCTGCTCTCCCAAAGATCTGTTTGTTCTTGGCACCTCCGGAGCTACCATCCCCATTGGAGCCGATGTTAGTGTCGATCTTGTCGGTCCTTCGTCGAAGTCAAAACTCTTTTTTGCATTTCATTTTTAGGTGTCTTGCTTGATTCCTTTCCGGTTGCATTAAAAAAGCTAGAGCATGCCATTGGTAAACGGAAGACTTGGTTTCCCTCATGTTCAATTTTCTTCAGGTTGGTCAAACAAGAGTCATAGGTCTAGGGTTTGGTCTTGAAATGTCGAATAATGCCATGAACCATGAGGATGTCTTCAATAAGTTTTATTTCGGGATTGTCATCGTGACTAATGCGAGATTGATTCTTCTTCAAAACCTATTTTGAAGAGAAATCATCAATGTGTTTTGTAATAAATATGTAATTTTTCAAAGTTTTTCAAGTTCTCTGACTCTTGATAGGCCATTTGCTTTCGGCACACAACCCTCTATCTGCAAAAGAACAAGCAGAATGAACATTCTCGGCCTGAAAATTGACGAAACCAAGCACTTCCCGAGGCCTTAGAAGACACATTAATTGCAATTGGCCCGGATGGAGAAACCTGCTAATAAGTTTGAGCTTGGTGATAAACCGGCCAAAAACGAGTTTGTATTAACAATGTGAAAAGTGTCAAAATTGAGTCACGAAAAGAGGTTTCATGATAAATCAAACCCATGACATTACAAAATGGTTCCCCTTGATCAAATATCATTTGCATCTAGAAGATCGATTGAAATCGACATGTGAAGGGCAAAAATACATTTGGAGCTAAGGGCGTGATGTGGGTCTCGTTGTCTGTGACGCATCCACGGAGACAGCGGTGCATTGGGCGCCACTACTCGGTGAAGAATTAACAACGCGCGGCACGCTACGGCGCAGCCTGTAAGGAGTGCGCGGCGGCGCACGAGCCAAAAGGCAAATTTCATCAATTCTTCATTTGAATTTAAATCGACTCACTCTTGCTCCAAATGCGCTATGCGCCCGTAGTGCGTGTTTGCTACGTCTGAAAGGAGGGGTGTGAATCGGCCTCGAATAAAATGAAAAGATTGAATATAAAAACAATGAACTTGTTAAGGAGTTATGTATACGGGGACTACTGATTGATATGCACGGTGTGCTTGGAATTCACAACCGAAAAGTTTTGGGCGTGGCGGAACTGTTTCACTTCGTGGATTCGACAAGAATGCTGAACTATACTTGGATGCAGGAGAACTGTCGAGACTATATTGAGGACATTTTATCTGACAAAACTGTCTAGACTTGGCACCTCAAACGACGTATTTTCACTCTAGTTCTTGATCTTAATGTATAATCTATTGACTGAAAATTTTCAGTAAACGACAAAAAGACTGGAGGAATCGAGGCATTTTGGGAACATCTGCACACTCTATGAGTGTGGTTTATTGTCGATTGAACATAATGTGCGTGGACGAATCATGGAACTGATCAAAGAAGACTTGTCGTGCGGGTGTCGCGAGACGCAATGCATTAATGTGAATGGAAAACATTATGGATTGATCAAGTGAATGAATCGCAAAGAAATGTTTTAACTGATAGATACTAGATATGTTGCAATCTTGGAGATTCTTCTAGCATTAGGCCGCTGGAAACTGAACTAGATGATCTGACGCTGGATCTTGTACCTTTCACTGAGTATGTGATGATGTCATCATCCACGCTGACTTTGAAGGCGATTCCTAGCATCCTATCATGGCGAAGATCTGCTTGGAAATTTACAAGTAAGCGCTGCGGAAACATCAAAGGCGACCCAGACGAGAGCTGCGAGAGCGTTTTTGGCAGCGAGATTATTTGAAAAAAGTTGATTTAACACTCTCGTCAAACAGAATACTACATTGATGTCGATGTGGAGACTATGCACATATTAGCGATATGTATATCGGGGAAGTGAAGTCAAACCAAAGCCAAAACAAAGCGAGATATCTACAACCCGAAGAACAAGTATATTTGCCTATTTTTGACCTGATTGCAATTCAAATCTAGATTTTGTCTTTATTGGTCATCGGCAATTCAAGATAGTATCTACCTTCGAAAAGATGATTGGCTGTCTTGTTTGATAATTAAATGATTCACCCTGAAAGGTCGACACCACTTCCTGGAGTATTGTATTGAAAATCATTGTAAAGAAGTGCAGGAAGAAATGGAAAAGCACTACGTATGCGATTTTGGCAATTAATGAAAGGTTGTAACTGCTCATAATTCACATGAATATGGATTTGAAAATCTTTTTGTATCTCTGCTTCTATCTCGTTATGTTTACTAGTCATTCATAATCATTTCACAAATGAATGCTGTACCAAGTAGAATCGGTTATTTCTTGCATAGCGGAAATGTTCATGTTCTATGTTTTTCTTAACGTTGAAAAATTCATTGTATTCTCTTGCCAATCACCCTTCTTAGCAATCTTTCACTTCACTTCAGAGTATCTAATTGCTAGACTAACTGCTGTCTTGCCTCCTTGAAAATATCCATTGTCTTTGATTTACAGCACTTCTGCAGCTCATGCTATTCCTTGGTCTCATGCGGCGAGAAAATCTGACCTAATACCTCTTTCATATCTATCTACTAGCCTAAAATGATATTCATTATAGATAAATGCCGGTACTATTAGTTGTCTTTCTTGCAATTGTGGCCGGAGAGAGCTTCTCTCTGTCACCGTAGAGGCCTTCTGGTAGCTTGCTGATGACCACCTTAGTCTACTCCCTTGCGGCTAAAACCGTAACATATGAGCCCTCTACATTTCCCTTTGGGAATAAATAGGCAAATGTACAAATACTAGTTATTTGAGAATATTTTTCACAAGAATAAGCAAAAATACTCCTCTATAAAGAAAATTAAAATATATATTAAAGTATGATTGAAAAAAAAAATATCAAAATATCCCATGATGAATATATGGATTTAAAAAAAAAAAACACAATCAAGATTGAGAAGGAAAAAAAATAATTAGACCCATATACACATTTACAAAACATTGAGATAAATAGATAATCATGCGAATCTTTTAGTTGTTTGAGAATATTTTCACAAGAATAAGAAAAAATAATCAACATTATAAGAAAATTAATATATATATATATATATATATATATATATATATATATATATATATATATTAAAATATGATTGAAAAAACAAACATCAAAGTAGCCTGATGAATACATGGATTTTAAAGCTGACCCAGGGTCTGTGGTTATTTGGCCAGCAAAGCCAAATGTGATGTAACATCAAACCGATCTTTGGAGCCCGAGGACTGTGCCTACTTTGGACTCGGAGAGGGGCTCTCTCTATCTGTATAAGGGATATCTGTGTGTTTGCTTATTGTGTTATGATTTTAGGCTACTTATGAAGTAGGTTTTTTGGTTTGGTTTTTAGGTTGTGAGGATAGGCCCGATCAAAGACAGATAGGTAAAAAGATGTTAGATCAAGCTGGGCTATGGGGTTGAAGAGGTCGAGAAAATCTTTCGGATGGTGATACGAGGTTGTTGAAGGGCGTTGATTTGAGGTAAAATGGATCTTTGGGAAAAATGGAGTAAGATGGACATCAAATTCGTGAATGAGGATTTCAAGCACAAATAGTTTAATAGGTTGACATAAACATGGTAGGGCAAACCGGTAATCATGAGAAATGTAACTTTAAGCTAATCAATGCATAGAAATAAACATTCAAGCCATGCATAGAGATATATAACTCCTCTAAATTTAGGAAATGGCTATCAGAGCTTTCGGAGAAATACACTTCGACAGATAAAGAACTCTCAAATCAACATGTCGACGCCTAAAACACAATATTTAAACTATTTGGCACTTTGAAAACGAAGATTGCATAGTCTTAGGCAAAGGGCAAGATCGAGCAGACCTCCTTGGTTCAACAAATGACGATCCTATTGTCAGTCAAAGATAAATTTTAAATAGATGGATCTATGGCTAGCCATGAGTAAGCGGGAGCATCACAGTAAATCATACTTAGCACGCATAAAACCATGAATGAAACAATAAAAAATATTCTTAAGTTAGTAAAAAACTGATCGAATTCTTTAATGTGACTAAGAATGAAGAAAACATAAACTATGAAGAAATAGGAAATTTGAGGTGCCTCCCGAGGGCATGTCTCAAAATTTGTTCTCTTGTCCTATAGCGAAAGAACATGGATTTATGAATGAAAACTAGAAACAAAACAAAGAGAGAGACAACATACCATTCTACCAAGTCATGAGATCCCACTTAATGATCTCTTTCCTCATCCAAGAACATCCAGAGACTATCCAAAAGCATGAGACAAGTATTTCTTTCAAAGCTTATATGACCATATATTGCTTCTATTCATCAAGTTCAACCTTGTTTACAATGAAATCCTTTGGAATATATAGGCTAAAGTGAGGGAAAAACTCTTGGTTCAACTTACAACGATCTCATTGGACTATCCAAAATATCTAGACTTGTCCGCGAGGAGCTTTGCAAAGCCCAAGGCCAAATATCTAATAAATATCTCAAAAATTTCTAAAAAAGGAAATAAATTGAATTTTCATAACTTATCATGCACAAAAATAGCTAAGCGCACATGAGGAAAAAGTCAAATTTGAAAGGTTCAATTTTTACAAAAATACTCAAAAATACATCGACAAAAGGTCCCTTGAATTTAGGCAACCTTTGGAGGCCTTCACAGTGTCGAAACGAGGCTTATGATAGCTCGTTGGAAAGCCTAGAGTGTCATACTTTCTGAAAATGTTTATTTTTCCCCCAACGGACCACGGAAGTTCTCCAAAAATATGTCTATGTGTAAAAACCCAAAAAATAAGCCTTGCGTACGCGGGGCGAGTGTAGAAAAAGCGAGTGTTTTTCGCCATTTCGGGGGGAAAATAATCTTCAAATGTTCTGAAAATTCTTTGAGTATGTGCCCCTAAAATTATGGCATCTAATGACACCATTTTTCATCCTTTGATGATGCTAACCCGAAATGGCGATGCCCATGGTTTTTGGCCAAAAACCAAAAATGACAAACCAAAATATGTCGAATTTCGCCCAAAATTGGTGAGCATGACCCTCAGGTTTTTAGCAACATGTTGTAGACGAGAGGCCAAAATTTGAGTCTTGAGGTGTCTTTCCTCAATTTTTGTGCCGAGAGCGCTTCCCTTTAGCCTCCTTGAGTTTTCTTGAAGCGGTATTTAACTTGAGTGAATTGGCTTGGTTAATTTTTTGTATTGCAGGTCATCCTCTTTGTTGAAGGTCAAGTCCACTATTTTCCCTCTCAACTTCTTCTCCGGATCATTTAACTCTCTCAGCCAGGTGCTTCAGGTCATTCTATACATCTCTTGTTGACAATCTTGATGAGAGGGTAGATTGGAGAAGACATCTTCTTCTTCTTTTTGTTTCTCGAGGCCCTTTTTGGCCATGGTTCTTAGCCTCTTTTGCATAGGCTGATCTTCACCTTCACTTTCCTCTAACCTTGTGAGTTCTTCCAATCTTACGTGCTTTGGAAGCCTCCTTTTTGCATCGGATGGCACGTGTCTCATGCGACCATATGGACACTCATTTGCTTGTTTTGGACTTGTAAAAAGTGATTGAAGTTCCTAGCTCTATGAAGATCGACCCTCGAGGCATCAATTTGGCTTTGATACATGGATCGAGATTTTCTGGGATCGGGCTTCATTATCACTATCATCACTTTGGATTTTGGGATGATTCGAATTCCACTCTGTTCATGACTTCTTTTTTTCCTTGCCCTTCCCTTTGCTTTGGGTGGCTCTTCCCAGTACTCTTCCTCTTGGGAAATTCGACCATGGGTTTCTTGGGAAATTTTCCCTTGCTTCGGAGGGCCCTAGTCATTTGGAGTTATGACTCTAGGCACCCTTTTCTTAAGCTATCAGAGGCTTGGCGACTTTCGAAGAGAGCATGGCCCCTTGCCTAGGAGAGGCGGCTAGCACATGCTCCATGGGCTCTTTACCCTTGTCACTTGCCCCTCACTTTTGCTTGCTTGTCTTGGAGTTCTTTATGGATGCCTTGGTTGTCCTTTTTCACTTCCTTTGAGAGTTTGTCCTCCTCACTCTGTTTGCAAATTTTTATCCTGCGCCCCTCTTCTTCTTGAGCTTATTGTTCCTCTTGAGGAGAATTTGTTGTTCTTCACCTTGATATGCTGCTCATGCCCCGATGTAAAACTGATAATATTATCATCTTTTGGGCCCTTTATTCAACATCTTTTGGCTACCCTATTCATCACTTTCATGCTTCTCTTTGTTCAACATCTTGTTGCCCACTGTTCATCACTTTCATACCCTTGTTCAACACCTTCATCTTTATCACAGTTAAACACTTTCATACTCTTCTTCCTGGTCTGTCTCCTTGTGATCACGCTCTTCTTCACCCTCTTCTTCATCCCCTTATTCTTGCTCATAAATGCTTTCCTCTTCACACTCATGTCCTTCTTCCTCCTCATGGTCACTCTTTTCTCCTTCTTTAGGCTCCTTTGTTTACATTGTGGTAACAGAACTGCAGGAATAGGTCTGTAGAAGAAGGCGAAAGATAGTGAAGTAAGTGTAGAGATGTATGGCTGGAGGGACGATCAGAGAAATGCAGATGGGTGATGAAAGTATCCCCGAACCTCCTCTTTTCAAGGCGATGAAGGATGATGACTTTGATGAGAGAGTGATGGAAGAGGCGGTACATTTGTATGAATGAGGCTTCTTCGAGCAGTGGAGGCCATTTTCTCGATGCTTACGTGTAAGAAGAAAGGAAGCTTTAGCAACTTGGCCCTTGTGAAATGCATGAGCGATCGAATGTGATAGGCATAGACTCGGAGAATCTTCCCTCCTTGATGAAGTATTTCATGATGATCTTCATGAGGCGTAGGCGGCCAAAAGATATGAGAGGGGAAAATAGAAAGGACATGAATCTTTGTGCTCGGGCTTTAGAAAGGAGCTTATGTCGGGTCCAAATGGATTTGTTTAAACCACTTCTCCCCAGCATAGGGGATTTTAGTGGCCTTGGAGATGGACCTTGGAGAGAATTTGAAATCAAGGCCTATCGGTGGGAAATACTTGTCTTGAAACCTCAGCCATGAGTGTCAAAGGAAAAGCTCTTCACCTCTTGCACTCTTTGACAAAAATCTAAACACCCAACCTCATGGAAATTGAGCAAAATGATGGGTAGAATTCACTTCTTCGATTGGAAGTAGGCTCAAATCTCATGCAAGCCCTCCTCTTGTCTGCTGAGAGCATCTTGTTTTAATTCTCTTTGAAGCACCAAAATTTTGCCTCAAAATGGTTTTTAAATGCTTTCTCAAACAAAATCTATCTTCTTTGTTAGTCACTGATTTGACGAAACTGAGATCTCTTCCAAATTCTATGTGAAATGATTCTTTAACACAAAACTCTGCTTCCTTCCAAAACACTGTCTTGTCTCCCTTTGTATGCCCAATCAACGAAAGTTATCAAAATAACAAGCACATAGTGAAAATATTCTTTGTGTTGGTATGTTTACAAATATCCTTTATGTTTTTATAAAAACAGAAGACAACCTTGTATTTAGTGAAAGGAAAAAGCTCCTTTACTTCCCGATCAAAAACACCCTCCTTGTATTCACTATTTCTCCACACACGATTAGAGAAAACACCTTAGGCGAGTTAAAGAATTTTCTGCCTGATTTTTTTTATGGGATCAAGAAAGGCGGCAATAATCTCACTATTTCATTTATCCAAAAGGAGACACTCCTGCGAAGGTGACAAGGCAATCGAACTAAGACTCTTGCTTTCAACACGGGCTCATTTATGTCACCTCACCATCTTGTGCTTTCATTAAAACCAGTTGCTTTACCTCAACAATGTTTTCACCATACACTTGAGCGTGAAGGTTAGCTTTGCCCCTATCCACCCGGTTAGGGCACCTCCAACAATTTGACAAACCTCTGCTACACATGTATATTTTGTCTTGCGGGTTTATGCTTTGCTTGTATTGAGGCAGTTTTTAGGCCTTTTTGAAATCATCATAAACACACCATTATCACTATGTAAACCTTGGGCAATCATACAACGGTCTCGGCTTTTCAACAAAATTCAACCCTCCTTACTACTGTTTTCACCCACTACATTTGCGACGAGAGGTTATGGTTTTATCCATGATCTTGAGGTAGCTCTAGGCTCTTTGAAACTAATGAACACTCCACTTAGCCTCCCATCGTAACAAAATTCTTCAAAATATTTAACAAATCACTTTGATTTATGTAGACCTTCTCTATTCGATCACCTTTAATTTTGAAAACATGGCAACAATCTCATTGAGCAACTTGACTATACGAGAGGCGGCCGAGAAATACCTCGAAAATGGATAGTAGTCTTTGCTTGAAGGTTGAGAAGCTTGAAGGCCCTTTG
The DNA here is from genome assembly GCA_034641835.2 of Pinus albicaulis. Taxonomy (NCBI): domain Eukaryota; kingdom Viridiplantae; phylum Streptophyta; class Pinopsida; order Pinales; family Pinaceae; genus Pinus; species Pinus albicaulis. Next base: position 350,209,556 of record CM076584.1, read on the forward strand.
GAGGCGTTTTGAATGTTGAAACACGCGCGGCACGTTGAAAGGGAAGACGCTAGCGCAATAGACGAGTGTCGGGTCGGCCTTAGCTGATTGTGGCCAGCACTTGCAGTGCGGGCCAAACAGCGATACAACTCCTTTGTAAAAATTCTCCACGGGCAGCCAGCGCGTTTTCTCACAGAGTGCGCCATGTGATCTAAAAAATACTGAAAACTCTGTGAACTTGCTCAGAAAACTCTCTTTGGGTCGATGGCATTAGGGAAGGCTTTTTTTCTCTTTGAAAATTGCAAATGAGTTTGTAACGGTCCCTTTAACTTATTTTGAAAGCGAAAAAGTCAGAAGTCCTTTTCACGTTTGCTTGGTGAAGGTTTTTGAAAACCTTTGAGAAAGGCTTTTGGGTTGAAAGCAGGAACATGAAGCACTTGTCTTTGTGGTTACATCACTTAGAACCTATAAAGACTCTTTGCACCGATCTTTTGACTTCAGTGTGAGTTTGACTTTTGAAAAGGTAACATAGTGATTACTTTGTTTAAGTGAAGAGGCCTTGTTCGAGAGCTGCAAATCTCCCTCTCTTCATTTTTTCAACGTAACTTATTAAAAGGAAAATCTGCTGCTGCTTGACCTTTTTAATGATATTTTCAAGGAAAATCTACTCAAAAACATACTGATGAGTTGTGAAGCATCTTTTTCCATTTTGCAAGGAGATGACTTTATCTCTTTAAAACTTGATTGACAATTTTTGCTCCTGTTGCTTTAAAGGTGATAATGCTCACTTTGACAGAAATTTGATCGAGCTACATTAGGTGCTTTTTAGGCTTCTCTTTTGACTGTGGGTGCGAAAACTCGGTTGCATTCACCCGAGGCTTTACCATCATCTGTTCATCGAACTTCTTTTAAAAACCTATCCTTTACTCAGGAAATGCAACAACAAGGTACCTTTGACCTATTTTTCATAAAGAAAATTCCTTCATTTGTAACGGTGGCATGCATTATTGGCTTTGAATGTTGTTCCGGAACTGAAACACATGCCATAATCCTTCTTTCATTTATGAACCTATGTGTTTAGTTGCGATGCCTCTTTGGAAAACTAAGCTCGTGCCTTTTGTCACTATGATGAGTTATTGAAATACATTTCCTTATGAACGGGAAGAAAGAACCTTTTGAAAGCGATCATCACTTTTTGGCTTGTGCTTAGCCTAGTGATTTCAACTAGTTTCAACTCTTGTTTTGTTAAAGACGAGAGACAAATGTCAAACACGTTTTATCAGGAGATGGATCTTTGTAACTTTTTTAAGGAAATTACATCCCTCGAGCGAGGTTTGTTCATTTTTGGCTCCCAGCTTGCCTTTGAAAGAAATCTGCGAAGGAGATAAGTCGGCTTCTTTGATAGTTATAGTACTCATGCTTTCCCTTTGTTTTTACATCATTGCTACGTTAGAATCCTTCAAGTTTGTCTCCTCTTGTTCTTACGGTTGTCTCTCGATTCAGGTGAAAACCCTAAAATTAATCTTCCTACGGCCCTCTAATGCTAGATGAAGTAAGGCCTACTTTGAAAAATGCACGGTTTCCTTTCAACCCTCTGTCTCAACCAAATGAAGAATGTTTGATGAACATGCGTGGTGGTTTCCCTTATACATGATGGCGAGAAGTTAGTTTGAGACCAAGAGCATTTGAATCTTTTTGTCCATCGCCCAATAATATTTCTTCATTGATGATCAACCCCGTAGCTTCACCTTGTAATTCAAATAATAGTGAAACTCATGCAAACCAATTTTAAAAGCCCACTACTTTACGCAGCTAACATCATTTTTATTCGAGAAACCTTCAATTTTCTTCCACTTTGTGCCAAAAATTGCCTTACAGTCGGTGTCACAATTCTTAAATCAAACTTTATCCTTGACGCCCTCTTGCTTATAGATGAAGGAGGCGCTCACCGGTCCTCAACCCTCTACTTATAAAAAAATGAAGAGTTTTCAATCCTCAAACCCTACGCTTATAGATGAAGGAGGTTTTAAGTCCTCAAACCCTCTTGTAGATGAAGGAGGTTTTTTTCTCGGTGATGCCATTTCATCGGCTTTTAATAGTGTTATTTTTCCTTTCCTTTGCCTTTTCATGCTTGAGCAAATGAAGAATGACAAATTGATAATAGATCGAATGTGCATTTCTCGAGACATGTAATTACCTTTTCAAATGTCTGTGCTTCTTTAGACATCACAAGCGGTTTGACTAGTTTTTGCAAAGCGTTTCTTGTCATTCATAATTTACTAACCTTTATTTGTGATTGCGGGGCTTAATGAGACAACTCTACGTCAATGCGGCTTGCATCAGACTCAAATCACATGAAGGCAGTTGTATTCTCATGTTGAGCCAAATAATGTCTTCGGCATCTTTGGTACATACGCTCCTTGAAAGATCCATTGAAATCTTTGTAAAACCACCTAATATCGATTTGACCTAGGGCATGTGCATTCTTTGAGACTTTAGGGTTTGTTAGTGGCTCCACTTAGAGTGTAACCAAATTTATTTGCGGAGATGGGAAGGTCTATTATGAGCGGTATATAGCGGATAGAGGTTCTTTGGCTTTAGGATAGTTTTGCCAAGGGAGGAATGCACAAGCGACACTACCTAACTTAGGGAGACTTCTTTGGAAAGATTTTGATTGTTTTCTTTGGAGGCGATGGGCAAGCTAGTATAGGCTGAGGCTAGACGGGGCTTGATAATGAGTTTCATCTCGTCATGGGTGGATTGAAAAGGTAGGAGGAAAAAAATGTTTATGGGTGTTTTCCGGTGGAAAATTTGACAATTTTTAGATCAATTTGCTAGAAAACTTAAAGTACATTACAACTAGTCATCATCCTTAGTGAAAAATGCGGTATTCTTGATGGCTCCATTTGGGGAGAAATTTTGCTTTCCTTTTTAGGAGGTGTCCGGAATTTGAATCTTTGGCTTATGAGACTAGTGCCTTATCCCATTGGCACAAATTTCATTCTTCCTTGATGCTACTTCGAAAATTGACGGCATGATTAGCATCGATGATATTTATACCTATCCCACTATATTTCCTAACATTTTTCTTCAGGTGCATTTGGACTAGCAACCGCTTTGAAAATATATATATTTTGAAAAATGAACCTATCTATTTCTACACACTTATATGCTCCTTGGAGTTGATTAAGTTGATGAACTCCTTCATTACTCTACATATCTTCAGATCAGTTAATGAGGTTAATTTTGTTTGACGGGATTTTTTCTTTAATCTAAACATGAAATTTAAAATGATCAAATCGGGGTTAGAAAGTCTAATTTGTCATGTACTTGCGGCATGCGAGTTAAAAATTTTGCCTGCAAAAGAAATGTTATTTTTAAAAAATGAAATTTAGAAAAACGGGGCTAGGATGCATAATTTGTTTTTCATCCTATTTCCTCTTTAGTTCTGTTTTGAGCATGTGGAACCAATATATTTTCCTAATCTACTTTTGTGATAAGTCGAGCTTACACGATGTTGACCATCTTTTCCCACTCACTAACTTATCGGCAAATAAATTTAAAACATGTTCAACTATGATTAGGCTAGATAGCGGAAACAGAACATTTGAGCACTAGTAGCGGCATTTAGACTTGCGCGTTTTAGAATGACTATTTTTTGAACATGAGATTTTCTTTCTATTTATTTTCAAGCGCCTTCTTTTATATTTTTCTATTGTTTTTTGAATTTTCTATTTTTATCTATTTTTCAAACCATGGTATATACAATGATTGAAAATGTTTTAAATTCGAAATATTGAAGTAAATGAAACTTAAGAATCTTATCCTTATAAAGTCTCCTATCACTCTTAGTCGATCTGACTCTTGAAAAGAAAATTGGGAAAATTTTCTTTTGTAAGCATAAACATAGAGGATTCATGCATGAATCTCACGAAAAAAGCAAGTATCTTCCCATGTTGTACCTCTTTATACCTACGATTCCCGCTCCTTCCTTTCTTGTACATATTCTTTAAGTAATGCATATATTCTTTGTCATTTTGAAATAAATAATGACATCATAAGGTATTGTTAGACTCAGGTCTTGTATAACCTCATCGAGAGTCAAATGCGAACGGAGTGTTGTCAAAGTCTCGGTTCAATATACATGCCAATGCCGTCAGCTTTCACCCACTTTGCTACTTAGATGTTTGCAAAGCTTGTTTTCAGAATGTTTCAATAACACTTGCAGGCTAGGAGAAGGATCAATAGCTGTTTATATCAGGAATGTCATCAATAAGAAATTGATTCTTCTTCAAAACCCTGTTTTGAAGAAGAAATCATCAAATATGTTTTGGTAATAAATAGGTAAATGGTCAAAATATTTCAAATTTTACAGTTCTTCAAAGCAGTAACTACCTTCCAAGCATCCCCGCAAAGACAACAAGCATTTTCACCAAAATCCTAAAAACCAAAGGAGAAACATTGTATTAAAGGACTAAAGGACAAAATGCCAAAACATTCTAAGTGGTGGGCTATCAAACTGCATCAATCATTCAAATCCGATTTAAAGGATATTTCTCTCATGTATAAATAATGGAACTGTTCATTTGCTAAAATCCACACAAGACGAAGTGCGAATTGCGTTGATTGGAGGACCAAAATCGTGTTTTGCAGTGTTGATGCGTCCGGAGGGCATATACCCACTTGAGGGAGATACCCACTTAAATGCGACCGCTTTTGCGTTTTGGACCACAAAAAGAAATTTAAACGCATGCGACCCACTTGTGGCATGCGACCCACTTGTGGGGGATGCGACCCACTTGAAGACAGAACTCAGGAAATTGCGTTTGGCGCCCAGTCTTCATCCAAAACGACTCCAACGAATTGCAAACAGGTTTTGATCATTGTCGTGATTTTTATTATGCTGTGGTGATTTTTGATGTGAAAGCATGAATTAGGCGGTGTGATTTTTATCTAGATCTATGCTCCAAGACGGGGGAAGTTAGAATGTATCTTCTCAGGCTTGTCCCTCGGATCTAATGGAGTCTAAGGCATGATTGCAGGTACATGGGTGATGGAAATTGATCACCAAAATTGGAAAGAATAGTGACAACGTGCAAATGGTGCTAAAAACACTTATTCATTGTGGAGCTCCAGCATCTATATTGATTGATGGCAAGCTACACTTGGGAACTGATAGATTGATTCGCATACTACTCAACTTCCAGAAACATTTACAAGAAATGGGAGTTCAGATAATGTTTGGTCTCATGGTGTAAACCAAATACTCTGAGCGAGCAGATGTAGTATGAAAAGGATATGGGAATCAGTCAAGCCATGACTAACAAATATTATCAAAAGGGACCATCTGGAACTTTGAAACGAGGTAGGGAAGATTTTGAACAGAATCAGATTTTGACATGCACTTCTCTTTTGAAACTTCCCAGGATATTATCAAAGCATCAAGGTCCTCCCATAGATTTCCATCTGTAATATCGCATTAGTTCGTTTGAATTACCATTTTTCTTCTGGCAATTTGCTGAGCTGGGCTTTTAGATCTCGAGAATTGGCTCGACTTTGTCCCCTTCTTTTCGTCTGTTGGCTATAAATTCTTGAAAATTGGCCTCAGTCAGGGTGGTTGGTGTTTATGTTAAGGTCTAAGTGAAGTGTGATGATCAGAAGTGTTTTTCTGCCCGCGTCAAACAATGGACGTGACTAGGAATTTGGCAAAGGGTAGGTGCTTTGACATGGAGGAGACTATGTTTACTCCTTGTCTGGAGGCCATACCTCATGTGAAGTCTGCCGATGGTGATATACAGACGAAGCCATTCTTGGATGCCTGCAAGCTTGTGTTGCTAGTCATTGACAAGTTTGGCGCTGCTATGGCACTTGTGAAGGCTGATGTTTGTGGCAACATTTCAAGATTGGATGCTAAATATGAACAGGATCCTTCCGTGAACCGTTTGATATATGAGATTGTGCGTAAGGAGATTGAATAAAAAACAGCTAAGGATTCTTCTAGTTGCACAAATGCTCTACTGTGGTTGACAAACTGGCGTATTAGCGACATGGTGGCAACAGCCTTGCCTGTACGCGATGTTTTTAACTCAGGTCATTTTAAACTCTGAAGATTGATAATAAGGGGAGTCAGAGTTAATGTTCTGTTTCTTCGAACAAATAATCAAGTAAATGATATTTCTAGGTGCTTGAGTCAAAGCACTGTTGGGCATTCGATTCATCTAAAGAACATATGTGGAAGCATGGAAACGTGCCTTCAGCAGAAACACTTGTCGTGACATTATGGGAGAGAATAAAAGTCAAAGGCCAAATTTAAATACAGATAATTATCCCAGCAGAGAAATCGAATTGGTTGGTCTATTTGGGGTCTTCAAGTTGCAGCTCAGAAAGTCTAGCTACAGGTTCTATCAAATCATTGGTCATCAACAAACAAATATAACGCTATTCCTTTTAGAGCAGAGTCTTCCTATTTTCATGATTATTGATGTAACTGCCCCTTATTTTCATCGATTAGTTAGCACTTCTCATAGTTTATTTAATGTATTGTAAAAACATTTGTAAGAGGAGAGAGTTCTGAGAGGTGTGCGTGGAGAAAAACAGAGCTTCCATTGTACAGTTTTGACAGAGATTTTAATAAAAAATGCAGCTCTGACCCCTGAGATTCCTGTGGTATGAAATTTAACATTTGTCTCATCCTTTGTTTCATATGTAGCCTGTTGTGTTTCCATTTCATTTCATTTCTAAATGAATACTTTTAAGTGAGAAAGGCAGAATTCAATTTATTTGCTCTGTCTTGAGGAAGTGTTCATATTTAATGTTTTCTTCTGTTTGACAAGGATTCATCTTCTATGCCCTTGTCAAACTCGCAGTGGTCTTTCACTCTATATAATTTCAAATTTGATGTTAAATTTCTTGCTTATCTTGCCTCAGGAGATAATCTGTGTTTTTGATTATATTTCCCTGTTCAAGCTGTTCTTTGCCCCATGCAGCCCAGAAAACCCAATGATTTATTAAAAACCCCTTGTCCATCAATTTACTAGCCTAAAATCAATATCAGTGTTTCATTTAGGTCATCTCAGATCCTATTGGACATCTTTCACTGAGTTTGACCCGGAGAGAGCCCTCTCCTATCCTCGTAGGGCTAGCTACGAGGCTAAGCTTGGTTTGATGTTGCCTCGAGTTTTGCCTTCTTCAGCCTGTGGCAGAATCGAGCGCTAACATAGTGGCGACCATGCGGGAGGATCTTCACCCCAATGAGATAACAAAGTTCAGATGTCCAGGTCGATGGTGGACAGCAGTCAGACACCGCAAGGCTGAAATCATTCACCCGGCGACTTCACACACTAAACAACCAGACAATCAAATCCTTCATGGTGACTTCACTGCAGGGAGATCAGTAGCTGTGAGATTTTCAAGATGGACCGGATCACGAGAAGATATGCTCCCTTGAGCCGAGATCACATTCGAGGTTTTCCGAATAAGATGCCCAAGGTGGATTGGTCGAGGAATCTGCCTACGTTTAACAATGATGGTAAGAAAGATGCTGCTTTACATTTAGTCAGATTTCACATGCATATTCGCAAGTTGAAGGTGGATTTTCCTGAAGATTGCTTGATGAAGATATTCCTGGCCACTCTGGAAGGTGAAGCTCAGTCATGGTATGAAAATTTTCCGCTGGCCTGTATTTACTGTTTAAAGGACTTTCATGCCCTGTTCATTGAAAGATATCAAGTGTCTTATCCATCATTAAATTTAGTTCATGACTGTTGCAAACATGCTTATTCTTTTATTGAAAGCCTGGAGAAATATTATGAAGATGATAATTTCATGAATGATGAAATCATGGAGGCTCTATATGAGAATCCATTTCAGCAATATGAAGAGAACCTAAAGGATACCCATCAAGATGCTCAGGAGACTTTGCAGCAGGTTGATGGCCATATGGCTGAAAATGATGAAAGGCAGAATGTCATTTCAGAGCTGCCCACAGAAGACAGCAGCATGCAAGTAAGTCCAGTTCCAATTGCAGATTGTGATAATGTCCAGACAGCTACTTCAGATTCAGATTCAGATCAGGATGACCAAGCATATCTTGTGCTGAAGCCCATCAAGGAGAACTCTGTTGTTGAAATCATCTGGGATGCAGACGACACAGTAATGGATCCAAATGTTCTCAGTCATACTGTCAGCCCATCATTAGAACACAGCCTTCATGAAGAAGCAATCCAGTCAGTTCATGAAAGACAGAATGAGATCTTTGTGCAAGTAAGTGATAAATCTCCTTTCCATAACTGAGTAATAAATGATAGTTTGAATGCCCTGTCATATGAAGATAATTACTGTTTAAGCAGAAGAAAACAAAAGGCATTGTCTCCTTTGTCTGAAGATGAGATAGATTAGCTTTTGAAAGGTCTTGTTACAGCCCAAGCTACAACAGATTTGCAGTGCACATATAATCAGAAAAGTGTTGGTGAAACTTCTTCCTCTGTTGAAAAAGATGATTGTCTTGTAATCAGTTGTGTAGATCAGCAAACAGATAATTTTTTCCTTCAGAAAGATGATAAGGCTGTCATGTTTAATAACCTTGAAAATTGTTTTTTGTTTAAGAATGACCTAGATCATGAAATTGAAGAGTATGTGCCAGAATTGCTCATGGTCAAGGAACCTACAGCTAACACTCAGATGGCAGATTTGTGCATTTCTATCCCTCAGAAATCAATTGTCCTTTCAGATCAGAATGAAGTGGATACTAGTATTTTTGCAGCTGGATCTCCAGATAAGCCAGTGCTTCAAGATTTTCAAGACCCCTTCAGCATTCTTCTAAAAACATTAGAAAGGATAAATATTGCCTGGTTCATTATCATAAGCTTTGGTTTCAGTGATTATTTTGAGTTGCCTACAGGTTCATCATTCTGCTTGCTCAAGGAGAATAAGAGCAGAAATTTGGGGTGCAGCCATTTGCTAGATTGGTTGCATTGGAAAGCCAATTATACATAATTGTACATATCACATCATTATGCAGGGGGTTGCCATCAGGGTTTTGAAATTTTGATGGACTGCTGCCCTTTTCAGAAATTTTTTGTTTAATTCAGTCATTTCAGTTTGCATCAAGTCAGTTTGAGCTGATTTTCCAGTTTGAGTTATCAGTCTTTACTCTGTTTGTCAGAATAATGATTCCATCGCCCAATGGATGGAGGCACTGTCTGCTCTCCCAAAGCTCTGCGATTCTTGGCACCTCCAAGAAGCGGCAGGTGCCATCCCCATTGGAGCCAATGTTAGACTCCGTCTTGTCTAACCTCTGTCAGAGTCAAATGCAGACAGGTAGTTGTCAAAGTCTCAGTTCAATATACAGGCCAATGCCAATCAGCTTTCACACACTGCTACTTAGATGTTTGCAAAGCTTGTTTTCAGAATGTTTCAATAACACTTGCAGGCTAGGAGAAGGTTCAGTAGCTGTTTATATCAGGAATGTCATCAATGAGAAATTGATTCTTCATCAAAACAGGGTTTTGAAGAAGAAATCATCAAATATGTTTTGGTAATAAATAGGTAAGTGGTCAAAATATTTCAAATTTTACAGTTCTTCAGTGGCACCAGCTTCAAACATCCCTGCAAAAGACAACAAGCATTTTCAGTTCAAAATCCAGAAAAACCAAAGGAGAAACATTGTATTAAAAAGCCAAATGTAAAAATGCAGAAACATTGTAATGTGGGTTATCAAATAAATTTGAATCAAATCTGATTTTGAAAGATATTTTCCTCATGTATAAAAAATGGAAATCAAGTTCATTTGCTAAAATCCGCAGCATAGAAGTCGAAGTCAAGTGTTTGGAAGCCAAAATCGTGCTTTGCAGAAGTGTTGACAGAGTCTGGAGGACGTGAGACCCACTTGGGCGCATGCGACCCACTTGGCAAATGCGACCCACCTGTGCATTTTGGCCAGTGTAAATTTGAACGCATGCGACCCACTTGTGGCATGCAACCCACTTGAACGCATGCGACGCACTTGTTAACAGAATTCAGAAAATTGCGTTTTGCGCCCAGTCTTCATCCAAAACGACTCCAACGAATTGCAAACAGGTTTTGATCATTGAGATTTTTATTATGCTTGTGGTGATTTTGATGTGAAAGAAGCCTTGAATTTCCAGCCCCGATTGTGGGATTTTATCCCAGATCTATGCTCCAAGACAAAGAAGTTAGAATATATATCTTCTCCAGCTTGTCCCTCAGATTTAATCAGTCTACTGCATGATTGCAAAGGTCACTATAATAGAGAGGGGTCAGCCTGTTGAGAAACGAGGTCGTGACATCGGTGCATTGATAGTACGTCGACAATTAAAATCTGAAAGAAATCTTTGCTTTGGAGAGGTACATGGAGTGATGGAAAATTGATCACCAAAATTGGAAAGAATAGTGACAACGTGCAAATGGTGTGAAAAACACTTATTCATTTTGGAGCTCCAGCATCTATATTGATTGATGGAAAGCCACACTTGGGAACTGATAGATTGGTTCGCATACTACTCAACTTCCGAAAACATTTACGAGAAATGGGAGTTCAGATAATGTTTGGTACTCGAATGGATGACCTGCTGATGAGGCAAACACAGGTTGTTGGAGTTTAGGTTTCTGACGCAGGAGGTGACTCAAGAACCAATCTGCGAAAGATTATATCTGATGCAGTCGTTCTTGCTGTTGGTCATTCTGCTCGTGATGTATATGAAAAGTTTTTTGGGCAGAATGTTCTTTTAATTCCAAAAGACTTTGCTTATTCTAAATTTGCTGATGAAGTTCAGAGTGGAAATGGAAACAGTATTTTCAGGAGAATAGTCCATTCGCATCAGATAGTTGATGGCCGCATTGAGTTGTTTATATAAGTCATTGTTTTATGATAAGACCTTCTTCAGGTGAATTAAAGGTATCAGTATATGTATGATGTGGTGATAAGCACATGGGAAATGTAACGTGGCAATCGTTGCAATACGTGGGCATTCGATTCATCTAAAGAACATATGTGGCAGCATGGAAACGTGCCTTCAGCAGAGACACTTGTCATGACATTATGGGAGAGAATAGAAGTCAAAGGCCAAATTTAAATACAGATAATTATCCCAGCAGAGAAATCGAATTGGTTGGTCTATTTGGGGTCTTCAAGCTGCAGCTCAGAAAGTCTAGCTACAGGTTCTATCAAATCATTGGTCATCAACAAACAAATATAACGCTATTCCTTTTAGAGCAGAGTCTTCCTATTTTCATGATTATTGATGTAACTGCCCCTTATTTTCATCGATTAGTTAGCACTTCTCATAGTTTATTCAATGTATTGTAAAAACATTTGTAAAGGGGAGAGAGTTCTGAGAGGTGTGCGTGGAGAAAAACAGAGCTTCCATTGTACAGTTTTGACAGAGATTTTAATAAAAATCTCGATATTTGAGATTTCTGTGGTGTAATTTAAATTTTGTCCTCATCCTTTGTTCATGTGTAACTAGTGTTTCCGTTTCATTTCATTTCTAAATGAATACTTTTAGAGAGTAGAAAACCAGAATTCAATTTATTTTCTGTCTTGAGGAAGTGTTCATATTTAATGTTTTCTTGTTTGACAAGGATTCTGTCTTCTATGCCCTTGTCAACCTCGTGATCTTTCACTCTATATAATTTCAAATTTGATTGTTAGCTATCATGCTTACCTTTGAGATATTAGTTTTTGTTTAATCTCTTGCTCTTGCTTGTCTTTGCCTCACACGACCCGAGAAAACCCAATTATTGTTAAAAACCTCATTCATATCTCTTTACTAGCCTAAGATCAGTTTTCCTTATCGGTCATCTCAGCTAAGATCAGCATTCCTTATCGGTCATCTCAACCCCATTGAAAATTTTCCGCCGAGATAGACCCGGAGAGAGCCCTCTCCTGTCCTCGTAGGGCTAGCTACGAGGCTAAGGTTGGTTTTATGTTGCCTCGAGTTTTGCCTTCTTCAGCCTGTGGCAGATTCGAGCGCTAACACCCTTGTGTCCCACTAACACCAACACCGGGTGCAGCAGGTGTCAGGTAACTCTACATAAAAAAGAATTTTTTTTGTTAGTTTAGTTAATGTAAAAATTAAAAATCAAACTATCACAATTCATCTCATGCAGAAAAAAAAAAAATATCCTTTTGATTTTTTATTATTACCTTATATGTTTCTAGCTGGGTCATAAGTTGTGTTATCCTCATTGCTATTTTAGGTGTTTGAGGCGAAGCATCTACCAAACGCTCAAATTCCAACGTTTCTTTTCGCGCCTTTTTTCACAGCAAAAGCCATGGACATGGGGATGATGAAATTTCTTCCTTGTAGAGGGAATCATCAAGCGTACCATGGCTAGGTGTCTGCATATTTGAACAAAATTAATATTATTTCAATTATGTAAATAAATAAAATACCTGATGATAGAGCAATGTTGGATCTTTACATGTTCTTTCGCTGGCCCCTTTCCACGATCATCCTGTCTTGGGGTTATTCCTGTACTACCCTAATCAGTCTGCCACATTGAAATAAAATTAGAAATTTGAAAACTTGAAAACAATATCTAACTCGAAAACACAAAATGAAAAATGATAAGTCTAATAATTCCATGACTGAGATTTCCTGAGTTGTTATACCTATGTACAATGAGATTGCAGTGAGAATTACTATCACATGTTGACAACTATAGGATCACTATGTTTTTTCACTGTAATTTGTATCATTGTGTCAATTCAATGCATACATGAGGTATTTTGTCAAATGGAAAGCACTCTAACCATTGACAAGGTAAATTCATATAGGGTTTTTTTATGACAAGAGAAACACCTAATCTTTATATGAAACAAAGTCATTTCACAACACCAAGTTAGAGACTATTTCAAACTTATGTTCACACCTTTCTTGGTTTATTTCAGTTCTGTTTATGCCAACTCTTAGCTTAATTACTTGACCTTAAAACTATAACAATGTCTATGTAATCAAATAAAACCTTTTTCAAGGTCTTGTCAATATATAGTTCTAGAATCACCTTTGAAAAATATGCCCCCCTTTTAGTCTAGGCTAATGGTGTGATTACCTTAGTGATCCATTAGTTGATTGATATCCCTATTAATGTGATACATATAGAACAATTACAACCACATATAGAGTCTCTTTGTTTCAGTTCTGTGAGGGAGAGAACTACCTCTAGTTGCAATTTTTGTACAAAAAAATTCCTAGATAATTCTGCAGTGTTGCAACAAAGCCACATTTCAACGTAATCTCATTTTCTACCAGCCAATGCCCCACTAAAATGTCCTAAAATTAAAACTTCCAAAAATTACCATTTTTACCTCCTCTTTCCAAATCACTTGTAGAGTATCTAAGATGAGAAAAATTTATCATCAGCTAGTGTCCTGCCAACCAAAGGGGAGATGGTTTCATGGGAACATGAGGAATGCCATTTTTGCACATCCAATGCTACCACATATTGAGTCTCTGAGGGAGTTGTCTATTGAACCCTCTTAGAATATATAGCAAAAGACATTCTTTCTTATGGAAGTGCATGATTGATTGATAAATTACCTTCAAAGTGGATGGATTTAATGATGAGCATGTTGCCAAATGGATGCTTTGCACTCTGGAAAGACTAGCTTAGGCTTGTGGTCTCCCTGAGTAAGATGGAGTAAGAATAGTAAGTATTTATAAAATAGATATGCTAGGATCATGGGAGTGCTAAGTGTTGCTAAAGATATTTGCTAGTAGGTCTATTGAGTAGAGCTATTGAGGTTTCCATTGACAATTCAGTCAGCAATATCATTAATTTTCAGAAAGAAGCTTGGTGACTTGTTCCTATTTTGGGATTTGTTGTCTCTTGAAATAACCCTTACTAATACCATGGTTTGAAAAAGATACTATATGATAAACTCCATCGTATTCAATACTGAAAAGGAAGGCCACAAAATTAGAACATAAAAACTCATCATGATAGGATACCAGAAACTAGATAAGATTGGGGCATAATATCATGATAAATCTAGCTCATGTCGAAATATTGTACAACATCATATTGAGACAAGCCTACATCACTACTAACCATCAAGGGAAATGGATCATGAGAAATTTCATCTTCTAAATTCCTTGATTTTCCAAAGACATAAATATATACCTCAAATTTATTACAAGATCTATACGAAATCGTCTCACCCCACAATGTTTTAGAAGTACTCAAAGAATGCACTGTTCAAATCCAACTGTTGACAAGTAAGAATTTGAAGAAGTATCTAGAAAATTTTCACCCATGACCCTTTGATCCATAGTAGGAAAGTTAATATGAATTACAATATTGAGTTTGGAAATGTAATGTGAGTCATGTAGATTTGTGCATTCAAAGGCACATTCTGGATAATGCTTGTGACTGAATCAGACTATGGTGTTTTTAGCAAGTCTGCATGACATTATGTTGAACAAAGTGGTCATATTATAATGTGTGATAATTGACATAATGATTCAGTTTTTTTAATGATCCAGGCATTGGTAGTGTTCGAATATCAATCTGAAATCTTTGAGTGGTAGGGCTTGATGTTCGTTATACTTCAAGAGAAATTAATTAAAGTCTCTGATTCAATGAAGGAAATAAATCGAGACTCCTATCTCATTTTCCTTTTTATGCTCTAGCCTCTAAGTGAAATCATGAACACATTCATATACACAGCCTAAAATTCAGTGGAAATTGTTAATGTTCGTTGGCATCGTTGTTATACTCTTAAGGTATTCACATCTTGATCACACCATCAAGAAGAGGGAGTAATTAATATTTTATATCAAATGTATAGAAAGGCATTATTCCTATTTTAGTTTTGAAGGGGCAGTCTCCTTGAAACCTTTTATATCATAATTAATCTTTGAGACCTGTAACAGTATTATTGAATCATGCTAGCAGAGTTGTCATCCTTTGAAAGGGATCTAGCATAGATGATTAGATCCATCATTATTTAAGGAAATCTGGAGGAAGTTTTTTTTTTAAGCAGAAAAAAGTCCAGAAAGAATATATGGGTTGCAATTTTGAAATTTTTTTCCTTTTTAAAGGACTGGTTTATGACCCTATGGATCAGAATCTTGCAGCAGTTCGTACAATCATAAAGAATAGAAGTACCCCACTGAGGAAGCATTGATGGAGTGGACTAAACAGTCTCTAATTTTGATTGATCATTAGGCAATTTGACTTTATGATCTTAAAAGTAAGTCTGCAGAAGGAGCTATTCTATCCAATAATTATTATAAGGAAGATCATGTCAAAAGACTTGATAAAAGAAAACTCATGACTATTGATCTAATGACTCTAAAAATGATTCCATATATCTTTGGTTGCCTGAGAAGTTGCATGAAAACTTTAACCAAAATAATATATGAAAATATGGATCCATAATTCAGATAAGACCAAAGGCTTTTTCTTTCTTGAAGGAAAATCCAGATCACCTATCAAGAGACTCTTTCTTCAGCCTCTTATCTATCATAGGAAGGTTGAAGTTATTGAGAAACATCTGATCATTTATGACGTGGTAAGGTTTCTCAAGCTCAACATGTTCTGATCTCATCTTCAAATTAGGTATGGTTTTGCATTCATATTATCTGTCTCTACATTAGAAGCTGAGTTTCGTATCTAAGAAGTCACAGTCCCGGGCATCACTTAAGTGTACCAAATCCTAGGCCGGATCATATTTCAGAAGGTGTCATTTCCTCCATCAAAATATGGGTATAATGATCACTGATTTATTCAGTGGTTAAGCTCTAATTCTCTTATCATCCCATTTTGAATCATCCAAGAGCAATCTCATCAAGAAAATACCTTTGAAATTTATAGCGGAGAACTGAGGCTAGCATTGAGCAAGAAGGACAAGTTTCTCTCTGTTTTAGGGTGCGTACTTCTTGCAGGACTAAGCCGCAGGTGTGAGGAGAGGTTAAGGGTACTTCTGTGTTTTTTTTATGGTAATTATTCCTCTATTTCAGACCGCATTGAATAGTAGCTTGTGGAGGAAGGTTAGAGGGCATTGTAATCATAACAGTGAATTGTAATCATAACAGTGGCATATTTCGCTCATTTATAAAGTATAATAGACACACAGAGTTTCTTCAAACATTTTGCATGAAAAAAAAACACTAGTATTGAAGAATGAAGAAACCACATTACCATTTTTCTGTGTAGCAATTAAGTCAAGATTTTCTTCAATGTCGCCTTAGAAAATTAATTTTTCCTTTAACGTGGCCCTATCAGATTAATCCCTGCACTGATGAAACCCTTGCAAATCAATAGAGCAACATAGAGTGGGGTCTGGTTGCAGGGAAGGAGATAGATGCAGGTCTGGCTGCCGGGGAAGGAGAATAGAGTGCGCGGGAAAGAAACTAAATTGTGAAATGTATGAGAAGTGTAATAATCAGTGCAGGGAAGACCGGCAGGTGACCTTGTGTAGTCAAAATTTTAAAATTCAATTTAATAAAGAATAAACATATCTACCCCCAAAGTCAATTTTTCCTTAGTTTGGATTAAATTAGACATTAAACGCGTAAGAATTAATGTTGGAGGATGATTAAAATTCTTAACTTGAATAGATCAACTCAATTGTGAACATATAGATTATTATAAACTTTGTAGTGTTGCTTTATTCCTTTTACCAAAGTGGGTGAAAGGAACATATCAATGTGGGTTAAAGGAACATATTACAATACTCTTGAAGGTACATGTATTAGGGACTACATTAATGTGACAGATTTGGTGGATGCATACGTGAAGCCTTAGTTAATGTTCATCCTAGTGAAGTAGAGTTATATACTGTTGGCTCGGGAAAGGGTATGTAAGATATAACTATAACATGAAATTAGGTGATTTGATACGGGCACCCTCAACCGAAATGACCCGAGTCGAATGGGTTTGGTCGGGCACCCTCAAACAAAACGACACGGTGTGCCCAACTAAATGAAGGCACAAGGGAGAAAATGGAAAACGAGCTGCACAAACGTGCACAAGGCACTCGTGCAGTCACAACTTAGAAAATTTGATATAGTCGCCTTCAAACGAAACGACCTAACCTAAACCATTTGGGTGGGTGCCCTCACACGGCGTGCAGGACCGAACGAAGGCACAAGGGAGCAACTGGAAAACAGGTCGCATGAACATGCACAGAGCACCCTTGTGGTCACAACTTAGCAAATTTAATACATCCACCCTCAACCGAAATGACCTGACCTGAACAGATATTTTTATAGGATGTAATATCCCTTTAAAATTCAACAATTACAATTAAATTCTCTGCTACAAGTGTGGAACAAGATTAAAACTTAACAACAGTGGTAAGTATTTCTCCTAAGAAATTGAGGAATTTTGAAAATCTTGGGGGATTGCATGCCTAAAGACAACTCCACGTGGTCTCGAGCAATATGGCCATGCTAATAGACCAAATCAGACCTTGATAAAAAAATGTTCGAAGCATGAGAGAGAATGTTAGTTTAAGAAAAGGATTTTGATCTGAAGTTGTTGCTACAACTAATTATTTGATTAATATGTCACCAAGTTCAATTTTGGGTGACATGAAACTAGAGGAAGTTAGAGTGGAAAGAAGCCCTCTCTTGCACATATTAGGTTTTTGAAGTGTGAAACATGCATGTATGTGGCTAAAGTGGATAAGACAAAACTTGACAACCTATCTTAAGAAAAGGATTTTGAGCTGAAGCAGTTGGTGCAAATAATTATTTAATTAATATGTCACCAAGTTAAATTTTGGGTGACATGACACTAGAGGAAGTCGAAGTGGAAAGAAGCATTCTCTTACATGTCTTAGGTTTATAAAGTGTGAGGATTTCATGTATGTGGCTAAGGTGGATAAGATAAAACTTGACAACAATTGGTCAATTTCCTTGACCGTTTATTGGTTATTCAGAAGGAGTATGAATACACCACCGTTAATATCAAGGTAACCCCTAACAGATCAAGGGCTACAAGTTGTAGTTTTCGGCTGAACATAAACATACCACAACCATGCTAGACATGTAATATTTTCAGATAATGAGGATCAAAACTTTGTCATAATATACAGGCATTAGGGATTACAGAGGTTTTGTTCACACACCTCCACCCTTCTGGATTCAGCCTGCAAACATATTATGCGATTCCAGAGGATATCTTCCTCCACCCAATAGGCATGAGGGATTCTAGAGCTTTTGGTTCCACACCTCCACCCCTCTATTTAATTAGGAACCCTATATAACCAAGAAATAGCCATGCTTAATGAAAGGTGAAGGGCTCCAATTCTTGCAGCTCTATCCCACTGTTGTTTGGGCCTAAGCTCTGCCATTAGCACGCTTGATTTTTTCCCTCAATTTTTTCTCGCCTTTCAACGATCCTCTCTATATTATTTCCTGATATCCCCTCCATTTCCACTGCGTTCTCTCTACTTTTTCCCTTGGTTCATTGGAATGATACCCCTATAATCTGTGCTTTTTGGAACGATCATTGGTTCATCAACAAGCATTGTTTCATCACTATGTGTTTTTTGGTATCATAATTTTATTTCAGTGGTGCACTTCCTATGGTATTGGCATTGTGAAATCCATCATTGAATATGGTAAGACACCCGGTAAAGGGAAAGGTAAAGCACATGAATCTGTTCATTATGTTGTGGCACATTAAAACATGTCTACATATGTGCATACATGAACATATTTGACCCCTTCTGAAATCAATAGATATCTAATTTCAAGATGAGTTGTGGAAGAAATCACTCAACTATGAACATATGTATACCCTTTAGATGTTGAATATGTCATGAGTACAAACATTTATATCACCCTTATTTTTTGGTAAATTAGATGAAGTCCCCTGAATCAGTGTTGGGTCAAGAAAATAATGGGTTTACAGTTGTTGAGCATAGTCATTGTAACCCTAAACATGGCTCCTTACATGACTCTGCCTGACCCAATTCGCCCGAACGCGTTTCCTTGGGCACCCTCATAGTACGGCACAACCCAAGCCGACCCGACTCGAACACATTTCCTTGGGCACCATCACACAACCAGACCCGACCTGACCCACTCGAACGTTGAAGTCATGAGGGAGTAAACATAAAATGGGTTGTACAAATGTGTAGTACAAGGCACATAGGTGGTTACAACTCAAAATTTCTTATACAACCACCCTCACACGACCCAACCTAACCTGCCCTGACCCACCCGGACGCGTCTCCCTAGGTGCCCTCACATGACCAAAACTAACTCGACCTAACCCACCCGAATGCATTTCCCTAGGCACCCTCACACGACCCGACCCAACCCACCCCGACCTACCCGAACACGTTTCCTTGGGCGCCCTGATCACACGGCATGACTCGAACTGACCCGCTCGACCCGACTTGACCCAACCCGACCCACCCGAACGCGTTTCCTTGGGCGCCCTCACACGACCTGACCTGACCGGACACATTCCTTGGGTATCTTTCCATGACCTGACTTGACTCGACCCACCCGAATGTGTTTCCTTGGGTGCCCTCACAGTACGACACAAACCGACCCGAACGTGTTTCCTTGGGATCCATCACATGAGTAGTCGACCTGACCCAGCCTGCTCAAACGTCGAAGGCATGAGGGAGAAAATAAGAAACGGGTTGCACGAATGTGCACAAGGCACACAAGCAGTGACAACTTAGCATTTTTTATATAACCTCCCTTAAATGATCCAACTCGAACACGTTTCTTGTGGCACCCTCACACGGCATGACCCAACCCACCTGAATGAAGGGCACATGAGGGAGAAAATGGAAAAAGGATTGCACAAACATGCACAATAAACATTAGTGGTCACAACTTAGCATTTTTGATACAACCACCCTCACATGACCCAACCTAACCCAACCCGACTCGACCCGCCTGAACATGTTTCCTTGGGCACCCTCACAATATGGCATGACCCAACCTGACCTGACCCAAACGTGTTTCCTTGGGTGGCATCACATGACTCGACCCGACCCACCCAAACGCATTTCCCTAGGCTCCCTCATGATAGGGCCCAACACGACCCAACCTAGTGGGAAATTTTCCTTGGGTGCCCTCACATGACCTGACTTGACCCAACCCTCTCGAACATGTTTCCTTGGGCGCCCTCATAGTACAACATGACCCAACCAGACCCGACCTGAATGCATTTCCTTAGGTGACATCACACAATCCAACCCGACCCGACCTGCCTAAATGTCAAAGGCACGAGGGAGAAAGTGACAAATGGGTCACATGAACATGCACAAGGTACACGGGTGGTCACAACTTAGCATTTTTAATATGGATCGACCTCCCTCACATGATTTCACCCGAACGCGTTTCCTGTGGCGCAATACCGACACTTATCTCTAAATGTTACAATACCGACACTCAAGCCTCATCATATCATGTATGACACCCTATTAGGAGTGGTATTGAAAACATGAAGAATATGACATAGGGGATGACTATCTAGAAGATGAATCTACCACTAGGATAATTAGTCAAGGTAAATTTGACTAGTACTAAAGGATTGTTGGAGTAGAAAATTTTCATGGGTACCACATATTTTCGAGGTAGCTAGGAATATAATATTTATAAGTCAAATGGGTGATGCAATTATGCATATCATATTTAAGAAGGATTCATGTAAGATGATTCGTGGTGTGATGGTGTTGATAAGAGGTGTTCAAATTGGCATATTATACAAGTTGTAAGGGCATATTGACCAAAGTGGTTGCAATAGTGAAAATGTCCATAAAACTTATGGGTCAACCCTATTGTTTAGTCAACAAGACCATGTTGTAGCATCAAAATATGTGACACAATGGAGAGAAAATAATTTGAGTTATGCAAAGCAAAGGTATGATTAAAGTTTTGTATAGTAACTCTCTAAAAGTCGCTTTATGTGAATATTGTATTTATGGGAAACAAAATCGTGTTAAATTCCCATTTGGTACTACAAGGGCAAAGAGAATTATGGAGTTAATTAATAGTAATGTATTTGGGATAGTACCAATGAAATGACTAGGTCTATCCATATATTATGTCTTCTTCATTGATAATTTCTTCAAGATGACATGGATATATTTCCTAAGGAAGAGGTCTAAGGTTTTCAATAAATTTCAAGAGTTCAAATCTCTTATGGAGAACCAAATAGATAGAAAGGTAAAGGTTATGATAATCGATAACAAAAGTGAATTATATGGTAAATAATTTAAGAAAATATGCAGACAACATGGGATATAACTTCCCCAAACAACTACTCCATACACTCTTCAGAAAAATAAATTCATTGAGAGAATGAATAAGATGTTGATGGAAAAGTGAAGGAGTGTGTCCAATAATGCAGAACTAGCATAATAATTATACACAAAAACAATCAACATTACGTGTTACCTGGTGAATAGGTCTTCATCATCAACATTGGTGACAATACTCCACACGAAGTATGGTTTTGTAAGAAACCATCACTCGCACAACTTATATTTTTTGGATTTGATGCATTTTTCCATGTTCCAATGGAAAAGAGGAAAAAATTGGATAACAAGTAAATCAAGTGTATTTTAATATACTATAAGGATGGAATGAAATGATAGAAGATATGGAATTATGTGACAAGGAAGATAATTTATAGTCAAAAGTGATCTTTAGGGAAGTGAGGTGTAATTATAAAACATAAGATACTTCAAAAAATAAGGAAAATAGAATTTATTATTGGACTTGCAGTTGGAGTAAAGTGACTTAGATGAGTCAATAGACTCAGCCAAAGATTTGGAACATCAAACTTTGATTCTGAGGAGGTCTAGTCGATTAAGGAAAGATCTTGAAAGGTATACCCAACATGCTTTTCGGTCTTCTTTTTGTTATCTGCCATTGAGGATGAACCTAGGACATTTGAGGAGAGAATCAACTTGATACATAGTTAACTTTGGTTAAGAGCTATGAATGAAGAAATGGATTCTTTGCATAAGAATAAGACATGGCAGATTTGGCCAAGTTACTTATTAGAAGGAAGAATGTTGGTTTCAAGTGGGTGTCAAAGGAAAAGTTACATTTAATACATCAGTTTAGGAAATACAAGGCTTGACTTAGGGCAAAAGGATATTCCCATTCCCAAGTCAAGGGAGTCAAATTCAGTAAGATATTTACCCCTATTGCAAAATTAAATTTCATTAAATTACTAATGTCTTTGGATGCGGCTTTTTATCTCGAGATATGACAATTGGATGTAAGACCTAGAGTAAGAATATACATGAAATGACATGAAATTTTTGTAGTAAAGGGAAAGTCGAAGTTAGTATATAAGCTGAAATTTTTTATTTATGGTTTGATGCAATCACTTAAGATAAGTACCATAATTTTGACATGTACATCCAGGGATTGGGATTTTTGAGAAGCCAAGTTGATCACTATGTATATCTAAAGTCAAAAGGTAGGTATTTCATATATGTAGTGTTGTATTTTGATAGCGTCTTACTAGTTGGAAACAACATGTGTGCGATCAGGAAAGTGAATATGTAACTATCCTCCAAATTTGACATGAAGGATCTCAATATTGTAAGTTTCATTCTTGGAATGGATATCATCAAAAGACTACGTAGTGAAGAAACTATTGGTAAATCGAAGAAATTAAGTTGTGACAACCTTGAAGTGTTTCAACATTCATATTGTACTAAACCAGTGAATGTACCAATTCATGTCAGGGAAATACTGATTGTTGATCAATTTCCAAAGACACAAGAAGAAAGAGAGGACATGGCTTATGTTTCATATGCATTTTTTACAGCTATTCTAATTTATGCATTGGTCTGCACTTGACTGAATATTTCTCATAAAGTGGGAGTATTAAGCATATACATGACAAAAACTGGTAAAGAACCTTAATTTGTTGTCAAAAGATTATTAAAATATTTGTGTGGTACAAGTGATGTTCATATCTACTACAATCGAAGACTTGAGGATGACAATAAAACAATTGTACAAATATTTTTAGATGAAGATTGGATTGGATATCTAAACAAAATGTGTCAACTAAATAATATGTAATCAAGTTGTTCAATGGAGCTAAAATATGGATGAGTAAGTGGCAGTTGGTCGTGGCACCATCAATTATGAAATTTGAATGCATAGTAGGAACTTATGCAAGCAAGGATGCAATTAGGTTGTAATAGTTGCGTTTAGAAATCAGGTTTTCTTGACAGTTCAGGGAAAATTCCCCTTCATTGTAATTATTTCATATATTTTGATTTATAATTAAAAATAATGAGAATTTAGGACACATATTCTAGATTTTTAGGAAGGAGGTTTCTTGGGATTTGAAGGAAGCTTGACTTGTTTCCAAATAGCCATTGAAGTTTGGAAAGTGTGCCATAAATGGATTGGTTTTACAAATTAATGGAGTGGGAAAGAAGAACACAAGAACCATTCCTACATTGGACAAATATATAAGGTAGAAATGACAAAATTAAATAGAGGAAGTGTTGCATTGTTAATTAGGGGATAGAGAAGTAAACCAACAGGAAGTGGGGAGGAAGGAAGTTCTAACACGCAACATTTTCTCCACAGTCAAACGTGAAAGAACCATTATAGCGAAGAAGGAAGAGGGGAGAAAAAAATGAATAACCCACACAAACAAAGACAATTTCAATGACCTAATAAAAATACAAACATCCTCATGGAAGAGACTACACACACGATATAATAAAGAGCATGCACACACAGAGCACTCTCACTCATGGAGAAGGATAAAATTCTAATTGAAATAAATAAAAGAGAACACAACCAGACAAGAAAAGAGAAGAAAATTGTTATGTTGTTATCATAAAGTGGGGAGTAGATCCATTCTTCAGTTGAGCATTAATAGGTGGAATATTTGACACTTCTTTCCAATATAAGAGAAGGGATAAAGGTAGCAGTTGCCTCTCAGTACATGTGCATAATATAGATATGGATCATGATATGAAAAATGTTTAAATCGTTAAAAAAAGAGCATTTCATTGTATATAAGGAATTCAACATAGAAGCCATGATGTTTGATATGATGTTAATATTATTCCTAAAGATTGGATCTTCAACCTTGATTCAAGTACAAGACATAGAACCATATATATATGGAGGATATATTTGTGAATATATATTAGAAACTTTGTGAAGTATATATCATTTTTTTAGTATATAGGTTTCATTCGGGTTATCAAACTGTTTTTACTTGAAATTTTTGTGTCTTTTATAGAAAAATATGGTTGATATTTCAAGTTGATTCTCATTGTGTTAATATTTGAAATAAGTATCTTTCATATAAATATATGGTTAATAAATCGGTAAATTTATCAATGTTACAAAACAATGTCAATAATAATATATTTGGATCAATTTTATAAACATACGAAATATCTACAAAACTAATATTATTCTTAATATCCTTTTCATATTTCATTCATTATAACCAAAAAAACAATTATGAAGCTTATGATATACTATCAACACAAACACATAAAGTTGAAGTTAATGATCGGTTGAGGTGAAATAAAATTACACCTTTTATTTCGGTATTGTGATGCTTTGGAAAACACATCGGAAAAGCGATGTTTTTCAAATAAACATCTGTCTTGCAACGTTTGGCTTCAAAACATTGCAAGACCGACGTTTATTTGAGAAACATCACTTTTCCGATGTTTTCTCCGAAGCGTTGCAATATCGACGAATGTGTAAGAGACGTCGCAATTCCGACGTTTCATCCCATAAACATCGTAAGACCGATGAAGAGTTTAAAACGTCGCATTTCCGACGAAAAACATAAACGTCGCAAAAGCGACGATGTCCCTAAATGTCGGTATAGCAACGGTTTGTGGTGGGATTTGAAAATTTGATAGAAATTGGGGAAATTTCCGACAATGCGACAAAAGTGTCAGAACTAAAGGGTCAAAATTTCTGTCAAATGTACTAGTGATGTAATACCACTATTCCACCTTTATGACTTGGTACTTTGGGGATAAGTTATGTGAAATCAGTGATCAGGCATTTTCTTGAGCATCATTGATCATATTTTCTACTATATGTGATATTGATACATAGCCTTGATGTATTCCTATGTGGATAAGATTAGATGATCCACTATGTACTTCTTAGTTCTCTTTGTACTTGTATACATATTAGATCAACACTACACTTGATCAAAGAACATTCTTTACTATCTCTGAGCATGGCTATACCTGCCTCAAACATGAGCTTTATTTCTGATCTCTTCCACTAATTTTTTGTAGGTTGGAATCTAGTCATCTCCTCCCAAGTCCTCACATGATTCCTTGATACACTTAAAACATTTCGACCATCATGTATTCCTTCTAGCCTCATATATTAGGGGACATATGTTATAGCATAATTTAGCACTCTTGTAGTTATGATGATCTTTTATATGGCCTTGGGAAGCCCTTTACCTTCAGACAATATCACTTTATTCAAAAAAAATTGTTTTTAATTCCATACACGATTCTACCCTTCAAAATCCATGTACACACGTAGGTACATCCATATACAACCCACATATATAATTGAAAATCTGAAAAAATATATAATATCCTATTTTTGGAGTGGGGTTTACAGGTTTCACCAAAAGGCCACCTACATGAGCCTGTGGCCTAACTAAATCAACTAATTTTGGGTGATATATATACACCTCATGGGAAGTCCTAAAGATAGGAAGAGATAGGATATTGATACTATAGTCGATTGGTCCCCGATGAAGTCTAAGCTTACTTGTGCCTCCTTTACTTCCAGTCATAAGAAACTATTTTTTCCTCATAGAGATTTTCATCTTCCATTATATGAAATCCATGTGTATATGCTTGAGAGATGATTGTTGAGGCTTTGGTTGGATAGATCCGGAGGAAGGTCTCGCTTGGAGCCGTGTTCAAATCAACTTTTATTCTCCCATATTCTTTCGCTAATATCAAAAAAGCAGCTTTGTCTTGTTCCTGAATGTTATGGTATTATGTTATAATTCATGTTATGATCTTATAATTATGATTCATGATTTATATCTTTATGTTTAATGATCTAACATTCATACTATGCACATAATTTTAACTAATTTTTGTATTCTCTGAACTTTGTTACAGTTCTTATAGCCTTGAAGGAAGCAAAGGGTTTGGACCCTATGGGATCGACACCAAATATAGGACATATGGGTACTTTCTCCTAACCTGACTTTAGTAGTTTAAGTATTAGGACCGTGTGATTATTGGTTTCTTGTCGATTGGTGCCCTTTGATATATTGGGGTTCTCAACCCTGACCCTAGGGAGTTGTCTCCTATGACACTCCATTCTCTTGGATTGGGGGAAATGTTTTTATATTTGGGCTAAATTATAAGATCCTAAGAATATGTGTGAGGGGAGAAGAGGTATTTGACATCCTCTAAGCATGCAATGATGGAACATGTGGGGCCACTTTGTTGCTAAGTGGAAAACCTTCAAATTTCTACAATAATATTATTATTGGCCCACTTTACATCAGGATGCAAGGAGGTACACCACTAGGTGTGATCAATGTCAAAGAATGGGTAAGCCAACACCCAAGCATGAAATGCCCTTGTAACCTCAAGTGAATCTAAAGCCATTTGAAAATTGGGGCATGGATTTCCTTGGACCTATTAATCCCCCATGAGGAAAAAAAAATATAAATCATTATATGCACTGATTAATTGACCAAATGGGATGAAAAAAAAGAAGTACAGGAAAAAAATGAGAAAAAGGTGGCTAATTTTTTTAGGGGAACATCTTCTACAAATTTGGTTTTCCAAAGGAATTAGCCACTAATCAAGGAGAAAAATTTACATCAAGTTTGATTAAATATCTTATGAAGTAGCACCACATAAAGCACATTACATCTACTTCCTATCATTCACAATAAAATGGGCAAGAGGACATCACAAACAGAGTATTGGAGTTAATTCTTTCCAAGGTTGTTAGTGGAAGCATAAATATTGGGCAGAAAAACTTGTGGAATCCACTTGGGCCTACAATAACGGTTGGAAAACCACCATTGGATTCGCTCCATTTGAGCTTCTCTATGGGAATAAGGCCATGTTTTCTATTTAATTTGAGTGAAACACCTTATATATGGCATTTAAGTTAGACTTGGGTCTCACTACAACACAACATGAAAGGCTGCTCCAACTCAATGGTCTAGATGAATTCATAATGCAAGCTCTCCTACACACTAAGGTAATCCATCTACGAAGGAATATTTTCCATGATAAGCACATCAGAAAAAGGAATTTTCAAGAAGGATATTGGGCCTAGTTTTATGACTCTAGATTCAAGGATTCCAAGGGGAAGTTAATGACAAGATGGTTGGGTCCCTATCTAGTATAGAAGTCTCATGAGAATGGGATTATCCAAATCAAAACCATTGATGAGGAAGGGATTCCATTACTTTTCAATGTTCACGGGTTGAATTTATACAATAAACCTCTGTCCAATGAATATTTTGTCATTTCGGTCAGTGGAGAGTTAAATGTGATTGGTAGGCTCATAGCCCTTAGTCCCCAAAAATTCCAATATATATATATCTATATATATATAAGAGTACCTATATTATAACCTCCATGAGGCATCTGAGGCCAAATATTGAGTGGAAAACCTCTTTGAGGTATCCCAAGAGAGAAAAAAGAGAAAAATAAAATAAAATATCCCTAAGTGAAAACCTCCCCTGAGGTGCCTAGGGCAAGAATTTAGGCTCAAAGCCTCGGTAGAGGTAACCTTCTTGTCTCAAAAAAAAAAAAAAAAAAAACAAAATAGGAGAAGAGAAACACAAGGAAGGAGTTCTTACATCACTTTTGCTAACATTTTCTTTTTGCAAGACTCCAACAATTAACATAATCATGGTTACATGGAAGAATATAAAAGTGTAGTCCTCCATTATTCCATCTATACATTTCATCTCCACACTCTCCACTCACACACCCACCTCTCTCTTTCATCCAATCAACCAGAGACTCCAATTTTTCCTCCTTATTGTAATGCTACAGGAGGACCCTATAACGCTACAAGAGGTCTTGTAATACTACAAGAGGAACCTTTAAGTATGAAAGAGGTATATCCAATGGGAAAATTAGACCATAAGGCCATGTTCTCTTTAGGTAATATTGATAAGGGTACTCTAATACCAACTCCATCACCCATCCACTCCATCCAGACATAATTAGCTAAAAATTCTCACTCTGTCATGCAACTAAAAAAAACAGAAAGTCCCTATTTTCCATTATTATATCAACCACATCACTTCCTCATGATCTCAATATTTTCCTCTTACCTTTCATCAACTTCCTTCAATCTAACATGAAAATTATGTCTTGGAAGGAGGATTAAATGACTTCCAAAGGAATGAGACTCCTCCTGTAGCATCCTAGATAGTCACAACAAAACTCCCTAAAATTTATTTTTTCGAAACACAAAGAGAATCATGGATCCATTTCAACAACTGATAGGAGGCACATCATCCTTAGGAATAAATCCATATACTGGACCAACATCATCATGGACACAGGGAAGGCACCTAGACACACACTAAAGTTATCAGTTAGAATATCATCAAATTATAAACACCTGAAAAAAAACAAGCAAAGGAAATAAACTCCCTCATGATAGTGATTTTATGAGGCTTAGCTTCAACTTAAAACCATCTCTAACAATTCGATCCACATGTAGCCTCAGGTATGGCAATCATCAACTCTTTCCTATGCATATAATGCTAAAATGTGTTAATGGTCGAGAAAGGAGTTTTAATATGCTAGAGGATGCTAGTGAACTTGGCAACCCTCGGATATTAAACTAAATTTTATATAAATCACCCATGAAATGTGGAAATTTCAACTAAAGTGAGGTGGTACTTAGGAGGATTGAGGTGATAATCACGAGGAGAATGGCAATAATTGCAAGGAGTGGGGACAACGGTTGAAAAAAGGAAACTTGTGTATGTGCCATGTCACCAAATCACTCAGAGCCTTTATCAAAAATGGAATATTATGTATTGGGACCAACTCCATATGCACCATCACTCATTTCTAAAAAAAATATTTAGAGGAAAAACAAGCTAGTGTTCTCACACTTCCTAGGGTGCCACCAAGTTGTTTCGAACTCTATTTGTAGGTGCCATAGGAGGAAGCTTTAGGGAGGTCTAAATTGATACAAGAGGGATGAGAAGGAGCTATAGAGGGAATTAAGGGTGAAAGAGAGCCACAATGACCCGTCTTTTTCTTCAAACCATCATGCACATGCAAAGCTATTTTGAAAAGGAGTAAGTGGCTTCCTCCCTCCTTGATTTCCATACAATTGCATGAGAAATTATTTCTGAAGTTGGTAACCTATAATAGACAATTTAGAATTAGGTATTTTTGTAAATTTTTGTTTGTAAAGGAAAGATAAGGGAAGATAAAAATATTTTTTTCTAATATAAATTATACCATCCTTCTCCCTCACTAATAAAAAGGAAGTTTAATGCAGTTTCTCCTACAAAGATTTCTTTGAAGAATTTTTTAAATTCACACCTAGGTAACACCAAGAAGGAAGCAGTAGAAGAAATGGGGAGAGGATTTAATAGAATAGAACCCATAGACACAAAGAGAATTCACCAAAACCCTCCTGTAGTGAACATTTTTATAAGACATCAATGGTTGGGTTTATTTGAAGTGTTAAAAGGGTATGATGATGATATCACTCATGAATTTTCCATGATATTACATTCTCAAGGATAAGATAGTGTCACTATTGTTTTTAGATTATTTTCCATCTATTTAAGTCTGGAAACCATAATAAGAGTGGCCACCCTACCATTGGGAATTCAAGAGAAAAGAAGACAATACAGTGAGTGTCATAGCCAAGAAAAAATTATTCATTTTGAAAGAGAAACCTGCAGATTATAATAATGGAGTGAGAAGGGAGTTCCTACCTTATCCCTGGGATGAGGTGGCTTATCACATCCTCAAATATATATCTTGAGAATGGCGATTGAGTGTTTCATATGCCTACCATTTTAACTACTCCATGAGTTGATATTCAAGGAATAATTACCACTCCCTCAAAGACTTAGTGTTCCCCATTTCCTCCTGCAATCAATCATTGAAATATGTTAGAAGGTGAGGGAAGGAAAGCATAAACACATATCCCAGCATGGGCTCATCAAGTTAATTTTGCTGGATGCTTTAAATCACATAAGGAACCATGTTCCATGGACCAATTTTCTAGACATTGATAGGGATGTATTCGTTGAAACCAAAGCCATCACTCCTAAATAAGAACTAGCATCTAGAAATGGAGGTAGGGAAGAATAAAAAAAGAAGGAAGAGGTAGGAAAAATAGAAGAATAAGAGGTAGCATAAGCAAAGGAGGAAGAAACAAAGATTAAGGAAGGAGAAGGAGGGAAACACGTATAAGAAAAAGAGTGCCCTGAGGAGGTTTATAAGCCCCATGAAATAGAAAAGAAAGGAAATCAAACAAGTAAAATCAAAGAGCCATCAAAGACATCGATTAAATGAAGGCTGAGATAAGAAAATATATTACCAAAATTTTTAGAACTTCCAAACAACATGTAAGCAATATATCTATGAATGAAACGATGGCATAAAAAAAAAATAGAAATTACAAGGAAATCGTTATCTTAAAGTCTAACAAGGGAAATGCAACTATAATAATGAACAGAAAGGAGTATGATGAAAATATGTATTATCACCTAAACAAAAACATATGCTATATAAAGATGGAAAAATACCCAAGAAATAAAATATTACGCAAATTCATCACCAAAATAAAAGGATCATCCTTGGACACCGTTATGAAAAGAAGAATGACACCCTCTAGATCAATTATCCCTAGAATATATAGAGCTCCAAATATAGATAAGGATAAAATCTCTTTGAGACCTATAAAAAATACCATAGGATCACCTACCTATTTGTTAGCAATAATACTTTGCTAGAAAGTTGTGGCCATTATCAGGTAAGACTTCCTCTTTCGTTAAATATTTTTTATCCTTTGTACAGTTGATAAAAGACTTAAAAATAAAAGATGAAGATCTCCTTATTAGTTTTAAAATTTCATCACTCTACACTAGGATCCCTGTGAATGATGTTATCAAAGTTATGGGGAACATCATTGACAATGAAACTGTCACAGTTTCTAAAACTTTGTCTACAATGATCATACTTCAGTTTCAAAGGAATAATTTATGAAAAAACACATGGAGTAGCTATGGGATCTCCTCTATCACCAATAGTAGCCAACATTTATATGGAACACTTTGAAAAAAAATATCTTAGCTCATTTTTGTACACACCCGAAGAATGGAAAATATATGTTGATGAAATTTTCACAAAATGTTGTCATGGAAAAGAAAAGATAGATGGATTTCTATCTCAAATCAACAACCTCTCAGAACACATCAAATTCACTCTTTAAATATAAAATGAGAACTAATTCCCCTTCCTTGATGTCCTTATTACCAAGAAAAATGGAAAGCTAGGACACCAAGTTTTTAGGAAGGAAACCCACACATATAGATACCTACATCCAAACTCTCACCACCATCCTAGAAAAATTTTAGGCATCGTTAAAACCCTAATGATGACAGAAATAATAATTTATGATTGTGTTAATTTGAATCATGACCTTTACCATCTTTACCGAACCTTTGAAGACAATGGATATCATATAAATACTATTAAAATAACAATCCACCAAAATCTAAATAAAAAGAAATAAAAAACAACTTTAGACCTCCCGAAAATCACCCTTCCTTTCATAAACGTATCTACTGATAAAATATCTAAAATTAAAAAAAAATTAAAACGTCATGGTTTCTTTCACGCGCCCCCCCCCCCCCCCCCCCCAAATATCATTAGAAAAATAACTGACTATGTCAAAGACCAAGTGTACCCTAATAAACACAAAGGTGTTTACATTAATTTTTATTCTCGTGGGAAAGAATATATAGGGGAAATAGGAAGATGTGTTAGCATTAGACTCAAAGCGCACATAGCAGACATATTGAGGAATAGAACATCAAACTATTCCTTGGCAGAACATTCATGCTCTTCTTCTCATTACATTTGCATGGAAAATTCTAAACTTATCCAAAAAGAAGAACGTGATTTAAAAATAAGAGTTAAAGAAGCCATAGAAATAGAAAAAGGGATAAACACCATGAATAGGGATGAAGGTATAAAGCTTAGTAATACCTGGAAGCCTCTATTAAATAAAATTGAAAACTAAAATTTAATTATTAATTATTAATTTGAATACTAATAGTTAAAAAGAAGAATATCATGAGCAGACAAAAACAAGAAAAAAAATTCAAATAAAAATCTTTATCATTATGTATTAATAGCTCAAAAATTAAAAATCCTCATTGTAAATTGCAATCCCTTGAAGATGGACTCACTCTGAAGTCCGAAACGTTGGGTTATAAAACTTCTCACAGGTTTTGTCCAAATACTTTTATCATAAAAAAAAAAAATACTTACCTATATGGAATCATTATTTCAAACATCAAACAATTCTCTCTTTAGGGAATACTAAGCAAGAAGTGGTTGCAACATTGGCCACAATGTGCAAACATGTAAAGCCCAAAAGGAGGAAGGCAAGGCAAGTTCCCCTATATCTTAAAATGAGGAAGATCACGAGGACTAGGTAGGGGAAATCACAATCTCCTTCAAAGGTCCCTATCACTATTGATGATTCTCCAAGTAAAAAGGAAGAAGTGGGGCATAATTAAGGAAATATTGAGGATATTACCTCTCCTAAGGCCAAATCCAAGCTACTTGTGACATCAGTGGGAAAGCCCACCACTAGGGAAGTGACCTTCAGGAGACCAAAGACACAGACTTCCCTTGAGAAGGTAGAAACAGAGGAGCTACATGAGAAACATAGGCTGCTACAAGAGAAGCACAGGATGCTACAGGAGTAGAAAGAAGAGCTACAGGAAGGAGAAACCACCTTAAAAGTAGATGAAAAATTCTCCAATATCTTTAAGAACCTTATCCACAACCTTGCTTAGAGTCCTACTACACATTTTTTTATGGGGATAGTATTATACTTGAAAAGTTTGCAATACCACTCTTCTTTGAGTTAGAGATAGAGAGAGGTAGAACACATAGATGGATGAAAATTTCCAACTCTAGAAATGCATAATATGTGGGCCTCGTGGAGGAGGAAGTAACTGAAATGGGAAATGAGTTGAGTGACTTAAGTCTACGAGAGTCAATTATGAAGGAGAAACTATTGGAAGAAAACACAATGTTAAGAGAGAAACTAAAAGAGAAAGAAACACAACTTTCCACTATGGCAAGTCTCTCTATGGAAGCTATACAATGAAAGAAACCATCAAAATCTGATGTTTTTTTCCTCTAGGAACAGTGGATGAAATTTGAAATAAAGGCACTAGAACGGTAGGGGTATTTTCCTTTTTGAGACTACAAGAAATTTATTGAGTTTTGAAAACAAGCAAGTATGAAAGATAGGAAAAATCTAGTTGAGTTTTATATGCACAATTTCATTAACATATTTGAATTTCTAGGACCCCAATTCAAGATTTGGATACATGCAATTAATGACATTGGCATCTTGGTTGGTTCATGATGAGGGAAGGGTTGAATAAGTGAATATTGAAGTTTGCAACAAGAAACAATGAAATTGGCATCCGGAAACAACATCCATGATCCTAGTGAAAATTAAGCACCTACACTAGGGTGGGGCCCACAAAGGCTATTTTTAGGTGTATGTCTATTTATAGATGCATGTTCATTTTTTTATCCCTTAGTATTAGATGGACTATAAACTATAATATATTCTCAATGAAGACTTGGAAATAGTTAAATGAAGTGGAAGATTAGTTAGCTAAGTGAATTTCGAGTTAAGTGGTTGGTTGGTGGGACATGCAGAGTAATTATAGTTGTACAGAATGATTCTAGTTGTAACAGAGTTCAAAGTGCAGTGGTGCATGAGTTTTTGCAAGTTGTAAATAGTTTAACTCAGTTAAGTGAGTTAAACTCAGTTTTGCTAGTTGTAACTACAGATACACTAGTGAGACATCAAGTGAATTAAATATCAATTAATTCACAATCAGTGATCTCACATGAAACTGAGGATTTACTAATATTAGTTGCATGCATGTTAGTTCGAGTGGATACCCAGTTGAGATCTAGGTGAAAGGGAAGTGTAACTATCAGTTTTGATATTAGCAGGCTACCTAGGTGTAGTTAAAACACCACAACATGCCCATGATACTCAGCGCAGTTAAGGAAGGCTAAAATTATTTGTGATTAAGGAGTGCATTCATCAGGAAATGCATGAGAAAGGAATGATGTCTAGAGGAAGAAAATTGGCTGATTATTGGCCTAATTTTATCTGAGATAGTGTGAGACAGTTAGCTAAATATAAGAGGATTCTTGTGAGAAGAATTGTATGTAATTGTTTTATGATTCCTTATAGAATATACAATATATGATTGAGGGGTTTTGAGCAGTTTGATTTCCCTAGGAATATCTGGTGTTGTGGTTTTGATCTATTCTTCTTTGCTTCATGTGATTGGTAATTATGTTGTTTTTAATTCCGCAAATATCTGTAGAAGAGATTCAATATTCAACTTTAGAAATTTGTTACATCAGGTGAATCCAATATATACATGCATATTTCATAATTTCTACATGGTATCAGAGCACAAGAAATTTCATAATTGAAGCAGGAGTTGAGTTTGTGACTGGATAGAATTCAAATTTTCAGAAATACTTTCTTGGTGCTACAACTGATTCAAGATCGAAATGGATTTCAATGGCTTGATATTGGAGTATGCATTGGATGGAGGTAGTACTCGAAAATAATGGCTAGAAGGAATTCATTGACAAAGATGTTCCTAAGCCACATGCTGCAGATGCTGCAAATCTTGATTTATGGAAAAAGAAAGTGGCAAGGGTGAGGAGGATCCTATTGGAGGGAGTACGAGACCACATTTTCTCAAGCCTCCATGGAAAATCAACTCCATATGTGATGTGGAAAACTTTTACGGATCTATTTCAGAGTAGTAGAAACCATAGGAAATTGGCGCTCAAGGATAAACTTAGGAAGATTAAAATGGAAAAGGGCGACACTATTCTAGTATACTTAACAAAGTTTTTCCAATGTCGAGATGTGCTTGGGAGTGTAAGAATTACTATTGCTGATGATGATTTGGTGAGCTTGGCTCTCCTAGGACTTCCTAAGAGTTGGCACAGTTATGAAGACTCTGTCAATGGACGGGAAAAAATTCCAGATTGGGAACAATTGTGGTCAGATTTGGTGTAGGAGGAGTTTAGACGGAACACCAGAGATGGATATTCATCTAAGGAAGATGATGAAGAAAATAGTGCTTTGGCTGCTAAGGTGAAGAAAGGAAAAGGAAATAAATCCTATTCTGAGGCTACTGAAGGAAAGGAGCGTGACCTGTCAAAAGTGAAGTGTTTTCACTGTCACGAGAATGGACATTTTGCCACAAACTATCCACAAAAGAAGAAGAACAAAAAGGTTGTTGGATTTGTAGATGGAGAGGATTTGGCCTCAAAATTTGAGCTTCACTTCTCACTTATTGCATGCATGGTGTGAACTATAATGAGTTCGATGTGGTATTTGGATAGTGGTGCATCTTTCCACATGATGGGAGACAAACAAATTTTCAGTAGCTTGGAGGAGAAGGACCTCAAGATGCATTTCGAAATGGGTGATGAAAGAAGGTATAACGCTACTGGAATTGGTACTTTTTCTTTCCAGAGACAGTCAGGGAAACCCTTCTTTTTAAAATATGTAATGCATGTACCAGGCTTGATGAAAAAATTAGTTTCAATTGAAATGTTGGAAGATAAAGGCTATGATGTGGTCTTTAGTGAAGGTAAAGCCTTCCTTTGGCATAAAGCCACAAAACAAGTCAAGAAGATTGGGATTTGTGTGAATATATATAGAATTGATGTAGATGTGATTTTTATAGAGCTTCCAACGATGCGGAAGTGTGAGAAAGCCATGCAATTGACCCTTGAGTGGGAGCTGGATTTGCATGTAGGTAAGAGTGAACCTCAAGATGTGGAGCAGCCACATGCGGAGGATTGTGGAGTGGGATCAACCACTCATGAAGAGAAATTTTGAGGTAGATGGGCAGAGGGAGTGAATGTAACTATACCACCAGGTGAGAGGTGAGGCGACATGCATGAATAATCCCAAGAAGAAATTTTGGGCAGGGTTCATTGAGATGGTATGGATCTCATGAATCGAGCTTGGCTACTAGGATCCCATAGAGCAGCAGTAGCAGGATCAGTTGGATTGATGCATTCATATGTCATGAGGACATGAAATCAAAGTGACAGTGTTAGATACTGGAGCGTAGATAAAAGTTGGCAGCAAGTGCAGAGTGCTTGGATACAGGTGTCAGCAGTGCAGAGGATCTAGTAGACATGTGGAGTAGCTAGCAGAAAGTCATAAGACTTTGAGGACAAATGCATTATACTAATTCATTTGTTTGGAGGCTATTCAGTTTCATAAATGTTGCATGTGTGATAAACACTAGCGAAGTGTTTCATGCAAGAGTTTCATGTGCGAGAAACACTAGAGAAGTGTTGCATGCATGTAATATTCCCAAATGGGGAAAGCAATAATATAGTTCATAAAATGAAAGCAACAAAATTTATTTAACACATGAAACCATGAGACAAATATGGGGTCATAACATTATGTATTAGAGTAGAAAATCAATACAAAATAGTGAGGCATAAATCATATACAATGAAGAAACAAGCCTCCCATAAGAAATCACTCCCAAATATGAATTGTTGTCACAACACAAAACGCCAGAGAGAAAATAAAGCACAGTCATATTGAGTAAAACTACAGGTGGAGATGATAAAATGATGTAAAAATTTTGATATAGGCCCCAATAGAGTCTAAACATACAAATATTGGCACTAGATCAGCTTTCCAAGACAACCCAAGAGGGTTTCCAAAAAATGCACACAATGTGCTAATGTAAGATGCAGCCCTAGGGTTGAAGATATGCTACAACAACTGAAATGAGAAGATATGTCTGAAGATTTTGTAGAAGCCTACAACTCTACTCCAACATATCCTTCAGGTGAAAGGATGGCACCTCCACTAAATAAATCACCTCCCAAAACAACCCCTGCAACTCCTCCCTAAAATAACACAGATATGAACTGAAACTATGATGTAGGGGATAAATAATCCTTAGCCTGCTACTAAATGTGTCAATAAATCTCAAGGGGCTTCTTAACAGGCCTTCCAATGGATGGAAACCTTCCTCCACCACAAAACTAGCTTTGAAGACACCCAAAATGATCCTCCACTGCTGCACCCCGTAACACAACACAATATCCTATAGAAACTGTTATGATGAAGAAATATGTAGCTTGGCCTTAAGCCTGAGTGTGGAGATGAAGTATAATGCTCCTCCAAGAGGCCTCTCAAGGAAAGATATGGGATTCTCGCTCAAGAACAACCGGTGCTAACTTTTCAATTGAGGGGAATAATATACTTTTCAGGAAGGGTATCTAACTTTTTAGTTGGGGGCCATTCTAGACATTCTAGAGAGGAAGCTTTGGAGCTGGACATGCATGACACATTGTGACAGATGGGAAGGCCTTCCACATGAGGATTCCATTTGGAGGGAGGATGTTTGCTGTAGCATCCACTTATTTCAATTGCTTGTGGACAACCAACATTTTACCGGGAAGGACTGTAATATTCCCAAATTTTCACATGATATTTGGAATATTAGAGTTCTTAATAAACCTACTTAATTAAGTATATAAAAGGGTGGAGGGGCCCATAATCCTCAAGATGAATAAATATCCACTTTTATGTGTGAATGTGGATTAATTAAGCCTATATCTACATAAAGGAGGTAGTGGAGCAACTACTAATGTGATTTTAGGGGAATTATCAATTTGATGCACTAGTTGATCATTCCAGTGCATTGGGAATGTCTCACTACTAATTTCTTTATTTAGCTGCTTAGAAGGTCTCCTTTCACAATTGAAGTGTTTTTATTGCTGCTAAGGAGATTTATGGGACTCCCTACCCATTCAGTCACCTATCTAGTGAAAAAATAATCTATAATATTCCATTTAGCTAAAAGCTAAATTTTAGGAATATTACAATGCATGAGTTTCATATCGCATGCATGGGTTTCATGTCACATGCATGGAGTTGCATGTCTTATGCATGGAGTTTCATGTCGCATGCAAGGAAATTCCTTTCTTGTTGAGAGGGAGTGTTGAAGTTTGCAACAAGAAACAATGAAATTGGCATCTGGAAAAAACATCCATGATCCTAGTGAAAATTAAGAACCTACACTAGGGTGGGGCCCACACATGC
The DNA here is from genome assembly GCA_034641835.2 of Pinus albicaulis. NCBI lineage: Eukaryota > Viridiplantae > Streptophyta > Pinopsida > Pinales > Pinaceae > Pinus > Pinus albicaulis. Next base: position 350,247,940 of record CM076584.1, read on the forward strand.
TATTTTTAGGTGTATGTCTATTTATAGTGCATGTATATTTATAGATGCATGTCCATTTTTATTATCCCTTAATATTATATGGACAATAAACTATAATATATTCTCAATGAGGACTTGGAAATAGTTAACTAAAGTGGAAAATTAGTTAGCTACATGAATTTCGAGTTAAGTGGTTGGTTGGTGGGACATGCAAAGTAATTCTAGTTGTAACAGAGTTCGAAGTGCAATGGTGCATGATTTTGTGCAAGTTGTAAATATTTTAACTCAGTTAAGTGAGTTAAACTTAGTTGTGGTAGTTGTAACCATAGATACACTAGTGAGGGATCAAGTGAATTAAATGTTAATTAATTCACAATCAGTGATCTCGCATGCAACTGAGGATTTTCTAATATTAGCTGCATGCATGTAAGTTCGAATGGAGACCCAGTTGAGATCTAGGTGAAAGGTAAGTGTAACTATCAATTGTGATATTAGCAAGCTACCCAAGTGTAGTTAAAACACCACAGGATACCCATGATACTCAACGAAGTTGAGGAAGGCTGAAAATATTTTTGATTAGGGATTGCATTCATCAAGAACTATGTGAGCAAGGCATGTTGTCTGGAGGCAAAAAATTGGCTGAGTATTGGCCCAATTTTATCTAAGACAATGTGAGAAAATTAGTTGAATACAGGAGCATTCTTGTGAGAAGAATTCTATATAAAAATTTTATGATTCTTTGTGGAATATACAATATATGATAGAGGGGTTTTGAGAAGTAAGATTTCTCCATGAATATCTGGTGTTTTTGTTTTGATTTATTATTCTTTGCTTCATGGGATTGGAAATTGTGTTTTTTTTAATTGTGAAAACATTTGTGTAAGTGATTCAGTATTTAACTTTAGAAAATTGTTAGATCGGGTGAATCCAAGATATACATGAATATTGTATAATTTCTACAGTGAAAAAGGTTATTTCAAAATAAGAGAAGGAGCCCTTGTATATCAGAGAAGAGTGAGTAATCCCTACGGTTTTCATAAACCACCATAATCTCATCTCTTTTGATTCTTCTTTAGCACCTAAGTACACAAAAACCCAAGAGAAATCCATTATTCACTTTGAGGAAATTTTTATAATGTTGGGAACATAAAGTATATAGGCTTGTCAGAGAATATGGCATGTATTACCAGACAATCTATGAATCATAGAGTATCACTCTTCCCAAATGCTAAGAAACCCCTTGGAAAGAACCCCACTGTACAAGATAATCATGAAAATACTGAAGATCAAATGGATAGGACTCAAACTCAATCCACCCTTGTCATTGGGCTTGCAAGAAGGAAGAAACCAAGCAAAGGAAAAAAAAGTATGGACAAATATATAGACAAATGCAAGTTTTTGTCCACTAGAAAGCCCTCCATGTGACGTGCCTTGGGATGTCAGAGTGGCCAATAGGGCCATGAATGATCTTAATATGTATGAGTAAGTTTCTAAGGGGATAATCAACACCTTCAACAAGAGGGTGATGATGGGTCCCATTAATAGGTATATTTTGAGGTTCATTATGCTATCCTCCAGCCTTTAGAATTATCCTTTTCTCACATTAAATTTGATTTTTAGTCATTCCAAAAACATTTGTTTATGATTTATTGGGAATATATTGATGTTAGTTACCCTTTTTCATGCTTAATTTCCATAATTTATAAGTTAGTTAAGTGATCAAAGTAGTATTTTGGAATAGAATAGATGTTATTCAAACTAAACTCATCTTTTCCATGATAGTTTATATCACTGTGTTATTGGTCATTTGATGTATGCATTTAGATAGTTGCAGGGTTGTGTTGATCTGGTAAGGAGGGAACATCTTCCATATCCACTGGGACCTTTCCATCCTCTCCATTTACATGTCACACTAATCCCAAAATTTGTTTCCGCATACATTATGTTTAGGAAATTAAGGACAACATGAGAATTCCCCTTGGTGCAAGACATACCTCTAAGAGGTCATGGGATTGGATAGGAGACTTTCCCAAACTTCATTCACTCCCTCCTACCTTCATAAATCTTCTCTTTCCCTCAAGACAACATCTCCACCCTCAAAAGACTCTTAGAACCCCTCCTGTAGAAATATAGGGCCTCTTGTATAAGTACAGCGAGCCTGTAACACTATTTTCCTCCACATGTTTTGCTCCACACTTAGACCTTATCTTACTCAAGATGAATAATGACCCCCAATTGGTGATTTTATGATTAAGAGAATCTCTTATACCACTCCAACTTCATTTTTTCTTCACTGTAGAACAAATTTGGAATTATATTGTTTTACAAGCATTCTAAGAGTTAGATTTATGAGTTTCAAGGAAATGTAAAATTAGTTAAATGATCCATGCAAGTAGGTTACTGATTTGATTGAATTTGAAAAATATAGTAGCTTTACATCTGCAAGTAGACTAGTCCTTTCTATTTCATGCAATGTTAATTAGCATCTACATTTGAATGAATGGAATTTTAACTTTCATAATTTAGAATCAATTTCAAATATGATTTCATAAGAATTTTTCACTATATTTAAGTTGGAGGAATGGTCTCTAAACACCTTTATATGACCTCATGACTGAGGCTGACATGAGTAGAACCTAAACTATTGTGCATATAACATTTTCACCTCTAAGTTTTCACAAACCTCAGGTTGATAATTTGAGTTGAGGAGCCCTTGGGAGTTGCAACACTCTTGGTTCAATACGAGGGCTCACCAATATCCATGAAAATTTATAGATCATTCTTTAAGCATGAAACATGGAAAACTAGATGTACATGGGAAGATGTAGGTAGATCCAATTTTATACCATAGTACCAATATTTTACAACACTTTGTAAGGACAATAATACTTGGATGATAATTTATTATCCTTATTATCTTGCTTGAGCTAAATTTGTTTATATGGTTGTAGCCTTAACAATACCCAATCGCCTACATCAAAATTTCTTTCACTGTGATGTAGATATTTGAATAAATGATATATTATTCACCGATATTCTCCTTATCACACACTATTTTAGCTTCATTCACAATACAAAATCTCTTCTACCATTGATCATCACATGTGGAAATAAAATCAATTGCATGCATACATTAAAGCCATAAAAATTCACACATATGAACATAGTATGTAATGGGAAAGCTTAAAGCTGAAAACCCCCAACTATCTGTATATTATATATGTCATAGATATCATGTAACAATCATTGTACAAAGCTCCTCAGAAGCTCTCAGTACAATCTCCAATTGCTACACACTAATCAAGCCTGCCTCTACTGTGCAATCCCTGCTGAAGAATGCCTCTTGATGAGTTCGAATTACCCCGGCCTTGCTCATGCAGTGTTTATAGGCATCTCTACTGATTTTTGGATGCAAACCATGCATCAGTTATAGTCACAACTGATAGTCATACTTGCCCTTTCACCTATCTTTGCATTGGTCTCCGCTGAAACTGTCCATGCACTGAAGTTAACTGATGTATTCTTTAGTTGATTAATGAGTTTATAATTAGTGAATTAATTAATAATTAATTCACACCACTCTCACTAATTGTATCAATCAGTTAAACTAGATATAAATAGCTCAACTATGTTTAGATTAGTTAAATTGAACACAACTCCATTAACTTCCTCAATCAACTCCACCAAACTCTGTCACATGAGTTCTAACTGAAGTCCTCCATGCAATAGCTCTAGTAAACCCTCAGGAATAACGTAATTCCTTCTGTCAGCTCATGTGCCACATCTATGCACTTAACTGAAGTGCTCCAAGAGAATAAGATAATGTTTAGAGTCCAAATATTATTAAGAGCTAATAATGTTCGACATATCTATTTTTAGACTGGCAATCTAAAAATAGATTCCGCCCAATATGTCTAAAAATAGAAATCCATCTATTTTTACAACTTGACCAACCATCCATAAATAGCATCCCGTAACTTATATAATATGCTCCATATGTCTAAAAATAGACTTTGTGACAAAAAATCACTTGTGTGGCCCCCACCTAGTTTAGGTGATCACTTTCCAACTAGGATCAGGAATGATGTTTTAGGATGCCTCCTTCACTATTTCTTGTTGCAATCTTTAACACTCCCTCTCAACAATAAATGAATTTCTTTGCATGCGACATGCAACTCCATGCATTCACCCTAAAACCTTCAAAAGCGCCATGCAACTCCATGCATCTGCTTTTCAACTCCTCTGAAACTGAATAGGCTCCAAACAACTCAATGAGTCTGATGCATCTATCATCAAAGTCTTCAACTTCTGCTGGTACCAACTACACATGTCATCAGGAATTACTGCGTTGTTAAACTCTTGCATCCATGCACTCTGCACTTGCTTTCAACTCTGATCCGCGCTCCAGTATCTGACACTGTCACTTTGATCTGCCTGCATCAATCCAACTGATCATGCTATTGCTGCTCTGTGGGCACCTCGTAGCCAGGTTCAAATCATGAGATCCACACCATCTCAATGAATCCTACCTAGAAATCTCCTCTTGGGATTACTCATGCATGTTGCCCCACCTCTCACCTGGTGGTATAGCTGCATGCACTCCCTCTGCCCATCTGGCACGAAATTTCTCTGCATGAGTGGTTTCTCCCACTCCATGATCCTCATATTGTGGTTGCTCCGCATCACAAGGTTCACTCTTACTTGCATGCAAATCCAGCTCCCTATCAAGCTTCAATTGCATGTCTTTCTCACACTTCCCAACAGTAGGAAGCTCCATAGAAATCCCATCTACTTCAAATCTATAAAGATTCTTCTGCATCTCCAGTTGTGGCTGCCCCACAACCTTCTAAGACTGCTTCTCACACTGCATGTTAAGAGGATCCCTCTCAACCACCAAGTCAATAACCTCTTCTTTTCTCCTCAAAGCTTTTCATGCATCTTGTACCTCAGTGCATGTAGATTCTTGGCTCGCGCACATTGCAATTGTCCTGCCGTCGCAAAATTTTCTAACAAAAGAGCTGATTTTAAATCAACGATATCTCCCTCATCCGAGCTCCAATTTGATCGATTTTTTTTTTCAATTCGGGTATTTTTTTGCAAGGAATCCAAATATGTTATTTTTTTCTGAAAATTTTGGATCCAAATTTTCAGATATTCTTTGCAAATTCGCGCACCAAAAAATTCCTGCTCTCATTCCATGTAGAAAATCTATAACACAGCTCCGATACCATGTATAAATTTGAATAAATGATATATTATTCATCGATATTCTCTTGACAACACACTATTTTAACTTCATGCACAATACAGAATCTCTTCTACCATTGATCAACACATGCGGAAATAAAATCAATTGTATGCATACATTAAAGCCATAAAAATTCACACATATGAACACAGTATGTAATGGGAAAGCTTAAAGCTGAAAAACCCCAACTATCTATATATTATATATGTCATAGATATTATGTAACAATCATTGTAAAAATCTCCTCACAAGCTCTCAATACAATCTCCAATTGCTACACACTAATCAAGCTAGATCTAGCAAAACACATGCTCCAATCTCTGCCACTTAATAGCCTGCCTCTATTGCGCAATCCCTGTTGAAGAATGCCTCTTCATGAGTTCGAATTACCCCAGCCTTGCTCACACAGTATTTATAAACATCTCTACTAAGTGTTAGATGCAAATCATGCATCACTTATAGTCACAACTGATATTCATACTTGCCCTTTCACCTATCTTTGCACTGGTCTCCACTGAAATTGTCCATGCACTGAAGTTAACTGATGTATTCTTTAGTTGATTAATGAATTTATAATTAGTGAATTAATTAATAATTAATTCACACCACTCTCACTAATTGTATCAATCAGTTAAACTAGATACAAATAGCTCAACTATGTTTAGATTAGTTAAATTGAACACAACTCCATTAACTTCCTCAATCAACTCCACCAAACTCTGTCACATGAGTTCTACTTCAAGTCCTTCATACAGCAACGCTCATTAAAGCCATCGGGGAATATGGTAATTCCTTACCTTAAACTCACCCATGCCATATACATGCATATTTGAAGTCCTCGAGAATAAGATAATGTTTAGAGTCAAATATTATTAAGAGCTAATAACGTATTAGAGCATATCTATTTTTAGATTGGCAATCTAAAAATAGATTCCGCCCAATATGTCTAAAAATAGAAATCCATCTATTTTTCCAACTTGACCAACCATCCATAAATAGCATCCCGTAACTTATATAATATGCTCCATATGTCTAAAAATAGACATAGTCTAAAATAGACTTTGCGACAAAAAATCACCTGTGTGGCCCCCACCTAGTTTAGGTGATCACTTTCCAACTAGGATCAAGAATGATGTTTCAGGATGCCTCCTTCACTATTTCTTGTTGTAATCTTCAACATGTGATGCTTATCTTCCTGGTGTTTCATTCGATTATGAACTAGAGTGAAGTTATCCTTTAAGAGTTGTAGAAATTTTTTTTGATGTTCGATGTGATCTTCCACTGCTTGACCCTTAGAATTTTCTCTTAAATATGTTGTGATGGACAGTGGATGATATTCAAAAAGTGCCATAGATGGGGTCATTTTTTCTCTAGTATGGAAGGAAGTGTTATACCACCATTCAAACAAAGGTAACCACTTGACCTATTGTATTTTTTTATTAGATACAAAAGAAATGAATATATGCTTCTAAAAATTTGTTCACTATCTCAGTTTTCTTGTCAGAATGAGGATGATAAGATGAGTTATGAGCTAATTGAGTACCAACATAAGAAAATAATTTCGTCCAAAAATTTCTAGTGAAAATAGGATCTTTGTCACATATAATAATATTTTGGTTTCCATGTAGCTTTTTAATTCTTTCCATAAATGCAGTAGCCATTGTATTGGATTTAAAAAAATGAGATAATGCACACAAGTGTGCATGCTTGGTAAGTATATCAACTACCACCATGATGACACTCTTTCCTTCACACTTGGGTAAACCTATGATAAAATCCATTATGACCTCCTCCCACAGATGACTTGGAATGGATGAAGGTTTTAACAGAATTTTGGTTTTAATTGTGTCAAATTTATTTTGTTGGAAAACCAAACATTCTTCCACAAACTTTTGAATATCAAATTTAAGGCCATCCCGAAAAAAATCCTTCTTGACCCTATGGTAATTTTTTTTAAATCTCGAGTGCCATCCTAAGGGGGAGGTTTGCAATTACAAAAGAATATTTTGTTTGAGTTGGGAATTCTTACAAATATATAATTTATCTGTGTACCATAATGATAATGTAGCAGATCTACTCGGATCTTGCTGCAACTTTTGAATGACTGTCCACACCTCTTCCTCATTCTTCCATTCATCCCTTGCCTCAGTTATCCAATCACGATGGATACTAGAAATGGCATAGAGAAATTATTCGACATCCTTTTCCTTTCTTGAGAGTGCATCTACTACAACATTTTTCTTTCCTTTTTTGTAGATGATTTCAAATTCATTACCCAACATCGTTGTGACCCATTTTTTCTACTCTTCTGAAGATAATATTTTTTCCAAAAATTATTTAATAATATCTTTTAGTGTCAGTTTTTTCATCCTGCCACTAGTGATCAAATGGACTCTTATCATGTTCTAATAGGGTCTTTAAGTCAAATTTTGGTCATTTCATTAGGTCATCATGCAAAAATTTGGTCACTAGGTGTAGATCTAGGTATTTTTTTACTCCTTTCAAAGTTTTACTAATTACTGGTTCATTTCACCTCTCAACTGAGTGTACTATCATTCAAATATGTCATCATAATTATAGTCATCTTTATCATGGTCTCAATTAGTCTAGAGAATCCATTAGGTATGTTAGGTTACAAGGTCGTCAAATCATCATTCCATGCATAAAGTCCAGGAAGTGGAGGAGTGGCAATAAAGTAATTTCATTAATAAATTTTATTTCAAAGAAAAAAGGTAGTTTTATGTTCTTAATTAGAGTTCCAAGTAGTTGAAAATGCTCAAGCTCCACCAGCAAATGTTCAAGGTTCCAAGAAGAAATTCAATGTTCCAAAGCCACCAAAATTTCAAAGTTGAAATGATCAAGTTCAAGGTTAAATGAAAAAGAAAATGAAAGGTTTATTTTGAAAAGGAAAATGTGGGTCCATGATCATTTCATGATTTCAATCCAAGTTTAAAAGGCCCTAAAAGACCATAAGATATTCATTCTTACTCTTTAGCATCGAGCTCTCAACTTGCCCAAGTAAAAAACAATTTTTTTACTTCAAAAAATCAAATTTTTGGTGCAGCGCTGCGCTTTTCCTTAAGCCATTGCACTTCCCTATGGAGCATGTTGCGGTTTTCCTTAAGGAGTTGTGCTTTTCTGGAGCTCATTGCGCTTTTCTTCTGCTTGCTGCACTTTTTCTAGTGAAGTTTTTTTTTTCTCTCCTAGAGGTATAAAACCATTTATGAAGGCTTTCTGAAGGTTGTCAGTGGTCAAGTATCTATGGACAAGTAAGTTAAATTCAACTAACTCCTCCTTGCATCTCAATCTCATAATTTAGTGTGGAAACCTTCCATTGATATCCATGATGTGTTTTAGTGGCTAAGCCCTATTTTTCAAAATTTTCAAGGTATATTCATTTTCCCCTAAAAATTTTTACCTCCCTTACACTCTTAATCATCCCCCACTTCCCTCACATCCCTTCATTCCCCACTCCTAAATCCTATTCCCTAAAACCCTACCCCTAGAATGTACTTTTTGAGGTGGCTATACTATACCCCTGTAATTAAATTCTCTTGTCCATCTTCCTTGTCATTTTAAATCCCCTCCACCTCCATAAGGTTCCTAACTCCCTACACCCTTACCTAAATTTTCCCACACCTATCCCAACTCCCTAACCCCATCATCCCATTCCATTTTCCTTCCCCTTCTCTCCTACGGTTTATAGAAAACTAAATGCCATGGAGTAAGAGAGAAATACGTACAACAGTGGAGGGAGAATCTCAAGGTTTGAGCCATCAGACACTAGGGAGTTGATGTCATCACCCTTAGGAGTCAAATTATTCCAACATGTGAGTTGTTTTGAGTTTTGTGAAATGGTCCAAAAAGTGCAGAGCCATCTAGATTTGACCTGGATCTTCATCACAAACCTCCAGAAAGACCAAGTAACGATTGCAGGGGTGACATTTACCATTTCAACATATATTATCACATCAAAAATAGGGAAACCTAATGTTGGTTAAAAGTGGTTCAAAACTCAGGATTTGGATGCCCAACTATATAAACCCTACCTCAAAGCACCATACAAAGATAACATCAAGAAAATATTCCCTTTTGGTTAGTTACTTAATTGGTTTTCTCCCATGATTAAAATAATAATGAAGTATTTCACTTGCGAGGGAAGATTGTCCAAGCTATACAACTACCACATCAGGTTACTCATGCATTTCACTCGGGTAAATATTCTCAACATTCCCTATTATTTAAATATAGGAGTATTGACAAGATGTCCTAGAAGGTGCCACAGAGAGAATATGAGCTCCAAATAAACAACCTTTTCCATCCTTCACTCATCAAAATCATTTTTATTCACCATCTCAAACAGTTGAACATTGCATGGGAAAATTTTATTGAGGCATAGGTCTTCACATCTCCATCCAACCAGCCTGCTAGACCTATTCCACCATCAGCACGAGTTACAAAAAAAAAAAAATTGGGTCATATAGAAGGGTTGCAGTTAAGAAGAGAAAATAGGACAAAGAGGTTAGAATTTATTAGAGAGTATATAGGCAAGTGTTTTCTCCACAAGTCATGGAATGGGTCTTGCCTTCTACATCAGCAAAGCAGGGATATCATAAGCAGCATGAGACAGTCGTCCAAGTGAAAGAAGCCCTTCACCATGACATTGAGATGGTGGACATGGAGTCCCAAGATGAAAATGAAACCCTAAACCCAGTGATCAAAGAAAAAGATGCCAAAGTCAGAGAGCTACAAGACAATTTGGCAAGGTCCAAGTTTGTTATCTCCTTCCTTGAGCAAGAGAACAAATAGTTAAATGAAAAGAAAATACTCTTGGAAAAGGACTTGTTGAAGGCTACTAGGAAATATTTCAAAGGAAAAAGAGTATTTATCAGTGAGGATGAGGCCCATAACACATTGAAAATACCAATAAAAAGCATCCTGAAAAGAGCATTGGAGCTACAAAAACAACCAGAGGCACTTCTTATAGAGGAACTCACTTTTTAGGAAAGGATTGCCATGGAAATCAATGAAGATATGGAAGTTTGGCTTGAAAGAGTAAACATATATATAGATAAGTTCCTTGACAAGGCAAACAAGGAAAATCAGATGATGAGGTATGTGGCCCACCACTACTACACTAGAAGAAAGGTCTGCAATATCAAATACAAGCAAATGCAAAACAAGCTAAAAGAAACCCTAATGGCGAAGAGGAAGAGGGGAAAACTCCATTTTCTTGCTGATGCCTCCTTGGTTGCATAACACACTTTATCAAGACCTCACACAGTAATTTTGAAAGTTTTGAAGAAGTTCTTTTGGCATTTTTGGTATTTTGGTCACATTTTACTAGTTTTTTCACAGTCACACTGCAAAAAGTGTAGTGTGGGCCATGCTACGCTTTTTCTGGAGGCCTCCAAATGATGAAAAATTAGTTGGGATGGATAGATAATGGAATATACATCACATTTTGACTCCTTTCAATAAAAAAATCTGAGCTTTTTGTAGGTGGAAAAGCCAAACACATCATAAAAAACACATTTTTGCCAATGTTTTCAGCCACACGCTATGCCTTTTGACTAGTTTTCGAAAAAAATATTATTCAGGGGCTTAGCTCCATAATTTTCAGTGCTTAAGGACATTTTGGACAACTAGACAGGAATAGATTTACAATGAGCTATCTTGAGATCATTTTTTACTTTATAAAGGCAGTTAAAAGTCATCTTGATGATCATGCTGTGCTTTTCTCAAGGGCACACTGTGATTTTTGCACTCACACTGCGCTTTTTTGAGTTGCCTGTTATCTTTAGAATTTCGAGTTTTTCTCAGTTTCTTGATGAATTTCATGAATTTTTACTGATATAATTTGTAAATCCAATTAAATTATGTCTATTGTAGTTACTAAAGGTAGATACATCAAGTAAATTTGTATTTTTGGGTCAAGTGAATTAGTTTCACCAAAAAGGGAGAGTTTGTTGACCTCCTGTTATATTATACAACACCCCCATTTATTTTAATATAAATGGGGACCCTTTAAAAAAATAAATAGAAATTTATAAGCATTATTTCATTTTAGCATAAGTCTTAAACTTTAGGAATAAAGGCTTTTCCTTTCCACTTTGATTTCAAAAGCGCTTAGCGCAAATTGAATACCTTAAAAACCAACAAAGTTAAAACACATATAAGATTTGAGAATTGTGATATGCACTTCAACCTTTATTAAATTATATAAAATCCCCTTTGAAAAGTTTAAAAATCCCTTTAAAAGATAAATCGTGTCGCGCTCCTTTTAAAGAACAAAATTATAACATTTTGAAAAAAGCTGCGATGAGTCGGACCTGACGAAAAAATAAAAGAACAATGAAAAGTATCCAAATGTATGATAAAGCGCAATACCGTGAGTCTTTAGCGCGTATCATGTTCCGCAACAAGAAACCAAATGGAAATTTTTATACACCTCAATAAGTTGTGATGTGTGATTTGCGCAGATCGCATTTTGCAAAGTTAACCAGCGGCAAAAACATGTACTATTGGTATCTACTAAAAATTGCGATTTGCACTATAGAATTTAGTATTCAAGTGCGTTAAAGTGATTCTTATTCAATAAATCTATTATAAGATATAATGACTTAGATCATTAGATTATCCATATCTTTTTCCACAGAAAAAAATCGAACTTTCTATTATATAGATAGTTTCAGAACATATGCATAGCATTTCGATAACAGAGCCATTCCCTTCTATCCAAAGGAGATGGAGCCATAGCTGCTAAAAAACCTATAAGGATGCTTAGCAGCCAAAAAAAACAAAAATAGAGCCACACAAGGCGCCTATGCATCTCCTTTAGCTCATCATCTCCCAGTGAACCGAAACAAAGATGAGAGCAGAAGGATAAGAAAGCACTGAACAAGCCCATAGCTTCGATAGCTCGGTGAAAGGGACTAGCAGTAGAAACTATCCCAGTCCCCCGAAGTACATCAGAAAAAGACAAAAATGGAGCCCAGAACCTCCTTACATAAGGAAAACAGTTATGGACTCAATAAAGTAGCTATTTTTAGAGTTTTTTGTAGAGCAAATATATACATAACAGAAGTAAAATAACAGAATTTAAATGAAGGACGGCTGTTCCCTAGCGTGAACAACCCCATTCGCCATCTCAGTTACTGTCCAGGACCCCAAATCTTGCTGAGCACCTTCTTTAGATAATCGATCTGCTTCCAGGTTCCTCATTAGATTATCCATATTGCGTAAGGTGTGTAAGAGATTTTATAGAACACATTGAGGGTTATTAATGGCATTTAATGGGTACAAGGTTCAAAAGAATGATATCTTACTTGAAGCATGTTTTAAATTTAGAGCTATGGATTTTGATTATGATGGTTTAAATCAATTCTCTATCCTTCTCTCTATTCATCTCAAATATCAATTTGCTCATTTTACTTGAATTCAGGTAACTACCTAAGGAAGCAAGATCAACTGGAGTGACAAAGAAAGGAAAAGCAGTTGCCCAAGCATCCGCTGCAGAAGACATAGACATGCCTCCTTTATTCTCAAACACAACGTGAAACAAGGATTGTGGTAGTTCTTCATGGGAGGCCATGCACAACCTATTTGAGGGAGAACAACCTAGAGAATTAAAAAAAACAGTAATAGCATATGGGGTAGTTTCGTCAGACTCGTCTTGTTTTGAAGTTGCATGTTCATTTCTCCACAGAATAGCGATGAGGCCAAAAATATTACCATACAATGATATGGTAAAATAGGTCATTGACAACCTCAAAATAGCAGAAATAACATTCAATAATTCTAAGCTAGAGAATATTGGCTCGTTCACCGCAGAAGATTTACGGATAATGTATCATTTACCTATCTCGTAGAATATTTATGCTAAAGCCTTTTTCCAAAGCTTTATGAAAAAGAATACAGACCTCATGAAAGTGATAAAAGGATGGAAATAAGACCAAGGCAAGCTAAAGTGGGATAAACTTGGTATGTACCCGATAGCACAATTACCCTCCCCTTATTGTTATGCAACAGGAATGCTATGTAGATTATTTTCTAAACCAGATACCACTAGATTTTCCATAGAATGGGTTCCTTTAATTGATGTAATCGTCAATTCCTATATCATGAATTGGGAAACCATTTTGTCTGATAATATGGCTAAAACCATTATGTATTATAGGAAAAATAGATTCTATTTCCCTAGGAAAATACCTCCCTTCTACATGAGTGCATACATCATGGATGAAATTTGTTTCTGTTCAAGATTCCCTATCATGGGATTGAAGTGGACAAGCCAGGACCCCAATCCAATTCATGTTTACCATAAAGCCCTGTGGGAATCTGAGTTTCATCTCCATTTATATAAAATTTGTAATGGATTTATGTTTCCCATCCATCAGGCCATATTTAATGAAAGAGACCCTAATATTTCTAAGGAAGCTAGCACAGATATTCTACCAGTTGCTAGATGGTTTTCTGAGGAAAATTTACTTATATTATAGTTTTTGGGAGTTATTATTTCCCCCATGTTTTGCCTTACTATGTTGCTGATAAGATTTTAGCTAGAGAAATTTCTTATCAAACTCTAGTAAGTGGTGTCACTAAAAAATGAGAGATTCCAAGAAAGCCATATGGCCTACTTTCCCAGTACAGTGTTGTTGGGTATGTGTTATATTATTTCCACAACTAAGCACGCGCAGGGGGGTAAGAGGGGGGGTGATAGCCCCCCCTTTGTGCTGGGCACAATGGAGGGGTCACAAGGGGGGCGGTAGCCCCCCCTGGTCCTTAATTTCCAGTGGGTAGTCTGCGTCCATGGTTTTGTGCATGGTTTTGCACATGGTTTTGGGGTACAATGGTTTTCGACCCCTGGTATTTTTGTAGATCCGGTCAAGGGAACTACAGTTATGTTCTAATCCAGGGTTAATGGATTGGGGTTTATGAATGCTTCGGCATGTATATATATGTGTTGTAACACTAAAAGGAATATAATGAAAAATCAAGCTGGTCGTCCCGATTTGGGATCTAGGGGAAAATCTTTGTGTTTATCTGTTTTATGTTTTATTCTCTCGCTATTGTTTATAAGATTCGTGTGTAGATACTTTTTGTTCAGGGTTAAAACCTACATTTGGTAGCAGAGTTGTTTCACCTTCAAGGGGACGCCTTTGTTGCTGAGGGTTTTTTGCTCGGGCCTGAGGTAGACCCTGTTCAGTGGGAGATCTGCGGGATCGATTCTTGCGGTGAAAGAAGATGGTGAGCGGCGGAAAGATAGAGATTGAGAAATTTAATGGTCAGAGTTTTGAGTTGTGGAAGCTCAAGATGGAGGATCTGCTGGTGGATAAAAATCAGTGGATTGCGGTAGATCCAGGTACTAAACCAACAGAAATATCAGATGAAGACTGGAAGAAGTTGGATTGGAAGGCAAAGAGCACAATACGATTATGTGTCTCAGATTCAGTATTGTTGAATGTATCTAGGGAAGCTACAGAGAAGAATTTGTGGGAAAAACTTGGGACTTTGTACCAATCTAAGTCTTTGGTGAATAAGTTGTTCCTGCGGAAAAAGCTGTATAACTTGAGGATGAAGGACAGAGACTCAGTGATAGAGAATTTGAACGCCTTCAATACTGTGGTAAGTCAGCTGTCATTTGTTGATATTAAAATCTCAGATGAAGATAAGTGCATCATTTTTTTGTGTTCTCTACCAGATTCGTGGGACAGTCTGGTTATTGCAATAGGTAGCAATGCAACTACCTTGAATTTTGATGACATTGTCTCAGACTTGCTATCGGAGGAAATGAGACGGAGAAATATGGAGGGTCAGAATGGAGATGCCTTATTTGTACGAGGAAGGTCCCAGAACAGAAACAAGAATAAGGTTTCAAGTGGGAGATCTAAATCTAGAGGGAGATCTAAATCTCCTGGAAATTTTGTAAAGGTGTGCTGGAAATGTGGAAAGGAAGGGCACTACAAAAAGGACTGCAAATCTAAAGCTCTTGAGAAAGGAAAGGGATCTGATGATGTTCCTTCTGTAGAGGAAAAAACCACCTCGGATGAAGGTGGGGATGTGTATTTAGCTTCTTATTCAAATACACATGTAGATCATGAGTCATGGTTGATTGAATCACGTGCATCCTTTCACTTCACTCCCCATAGGGAGTGGTTCTGTGAGTATGAGAAATATGATGGTGATGTCTTCCTAGGGGATGATAGGAAGGCCATAATCATCAGACGTAGAAAGGTCAAGCTGAAGCTGCAAGGTGGAAGGACTAGAACACTTCCTGGTGTTCTGCAAATCTGATTTTTGTAAGCAAGATGGATGATGCAAGTGTAAAAACAGTGTTTGGGAAAGATCCCTGCAAGATGGTTCGGGGAGCACTGGTATTAATGCGGGGAGTTCGGACTAGAACTCTGTACAAGCTACAAGGTAGCATTGTTATTTATGGGTGTAACAGTTCTGTGGTTCCTGAAAGTGGAGTGGAAAGCCTAGTTGTCTCTGGAGAAAAGACCATGTTATGGCATTCAAGGCCTGGACATATTGGAGAGAAGGGCCTTCGGATACTGCATAGAAATGGTATGGTAGAAGGTATATCTAATTTCTCTCTGGATTTCGATTTCTGTGAACATTGTGTATATGGGAAGCAGAATCAGGTGAGTTTTCCTTCCGATGCTAAGAGGGTGAACAAGATATTAGAACTTGTGCACAGTGATGTGTTTGGACCTATGTTAGTTCCATCAATGGGAAAGTCTGTGTACTATGTTTCATTCATAGATGACTTCTCAAGGAATACATGGATATATTTCTTGAGGAATAAATCTGAAGATTTTGAAAAATTTAAATAATTTTAAGGCTCTGGTGGAAAACCAGACAGAGAAGAAGATAAAGGCATTGAGAACAGATAATGGTGGGGAGTTCTGCAAGAAGGCATTTGAAGAGTTCTGTAAGAAGTGTGGTATAGCACGACAGAAGACTACTTCATACACACCTCAGCAAAATGGAGTTGCAGAAAGAATGAACAGAACACTGATGGAAAAGGCCTAGAAGCATGCTCAGTGGTACTGAGTTAGGACAAGAATTCTGGGCAGAGGCGGTGGAGACCGCATGCTATCTGGTTAACAGATCACCTTCATCAGTGTTGGAGGATAAGACTCCACATGAGATATGGACTGGTAAGATACCCTCTCTTTCACATCTAAGGGTATTTGGATGTGATGCATATGTACATGTTCCAAAGGAGAAAAGGACCAAGTTGGATAATACATCTAAAAGGTGCATCTTTATTGGGTATAAGGATGGTTTATCTAGATACAAGCAGGATTGGAGAAATGAGGAAGGTTGTCTGATAGAGATGTGGTGTTTAGAGAGGTGAAATATGTTGTTAACATGAGTAATACCAAAGGAACTTTGAAGGTAGAGTTTGAGCCAAAGGGTATTCGAATCGGACTCTACAATAAAAGATTATCGAAGAGGAAGAGCCTGACCACAAACTCCGACTTTGAGAAGATCAGTTCGAGAAAGAGAGCAAAAGGTATAGTCCATCTTCTTTATTCAGGTTTTCATAACTATAACTTTAATGATGATCCCCGAACTTCTGTCAAGGAGCGATAGGATCGAGAGGATGGAAAACTCTGGAAGGAGGCCATGGTTGATGAAATGGCATCCTTACACAAAAATGATGCATGGGATCTGGTGGAGTTGCCGGCTGGAAGGAAGCCCATTGGGAGCAAATGGGTGTTTAAGAAGAAGATGAATGTAGAAGGCAAGGTGGAGAAATACAAAGCTCGGTTGGTAGCGAAAGGTTATTCCCAGGTGCCGGGAATTGATTTTGGTGATATTTTTCTCCTGTTGCCAAGGTTACTTCTATTAGATTACTTTTATCTGTTGCTGCTGCATTTGATTTTGAGATAGAACAGATGGATGTGAAGACAACATTTCTTCACGGGGATCTAGAAGAGGAGATCTACATGAAGCAACCTGAAGGCTTTATGGTGAAGGGTAAGAAAGAACTGGTATGCAGGTTGAATAAGTCTTTGTATGGGTTAAAACAGTCACCAAGGATGTGGTATCAGAAATTTGATACCTATATACGGGGACTTGGCTTCACCAGAAGCAAGGAGGATCACTGTGTTTATTTTAAATTAATTGGTGGCCGTGTTATTTATTTGGTCTTGTATGTGGATGATATGTTGTTGATTGGAAATGACAAAGAAATTATCCAAGATTTGAAGACCCAACTATTCTCCAAATTCGATATGAAGGATCTTGGTGCTGCAAACTATATTTTGGGCATGGAAATTAAGAGAGATCGGGCAAAGAGGATGCTCTGGTTAAACCAGAGGAAGTATGTCGAAACTATATTGCAGAGGTTCAATATGCAGGATAGTAAACCAGTGAATGTTCCTATTCCTGTAGGTGTAAAGCTGTCTGCTGAACAGTGTCCCAAGACACAAGAAGAAGAGGAGTATATGTCCGGTGTTCCATATGCAAGTGCAGTGGGTAGCCTGATGTATGCAATGGTCTGTACCAGACTAGACATTGCACATGCAGTGGGAGTATTGAGCAGGTTTATGTCAAACCCAGGGAAGGAGCATTGGACAGCAGTGAAGCGGGTTTTCAGATATTTACGTGGCACTAGTGATTATGGCTTGTGCTGCCAGGGAAGACCAGGATTGGAAAGAATGTTGGACATTCATGGTTTTGTTGATGCAGACTGGGCTGGAGATCTGGACCAAAGAAGATCTACAAGTGGGTATGTGTTTAACCTATTTGGAGGCACAGTCAGTTGGATGAGTAAAAGACAGTCTGTAGTGGCTCTTTTGGCTACGGCGAAGATACATGCAGCGGCCCTCATGCCAACGAGGAAGATTATTGAATGCGAGATTGTATTTAAATGAGGTTGTTACAACAAGCTATAAGGATAGGCTGTGATAGCCAAAGTCGATTTTCTTAGCTAAAAACCTACTTATCATTGAGGAACAAACAACATTGATATGTCACTTTGTGCAGAGATATGGTTAAAGAATTTAAGGGTGTTCTTTGGTAAAGGTGGACACTTTGAAGAATGTTACAAATCGTGATGAAGTTTGTGCAAGCACTCGAAGTTCTCTTGGTGTAAACAATGGGTGTTGAAGAGATTGGAGCCAATGACTAGATCTTTTTGTGGAAGAAAACAACGAGAGTCGTGGGAGAATGTTGGGTATGTGTTATATTCTTTCCATGACTAAGCACACGTCTTGAGGGTAAAGAGGCGATAGCCCCAGCTGTCTTCGGACGCAATGGGGGGGAGTCCACCGAGAGCGACCTGTAGCCCCCATCAGAGGTAGGAAGGCGGCGCCCATTAGCATTTTGGTCCTTAATTTCCAGTGCGTAGTCCACGTCCATGGTTTTGTGCATGGTTTTGCACATGGTTTTGGGGTACGATGGTTTTCGACTCCTGGTATTTTTGTAGATCCGGTCAAGGGAACTATGGTTATGTTCTAATCCAGGGTTAATGGATTGGGGTTTATGAATGCTTCAACATGTATATATATGTATTGTAACACTAAAAGGAATATAATGAAAAATCATGCTAATTGTCCCGATTTGGGATCCAGGGGAAAATCTCCGTGTTTATCTGTTTTATGTTTTATGCTCTCGCTATTGTTTATAAGATTCATGTGTAGATAATTTCTATTCAGGGTTGAAACCTACAAGTGTGGCACTTTTTCCCTTTTGACATTGGTCATGTAGCTAAAAATATTTCAAATATCACTTCATTGAATTTGGCTTTAATGCCAAAGAGACCATATGATCCTAATGATGTGGTTCAAAATTTTACTACCAATATTAAACTCAAACCTTTCCTGAATTAGAAGGGAATATTTGATTATTTATTTGAAGGTGTAGAGAAGTTTACAGATGTGTTGAAAATTTAATCTAATAAACTTAGTCAAGTAGACTTTGAAGATTTTCAAGTATATAGAACCAAGAGATTAGAACAGTCCCTTTGGACCTGTTATTTATTGAAAATGTCAAAAGGCCAACTCCCAGCATTATTATAGATGATGATGCTTAGGACATGTCAGAAGATGAATCTCAAGAAAAATCAAATCAAGATTCAGAAAAATCACAGCACCACTCTCAGAGTTCAGATCACTATGAAAATGAATTTGAAAGCATAAATAAAAGTCCTGAGAAAATAATTGAAAAAGTGATTAAAGGAATTGAGATGCAAACTGAAGTAGAAGCTGATAGAACTAAATCATCTTCTAAAGAAGTTCACCATATTCATAATACACTTGAGCAGACAAAGAAACCTCAAGAAAAGGATTTAAAGAAAAAATGGGAGAAATTTTCTAAAGCACTGGAGACACCACCACCAAAGCCTAATGCTGATGAATCGAGAAGTTTCAAAACTCCAGAGCAGACCCAAAATATAGTGGAAACTACAATGCCACTACAGTAGGTACCAGAAGTTGACGATTAAGAGATTATCTTGGCTTACCCAACGCATGAAATCATTTTGAAAATTGAGGAAATAACTCCATTATATGTTTTCTACAGCCCAAGTCACAAAGTTGTAGTCAAGAGAAGAAAGAGAAGAAGAATATATGAATCAGTGACTCCTCTTGACAATGAATTAGTGGATGTTGTACAGAAGGAATCTTTTACTAATCATACTGAACATCTCACTAAACTATCACAATTTGCTGGAGCATATGTGACTACTACAATAGACAAAGCAGAAGAAGTGAACTTTTCTTTTCAAACAAAAGGAAGATAAAGTTCAAGAGTTTGAAAGACTACTAGAACAGGAAAAGCTCAATGCCAGTAAGCAAATGGAGATGAAAATGTCACAATTCCAAAATGACTTTGATAGATTAAAGTTGCAGCACCAAGTATAGATCTCAGAAAAGGAAACTCAGATAGAAGAAGTTATGGATAAACTAAAAGGTTAGCCTTAAAGAGAGCAATTTATTAAAGAGGCACTAGAATGGAATGCAAAATTGAAGCAGGAGAAGGAAACCTTTTGTCATTAAATATCAATCACCAGTTCATATTTTGATACAAGCAAGATTTTGATCCAACAAGTGGCTAACAGGAAGATGGAATGTGAAAAGGTTCAAAAGAAAATTTCCGAGTTCATCCAATGGCAAGAGTTTGATTCAGGAAAGAAAGCTCATCTTCCAAAGATTGTTAAATTTCACAAAGATATTATATTCAAAGATTGGTAAATACAATTGAGATAGACAGAGAAATATACATCAAAAGAAGCAAATCTGACAAATGAAATCATCGAATCTGTTGACGGAAAGCTTCTAAATGATAAACTTATCAAAGATTCTACAGCTGAAGGGCTCCCAGAGCTTAAACCATTAGAAGCACAGTGGAAGGAAAGCACAGAGACACAGGCTGAAGCTATTAAAAAGATAACTAAGTTTGATCAGGAAAATTAATGGAATTTTCTTATCAAACCATATCCTTAGTTTCTGAATCTATAGTCATTAACTGATTTTACTAAGAAAGCACTGGGAGCACTTTTGAATGTAGTGTTTAAAGGCCAGGTCAAATCTAAGATTACACAGCCAGCTCAGCTAAAATTGATGGTAGATATTTTTCACCTCAAAGATCAAATGGGAAAATGATCAACCCACCTAAGCATGTTGTTATTTTTATTCCTAGACTGTAGTTTAAGTTTACTCATTATGGGGAAGGTTGTTTGAAACCTCTTGAAATTTTTATGGAATAATCCATTTTAAAAATATTTTAGTTTAGTATTTAAACACTTCTCATGAATTTAGAGAAGGGTCTATAAATTTTTCAAAAACATTTGCAAAGAATGCACTTCTGTAAGTTTGTGAATGCCTTGATGAATTAATGGAATGAAATCTTTTATCTTCTAACATTGAAGCTGTTAAACTGAATTTTCACTATTGTACTCATTGAATTTCTTTAACGTGAAGAGGAGCATAATACTACTGTCTATTTGAATGAGTATAACCTCATATATATGGTATTTCTACACATTATATTAAGTTTTGCTTCTTGAATTGACAATCATATTTTTATCTGTATTATATATGAAAGTTGTTATAATAAGTGAATGTTAAATTCACTTCTGTATTGATATTTGTTTATGGTCACTTATCTCATATATGATCAAACTTATAAATGTGATATATATATTTCACAATCCTTTTGATTAAAATATTTTTTCAAAAGAATTACTTTTACATAATTTTCATCTCTTTCAACTTTTGAATAATCTTCATTACCAATTGTTGAAAGATGTATTTTTAGATTGCATTAAGGAATGAATAATCTTGGGTATATAGTAAAATAGATATTTATTCATTGCATATGATATATTAAATCATTTTCCATTTGCATGATATAAACAAAACAAACCCTCATCATCCTTATCGGGAAACTGGTCCCTTTACCCCCAGTCAGAGCCACTACACCAAACGGAAAAGGACTTGCTCTAAGGTCTGGACCAGGTGGTTTTCCCCCATGTTTTTGCAATGGAATTTCAAGGCTTCAACATTTTGGCACTAGAAGGAAGGCCAATTGTGAATGACAAGAAGGTCTAATCAATTTAAAAGTCAATCTAAAAGTCTCTCTCCCTCTAGATCCCCTTCAAATTCTAGAAAATTAGCTAGATCTAAATCCTTAATATCTGAAGTTGAACATCCCTTTCCTAAGTCTCCTAGTGAAACTAAACCAATATTGTCTCCATATTTTCACCAAAACTCCCCAGAAGTTTAGTCTTTGATCGAAAATTTAGAGAGAGTATCAATTTCTACTGAAAAACCTGAAGCTTCTCAAACATATGAAATTAGTGTTTCATCTTCTTTGCAACCTAGACAAATACTAACTCGATTGGAAACTCAGAAGACATGAATCCCTCCTTTTGAATTTCCTATTGGTACTTCTTGAAGGAAAACAAAGAAGACTGAATCAGATTCAACCACCAGCAAGGTCTTATCCAATAATCCACCCCATTCACCTCTTTTACCTCCACTCACTTCAAAAACTTCTATTCCAACAATCAGTGTTAGTCTAACTAGTTCCAATACCCAAGCTACTACTCCTACAACTAGTTCTAGCACTTAGCCTGCATCTTCTTCAACTCAAACTTCACTTATCATCTCCACCCAAGGTCCAATGGTAGGCCAACAAATTCCACCAAATGTAAAACCATGGAGCAATCCAAGTGTTGTACAAATTCCTTCTCCTCTTCATACTCTTCCAAAATACCCTGAAATATGGCTACCTAAATTCAATCTCGATGATGGTCTCCTAGCTCAAAAACACATCCATAATTATATGTTAGCCATCAATTTAAAAGAGGTAACTAAAGAATAATGTGTAGTTAGACTATTTCCATATACTCTCATAGGATGATCCAAATTTATGCAAGAACACAACAGAATACACATACAGACATAAATATAAAAATTGATCAGAAATAACACTTCATTTCATTAATATCAAGAACTAAAATTAGTTTACAGACAATGTAAGTCAACTAGCTAGGGTGCTAGTAGCTTATCTCTGAGAAGAGATGTGGTCACTTCGAGCCTCTAAAATTTGTGCTACAATGAGGCTCGAAGGCCTATATATTATTGAGAAAAAACAGAAAACACTAAACATCAAAAAACCTAACCCTAGGAGATGAAATGCCAGAAAATGGGCCCCGTCGGGGTAAATTAGTACATCAATTTCCCGGGGTCATAACTTTGGCATGCTATCTCCATTTGACGCACATCATACATCATTAGAAATATCTATCCAAGGACTACAATTCCTAACAACGAATTTCAAGTCTCAAACAAACTTCAATTGTTGGATAAGTGATGCAAAAAAATGTTGTTTAGGGCCTCAAAATGGTTTCAGAAGTTCAGGACCCGAAAAGTTGCTAAAAATAGTAAATTGTGCTATAATTAAGGAAACTGAAAAACTAAAAGAAACAATGGTGGGGCCCCAAGTGGAATAGGCAGGTGGCCACGAATATCCACATATATCATAGGACCTGCAAGATCCTGGTATTTCTCATTACCTGCTCGCTCTATAACTAGCTGGAATATGTTTGAAGAATGATTTTTAGTTAAGTTTGGATATGACAAGAATACTGCATCACTCATCAATGACCTATCAAATCTAAAGGCTAAAACAAGAGAGAAAATAAAATACTTCAATTCCAGATTTAATAAATTACTCAATAAAATCCCTACTACCTCAATGCCTGGTATAGAGGTTCAAGTTGAGTGGTATATTTCTTCTCTCCCATCTAGCATAACCAATTTTGTTGATAGAGAAAAGTTACCTACATTGGCAGAAATATGAAGGAATCTTTCTCTGTAGAGAAACACATTAAAGATCTTGGAAAGAAGAATTCTCAAGAAGATAGGAAATCCAAGAAAGTATCCTTTAAAGATGATTCAAAGAAGAAGCCACCAAAAGATCCTTTTGATGTAGAAGGTATTAAGAAAGTACTAAAAACCATGACAAATGAAATGGAAGACATCAAAAAACAAGTTGCTGAAAGTTCTAGTACAAATAAGACTTTCAGACCCTTCAAGAAAAATTAGTCTTCTAATTCTCAGCTACCCAACATCATATCTAATGTTGAGTCTAATCAAGACACAAATGAAGAGAAAATAGAAGAAGAAGAAACTGAAGTTGAAGAATAATTTGAACTAAATGGAATGTGGGATTTCATTCTACCAAATGATGAAAAACGCGAAGCTCTAACCATTAGTACAAGAAGCAAGAATACCAATGAAACAACGAAACCTAATCAGAAACAGAAGAAATCAACTCCTACTAAAGAGAAAGAAGTAAGTAAGAAGTCTTCATCTAAGGCTACAAAAACTAACCCTACTACTTCAAATGTTCCACCTACATCAAAGATAATGGTAGTCTTTGACACCATCGAAGATAATGTAGTTGAAGATATGAAAAATACCAGGGCTAACATTTCAATCCATGAACTTACTAAATTGAAACAACAACAGAATATTTTACTTAGAGATTTGAATGCAGTCCATGCTTTAGCCTTAGCTTCTCCAGTAGTAGTTCAAGCTACTAATTATATGGGTAAACCTCCTTCTCCTTCAACTAAAATAGATGCCACGAATCTTATTATGATAGGTGATCGATCCATCTCTCAAAATCCTCCATTTCTCTTAACCCATGAGATCTATAATAAGAATATTCATAATTTCTTAATTGATTCAGGGGCTTCCTCTAATATCATGCCAAAATAAATATGTGCTAAACTGAATATAACTCCTCAAAGTTCCCCTGTTTATATAGCACAACTTGATAGGAAAAAATTAGAGGTTGTAGGGGAAATAAATTATGTTTCCATTAGATTTTCATCAAACCCTAAGGTTGCCCAGATAATTGATATTTTGGTAGATAATATTCCTAAATTTTATGGTTTACTATTGAGCAGAGACTGGTATGAGAAACTTCATGGATATTTTGCAACAAACTGGTCACATATGTGGCTTCCCCACAATGGAAAGCCAAACCAAATTCAAGTAGACCTTGAGAAATTTATGAAACATATATTTACTGATCTTGAAGGAATCAATGAGCTAGTAGTATTCAATAATAATATTATTGGAAATTACTCAGAAGAATCATTTCTTGGAAAATTTAATGCCCAACCATCCTCGTTATTCAATAATGTGGTTATCTCTCAAATTGAAAATTTTTCTGAGACAGACACTTCTAATTGTATAATTTTTGTAAATAAACCAACAATTAATTCTTTTTTTTTTTATTCTTTATTTTGATTGTTCTAAATCAGAAGATGATGCAGGAGCTAGCTATGTTTTGATAATTCCAGAAGGATAAAAAATCATGCTAGCATGCAGAATTGAATTTGATTGCACGAAAGATATAGCAGAATATGAAGCACTAATTCAAGTTTTGTACAAAGCAATTGACCTTGACATTAAATATCTGCAAGTACTAGGAGATTCAGAAATCATTGTCAAATAAGTAAGAAATACTATCCATTGTCATTTTGGGAATCTTAAACATTATCAGTCATATGTCCAGGAATTGACTTCTCATTTATTAGCTTTCAATATTTCCTATGTACCCAGAATACAAAATGCTAGTGCAGATTTATTGGCTAATGTAGCATCAAAATTATTTCCATCTCAAGAATTTATTCCTGATAGGTTTTCTATTGACTTGATTTTTAGACCATATGTTCTTGATAATATTACTAATTGGAGAGTCCTTAACCATGATTCTGATATTACGTTTTTCCTTACATTCGAAGGATCTTATGATAATCAAATTCTAGATGAAAATAAACATGACATTCAGATAAAGGACAAATAGGATAAAAATCCAATACCAAAATCAGTTGTCAAACTAGAAGATATTTATGATTTAAAAGACAGGTTCAAGAGAGTTACTAATTCTAAAATGCAAAGTAAACATTAAGATTTGAGTCAGTAAATATTGGAACCGGTGATAAACCACACAATGTCAACTTAGGTCTTGGTCTGTCTTCTGAAGAAAGAGTACCATTTTTCAAGTTATTAAGGACCTACAAAATTGTTTTTTCTTGGGATTATACTGATCTTAAAACATATGAGACTTATGTTATTCAACACACTATTCCTATGATTTCATATGAGAAACCAATACAACAAAAGTTGAGGAAAATTCATCTTAATATTTAAATTCAAATCAAAACAGATTTGAATAAACTCCTCAAAGCTAAGATCATCTTTCTAGTTACACATTCAAAATGGGTATCAAATTTGGTTCCTATCAGGAAGAAAAATGGTGACATTAGGATTTGTATTGATTTTAGAAATTTGAATAAAGCATGTCAGAAGGAAAATTTTCCACTACCAACCATGGAAAAAATACTACGAACTGTAGTTGGTTCTGAACTTATTTCTTTTCTAGATGGGTTTTCAGGATATAACCAAATCCTCGTACGCCCAGATGACTAGATTAAATACTACATTCAGGACTAAGTGGGGAACTTATGCCTATCAAAAGATTCCATTTGGGTTAATTAATGCAGGTGCCACTTTCCAAAGAGCCATGGACATAGATTTTAGAGGACTCATTAACAAACTAATGGTTGTTTATCTAGATGGCATCATAGTCTTCTCTATACAAGAAACCAACCATGAAAATGACCTAAAACAAGTCTTTGAGCGATTTAAAAAGTATGGAATTTCACTAAACCTGCAAAAGTCATATTTTTCTTTAGATGAAGGAAAAATTTAGGATTCATTGTGTCCAAAAAAGGTATTTATATTGATCCTGAAAGAATTGAAGAGATTAAAAGGATTCATTTCCCTCATAATAAGAAAACCATGCAGTCATTTCTTGGAAAAATAAATTTTGTAAAGAGATTTGTCTCTGAATTTTTGCAGATAGTGGTACCTTTACAAACAATGATGAAGAAAAAATTAGTCTTCAAGTGGGGACATAATGAAAGGGAAGAATTTGATTTAATCAAACAATCTATTATCAATTCTTCTTTCTTGAATACTCCCAATTTTCTTAATCCTTTCACTTTATATACATTCTCATCAGATACATCTTATGTTTCCATTCTGACACAACTCAATGGCCAACAAATTGAAGCACCAATATCATTTTTTAGTTTCAATTTGCAAGGTGCAGAACTAAACTATTCATATGTTCAGAAACAAGCATTTGTTGTCTATAAAGCTATAAATAATTTTAGGCCATTTATCCTCAAAACTAACACCAAGATAATAGTTCCATGCTTTGCAGTGAGACAATTATTATTGCAAAGAGAGCTAGGAGAGAAAAGGGCTAATTAGGTTACTAATTTACAAGAATATGATGTAGAAATTAGACCTTCTAAAATTGTTAGAGGTCAAGGTTTTTACAAAATGCTAACAGGAGCATCACATTTATCATCAGAAACATATTCAGGTAATAATGTACAAGTGTCAGAGGTAAGCCTCAACAATGCTCAGTCTCAATATGTTGATATTAATTTTTATTTGAAAAATTGATATGCCCCCACACAGCTCAGTTATAAAAAAAAAGTGTTCTTTAAGATTGAAATCTAAGCAATACGAAATGATCAATGATGTATTGTTTAGAAGAAACTTTGATTCTGTGTTATTAAGATTCTTAAAGAGAACATAAGCAGAGAAAGTTTTGTAGGAACTCCACGATGGACCAGCTGGAGGACACTTTGGAGGAAATACAATAGCACATAAAATCCTACATGCAGGTTACTATTGGCAACCACTTTTCAAAGATGCTCATGATTATGAGAGGAAATGAAAAGTCTGTCAAAGTGCGTCTGGAATACAAAGGAAAACAACTTTTCCATTATAGCCATTTACTATCGAACAACCATTTCAACAATGGGGATTAAATATAATTGGTGAGATCATTCCTAACTCTTCCAAACAACATAAATACATCCTCACAACTATCGATTATTTTAATAAATGGATGGAAGCAATTCCACTAAAAGTATCCAACTTTGAGAATATTATTGAGTTCATTGATCAGTTTATCATAACTAGATTTGGTTTACCCACTGCTTTGATGTTTGACAATGCATATTATTTCTCAGAAGATGCTATGATATAATTTTCTATTAAAAGAGGTTGTAAAATCAAGTATTCTACTAACTATTATCCTCAAGGAAATGGTTTAGCAGACTCAACAAATAAAAACCTTATTAGAACCACTAAATGAACTGTTGACCAGAACCAAAGAAAATGGAACAAATCATTAACATTTCCTCTTTGTCCAGATTGAATAATTCAGAAGGCCTCCATTGGCACCTCTCCATTTAATCTTGTTTATGGGAAAGAATTTGGTCTTCCTACTAATGTAGTTATTCCCTCTCTTGCCCTGGTCCAATTTATTGATGAAACACCTTCTTCTTCCTTGCAAGTAAGAAAATTCCAAATCCTTAAACTTGAAGAAGAAAGAGAAAAAACTAAATTTACTCATGCACACCATTAATAGTTAGTTAAAGCTTCATTTGATACAACTTCTATCACTCAAAAGACATTTCAAATTGGTGATATGTTCCTAAAATGGGATAAGGCACACGAGGAAAAAGGTAAACATACCAAATTCAAAAGACTATGGCTGGGACCATTTCAAATCATAGAATAAATAGGCCCATCAACGTTTTTATTTTAATATCTATGAGGCAAAAAATATTCTCTGCCTGCTAATGGGAAAATTTTAAAGAAATATTTTTCATAGGAGGTAACCTCTTCTATTCCCTATATATTACATTTTTTTCTTTTCTTAGGAAAAAAAAATTTGAATGGTATTGAATTTTGTATTTTCAAATAAATATATTAGAGAATATTTTTGATTTATCGCTTCTAGAAATAAGAATTGTTAAGGAAACAATTGAAAAACTTCAAATATCAAATAGATTTTATTTCACTAAAAAAATAAATTTCAGTGAAGTTATTTATAAATTGATAAACTCTCACTTTTATAAAGTATGGTTACTCTATTATCAGTGAAGAAAATAATCATTAACATATTAAAGACTCTTTTACAGATAAGAAATCTTAAACTCTAAAATTATCATCCAGAATCCTCAAAAGGTGCAATGATTCACCCCGTGCAGAAGAATTTTCAATTTTCAGAAAGTAATTCAATTTTTTTTTTATGCTCAACCTTAGAAGATAATAAGTCTCATCAAGAGCTTGTTTACCATGTTCATAGGAAAATAGTTAAACTGACATTACTAATATTGTCTACCAAAATAGGGTAATTACTTGAGATTATATCAAAAGGAAAGGGGTCTCATCAAGAGCCAAATTTATCAGTTTAGTTACAACTAGTGAATGGCATTGTCAATTTTTTGTTACGAAGCCAAGACAATGGATTTTGAGTGTTAAAAGATACACAGAATCTAAAAAAGAAAAACAAGTTCCAAAAGAGATAAAGTATTTAAAATTGAACTTATTTTTCAAAGATTGTAATATTAACTGGATGGGACAATGAATCATTGTTGGGTAAAAGGTAACCCCACCAAAGACTTAAATTTCCTACAGGATCAGAGGCTTTACCTATGATAAAAGAGTGTATATTTATAAAGCTAATCTGAACGAGCAACCTGCTTCATCTTTTTGAAATTAACAAAGACTGATATAGATATTCATATTTTAATTTTTTAAGAAGAAATCTTATGGATTCTAATCAAGTGAGATTTTATTACTTAATGAAATATTATTTGTATTGAAATTCATTCCTACAACTATTTTTATTTCGAAAATATTTAGAAATTTCAAAAAACCAATCAAAGATAATTGGTTCTCCCAAGTGAATCTCCATTTTTTGTACTATGCAACACCCCCCATTTATTTTAATATAAATGGGGACCCTTTAAAAAATAAATATAAATTTATAATAATTTTTCATTTTAGCATAAGTCTTAAACTTTATGAATAAAGGCTTTTCCTTTTCACTTTGATTTCAAAAGTGCTTAGTGCAAAATGCATACCTTACAAACCAACAAAGTTAAAACACATATAAGGTTTGTGAATTGCGATATGCGCTTCAAGATTTATTGAATTATATAAAATCCCTGTTGAAAAGTTTAAAAATCCCTTTAAATGATAAATTTCATCACGTTCCTTTTAAAGAACAAACTTATAACATTTTGAAAAGAGTTCTGATGAGTCGGACCTGAAAAAACAATAAAAGAACAACGAAAAGTATCCAAAAGTATGATAAAGCGAAATACTGTGAGTCTTTAGCGCATATCGCGTTCTGCAATGAGAAACCAAATGGAATGTTTTATACACCGCAAAAATTTGCGATGTGCGATTTGCGTAGATCACATTTCACAAAGTTCACCGGTAGCGAAAACATGTATTATTGGTATCTGCGAAAAATTGTGATTTGCGCTATATCATTTAATATTCAAGTGCGTTAATGTGATTCTTATTCAATCCATCCATTATAAGATCTAATAAATTATATCGTTAGATTAGACATATTGTGTAATGTGTGTAAGAGATTTGATAGAACAAGTTAAGGGTTATTAACATCATTTAATGGGTGCAAGGTTCAAAAGGTTGATATCTTACTTGAACTTTGTTTTAAATTTAGAGAACTAGATTTTGATTATGATGATTTAACTCAATTCTCTATCCTTGTATCTATTCATCTCAGATCTCAATTTACTCGTTTCACTTGAATTCAAGAAACCACCTAAGGAAGCAAGATCAACTGGAATGACAAAGAAAGGTAAAGAAGTTGTCGAAGAATCCGCTGCAGAAGACACAGACATGTCTCTGTTATTCTCAGACACAACATGAAAAAAGGATTTTGGTAGTTCTTCATGGGAGGCCATGTACAACCTATTTGAGGTAGAACATTCAAGAGAATTAAAGAAAACGGTAATAGCATATGGGGCAGTTTTGTTAGACCCGTCTTATTTTTAAGTTGCATGTTCGTTTCTCCACAGAATAGCGATGAGGCCAAAAATATTATCATATACTGATATGGTAAAATGGGTAATTGAAAACCTCAACATAGAAAAGAGAACATTCAAGAATGCTAAGCTAGAGAATATTGGTGCATTCACCGTAGTAGAGGATTTACGGATAATGTATCATTTACCTATGCCGCAAAAGATTTATGATAAAGCCTTTTTGAAAATCTTGATGAAAAATAATACATACCTCATGAAAGTGATAAAAGGGTGGAAAGAAGACCAAGGCAAGCTAAAGCGAGATAAACTTGGTATGTACTCGATAGAACAATTACCCTCCCATTATTGTTATGCAGCAGGAATGTTACGTAGATTATTTTCTAAACCAAACACCACTAGATTTTCCATAGAATGCGTTCCTTTAATTGACGCAATCGTCAATTACTTTATCATGAATTGGGAAACCCTTTTTTATGATAATCTAGCTAAAACCATTATGAATTATATGAAAAATAGAGTCTATTCTCTTAGGACAATACCTCCCTTCTACATGAGCCCGTACATCATGGATGCAATTTGTTTTTGTTTAAGCTTTCCTATCATGTGATGGAAGTGGACAAGCCAGCACCCCAATCCAATTCATGTTTACTATAAATCCCTATGGGAATCTGAGTTTCATCTGCATTTCTATAAAATTTGTAATGGAGTCATGTTGCCCATCCATTAGACCATCTTTAATGAAAGAGCCCCTAGGATTTCTAAGGAAGGTAGCACAAATATTCTACCAGTTGCTAGATGGAATGCTGAGGAAAATTTTGATTATATCAGAGTTTTTGGGAGTTATTATTCCCCCCATGTTTTGCCTTACTATGTTCATGATAAGCTTTTAGTGAGAGAAATTTCTTATCAAACTCTAGTAAGTGGTGTCACCAAACAACTCAGAGATTCCAAGAAATCCATATGGCCTACTTTCCTAGTACAGTGTGGCACTTTTTCCCTTTTTGAAATTGGTCATGAAACTAAAGATATTTCAAATATCACTTCATTGAAGTTGGATTTAATGCCAAATATATGATATGATCCTAATAATGTGGTTCATAATTTTACTACCAATCTTAAACTCAAACCTTTCCTGAATGAGAAGGACATATTTGATGATTTATTTGATAGTGTAGAGAAGTTTATAGATGTGTTGAAAATTGTGTTTAATAAACTTAGTAAATAATATTTTGAAGCTTTTCAAGACTATATATCCAAGAGATTAGAAACAGTCCCTTTGGACATGTTATTTATTGAAGATGTCAAAAGGCCTACACCTAGCATTAGTTTAGATGATAAGGATAAGTACATGTCAGAAGATGAATCTCGAGAAAAATCAAATCAAGAGTCAGAACAATCACAACACCACTATCAGAGTTCAGATCACTCTGACAATGAATCTAAATGCAGAAATGAAAATCCTGAGAAAGTAATTAAAAAAGTGATTAAAGGAATTGAGATGCAAACTGGAGGAGAAACTGATAGAGTTGAATCATCTTCTAAATAAATTCAGCATATTCAAAATACACCTAAGCAGACAAAGAAACCTCAAGCAAAGGATTTAGAGAAATAATGAGAGAAATTTTATAAATCACTAGAGACACCACCATCAAAGCCTAATGTTGATGAATCGACAAGTTTACAAACTCTAGAGTAGACCCATAATATAGTGGAAACTGCAATGCCACTTTAACATGTACCAGAAGATCAGAATCAAGATATTATCCCGGCTTGCCCAACATAGGAAAACATTTTGAAAATTGAGGAAATACCTCCATTATATGTTTTCTACAACCCATGTCACAAAGTTGTAGTGAAGAGAAGAAAGAGAAGAAAGAGAAGACGAATAGATGAATCAGTGACTCCTCTTAAAAACAAATCAGTGGATGTTGTATGGAAGGAATATTTTGCTAATCCTACTAAACATCTCACTAAACTATCACATTTTGTTGGAGCATATGTGACTGCTACAATAGACAAAGAAGAATAAGTGAAATTTATTCTAAAAAAAAGGAAGACAAAGTTCAAGAGTTGGAAAGACTACTAGAAAAGGAAAATCTCAATGCCAGTAATCAAATGGAGATGAAAATGTGACAATTCCAAAAGGAATTTGATAGAATCAAGTTGCAGCACCAAGTACAAATTTTAGAAAAGGAAACTCAGATAGAAGTAGCTATGGATAAACTAAAAAAGTCAGCCTCAAATAAAGAAATTTATTAAAGAGACACTAGAATGGTATGCAAAATTGAAGAAACAACAGGAAACCTTTTGTCATCAACTATCAATCGCCAGTTCATATTGTGATGCGAGCAAGATTTTTATCCAACAAGTGGCTAACATGAAGCTGGTATGTGAAAAGGTTCAAAAGAAAATTTATGATTTAATCCAATGGAAAGAGTCTGATGCAGTAAAGAAAGTTGATCTCCCCAATATTGATAAATTTCACAAAGATATTGTATTCAAATATTGGGAAATATAGTTGAGATTGTCAGATAAATCTACATCAAAGGCAGCAAATATGACAAATGAAATCATCAAATCAATTAATGGACAACTTCAAAATGTTGAACTTATCAAAGTATCTACAGCCGAAAGGCTCCCAGAGCTTAAACAATTAGAAACATAATGGAAGGAAGTGTAGATAAATAGGCGGAAGCTATTAAAAAATAACTGAGTTTGATCAGGAAAATTATTAGAGTTTTTTTATCAAACCATATCATCAGTGCATGAATCTATAGTCACTAGCGGATTCTACTAAGAAAGCATTGCCAACACTTTCGAATGCAGTGTTTAAAGGCCAGGTCAGATTTGGGATTACACGGCCAGCTCAGCTAAAGCCGATGGTATATTTTTTCCACCTCAGATATCAAATGGGGAAATAAGATCAACCCACCTAAGCATGTTGTTATTTTTATTCCTAGATTTTAGTTTAAGTTTACTCATTACGAGGAGGGTTGTTTGAAACCTCCTCAAATTTTTATGTAATAATATATTTTAAACATATTCTAGTTTAGTATTTAAAAGTTTTGCATGCATTTAGATAAGGGTCCAAAATTTTGTCAAAAGCATTTGCGGTTAATGCACTTCTATAAGTTTTTGAATTCCTTGATGAATTAATGGAATGAAATATTTTATCTTTTAACATTGAATTTGTTTAACTAAAGTTGCACTATTTTACTCATTGAATTTCTTTAACGCGAAGAGGATAAGAATATAGTTGTCATTTTGAATGAGTATAACCTCGTATATATGGTATTTATACGCGGTATATTAAGTTTTTCTTCTTGAATTGACAATCATATTTTTATCTGTATTATATATGAAAGTTTCTATCATAATTTAATGTTAAATGCACTTATGTATTGATACTTGTTTATAGTTACTTATCTCATATATGATCAAACTCATAAATGTGATATATATTTCACAATCCTTTTCATTAAACTATTTTGTCAAAAGAATCACTTTTACATAATTTTCATCTCTTTCAACTTTTGAATAATCTTCATTACCAATTGTTGAAAGATATACTTTTAGATCGCATTAAGGAATGAATACTCCCAGGTATATAGGAGAATATATTTATTCATTGCATATGATAGATTAAATAATACTCCATTTGCATGTTATAAACAAAACAAACCCTCATCATCCTTATTGGGAAAATGGTCCCTTTACCCCCAGTCAGAGCCACTACACCAAATGGAAAAAGACTTTCTCTAAGGTCCGGACTGAGTGGTTTTTTTCCATGTTGTTGCAATGGAATTCCGAGGCTTCAACACCTCCCTAGTCATCAGGATTCTAGTTGAGGATTTTGGGGAACAATTCCAAAAGTCATGGATTTGACCCCTGAGGATGGGAGAAGACTGCTTCGATCTATATCTTTCATTTTATTTTTCATTACAAGGGTTGGATGTTGTAGAATTGATCTTTGAACACTAGTGTATTCAGTGATTTTGGCAGGAACTAATAGACAGAGTTTGCAGCTATTGTGGTAGAATTCATGTTGTATGTGTTTTAGAAATGTTTCTTCTTATGTTTTAATATGTTTGAAAGTATTGTACCTTCATATCCATTTCCATTTCTTATGTGATTTATTTCTAAGTTTGATAAGAAAAATTCATTGTTTTCAATGCTCTGTTTTGGAGAAGTTATCACAATTATGTTCACTTTCTTCTGATATAAATGAATTAAAAATTCTGATGCTCATTTTGAAACCCTATCTATCTAGCATATTCACTAGGATACCTTAAAGTGCTAAAGTGTGTGCCTACCTTGCCCCATAACATCTTTGCAAGTTTGATTTTCAATGCCTTGACCTAGTCTTTCCTAGACCTAATTCGCCATCCAACACCCAAATTCAAATCAATAAAACCCTAGAGCCTACTATACCTAGCCTAAAATCTTGCTTGATCCAGTCAATTGGGCCGAGATCTTGTGGAGAGAGCCCTCTCCAGCCTCGTAGGGCAAGCTACTAGTCAAAGCGGTATGTGGTTACCTTTGCTAGTCTCCTTCTCAGCCATTGGAGATCCAGTGGAGTCATAACATCTTGGTGACCATACAGGGGAATGAAAGTGAAAAATCCTCCCTAGTTGTACCATAATTTCTTTGAATTCTAGGCCTGTGGATGATAGGTCTTAGTCTTCATGAAGGCCGGTATGAAAGTTTCAAAGAACCGAGTTCCGAAAACAGAGAATATTTTGGCTTCGAGAAGATACACTAGATCGAATCCAGATCCTCATCCAGTTGATCCAGTTGAAGATCCAGAGAAACTTGTTCAAAAGTAGAGATCCCAACACTCATAATTTCAGTCAAATTACTCTCCATTGGTAAGATCTTCCTCTTTACCTGAAAAAGTTTTATCTCTCGAAGACATGCCTTTTGATTTGAAGTTTGAGTTGTATCTATTTCGATCAAAGTCTGAAACTTCACTGTCTAAGATAGTATTTGACCCATTGAGACTATCTAAAGTAAAATAATTATCTGAGGTAGTTTTTGATTCCTTAAAACTTGAAGATAGTTTACTTTCCGAAGAATCTAAATCCGAATTAGACTTTGATAGAAAAGTCTGGAGTGAATTCGATAGGCTTGAAAATTTAGCTAATCATCTTCAATACACATCTGAAAAATTCATCATCCAATACCAGCAAGATCCATTGTTCATTCTGACATATTTTCAAAAAATTGTTTCCTCCTCCTCCATCCCTTATAATTCATTACCTTCTTAGTCAATCCATTCCATTTTTACTCCTACAAGTCTTCACTCAGCAGGATTCATGGCCAGATTTTCACCCCTGATTCTACCTGCTCAACTCAATGCCTTACCACAAGGCTATGGCCAGAGACTCCCTCTCTTTGATGAGAATTTTGAAATCAATGCAAAACAAGAATTAGTCAAAGTCACTGATTTCATTGACCAAAGAAATAGATGTCGATGATGCCAATACGAGAATCATAGTCTAAATATTTTCCAAAGATGTTAAAAATTTGTTTATATATTTGACTCCAAATTCTATAGCTACTCCAGAATAGTTGATTTATGCATTCATAGCTCGCTGGGAGGTGAAGAAGAACCCCTTGCAGATTATTTATGAGTATGGAAACCTAAAAAGGAATCCAAGTGAATAAGTTCAGGATTTCACTGCTTGTTTCAACCGAGTGTACAAATCAATTCCAAATGAGATCAAACCTCCCCTAGGTTTGGCTCTCTTGCACTATCTAGATGCCTTTGATCTGAACATCAAATACTAGCTTCGAGAGAGAAATCCCGCAACAATATAAGACATGAAAAGGAATGCAGTTAGTGTGGAAGAAAACTTGTCAAATAAAAAGTCAAATATTAAGGGTGAGAGAAAGGTAACAATCAAAGAAGAAACATATTCATCCTTTGAGGTAAAATTGGATACCTTGATAAGGACAGTGGAAATAATTGTTTACAGAATGTCCATTACAGAAATACAGCCGCAAGTACAGGTTAGAAATCCTAACATCAGAGGACAACAACAACAACCTTAGTTAAGGATCAAACAAAGAGAACAAAAGGCTCTTGAGAATCCAACACAGCAACGACAGATTCAAACACCCTTTCACCAAAATTATGCTCAAGGGGTTGAAGAAGAAGAAGATCAGATTATGGAAGAAAATCACTTCTTTACAGTAGATGGTCGGCCTATATTTTCGAAAAATATGTTCAGAAGATAGATTTTCCTAAGGATGAAGATTACATACTTTCCAATGATCATGTGTTGGAGGTTAATTCCAATGATTATTACTGGGGTTATTTAAATGCACTCAGATCATAGTAGAGGCAATACTCATTGAGAAGTATATATGTCCCTGTCAATCCTATTCAGACGTGGGCATCCAAAAAAAAAGATACTCGGCCTAAGAAAAATCCTCCAGGTAATTAGAACAAAGGAAAGGAGCCTGTAGCTGCAAATCAAATCCAGATTAATCATCCATCTACAAGCACACCGAACAAAGAAAAATAAATCCAAAAGAAGGAAACTACAACAAAGGATCATCCCGAAAAAAGAGACACTGCCATTAAAGAGGTAGATAAGTCCATTCCTTTTAAGTTAGAAACTTAAATCTCTAAGTTAAAAGTCTCTATCCCTTTAACTTAACATATAAAAACAATCAATATAAATACCACGTGGCCAAAATGTTTAATTAGATCCTTTATCGTATATGGTAAATGTTGAAGATGGCCAACCTGAACTCATTTTTGATCCAGCCATAGATGCTCAGTTAGAAGATAGTGAAGTTCCCCAATTCTATCTAAGTCTGAGAATTCATCAATGTATCCTTCACAATGCCATGCTTGACTCTGGAGCTTCCAATAACCTGATGCCAAATGCCATTATGGAGAAATTGGGCCTAGATATAACTCATCCTTACCATGACCTGTATTCCTTTGATTCTGGTAGAGTTCATTGTCTTGGTATCATAAAGGATTTGGTAGTTTCCCTTGAACAAATCCCAACAAAGAATGTCCTGATGGATGTGTTGGTAGCCCATATACTGCCACGGTTTCATATTTTGCTATCAATGTCTTGGGGAGAAAAGTTGAGAGGTACTTTGCAAGTGGATTTCTCTTATGCCACCATCTCAGTTTTCAGAAAATTGAGGAAGTTGTACCAGAAACCGAATATGAAATACATGATTACCAGCAAAGAAAAACCCAAAAATCATCCTATTAATGTTGTACATACACATATTGAATCATTTATTTTATCTAATGACAATGGTTTGAATGATGTAGATAGTTAGCTCATAGAAGTAGAATAAATTCCAGAAATTTCCAATAGTGTCAGAGTAGTTTGAGATGAGGGAAAAGGAAATCGTCCTATTTCTTCAGATCAGTCATCATATAAGGTAGAAAAAGGTTTAGAACAGATTAAAGAAGTGGCCTGAAAAGATGAGACAAAACAGAATACAGATTTCCAACATCTCGATCAGGAGAATGGTCTTTGGACCATGGATTTTGATGGTGCCTTAGGGAAAGATGGAGCATGCATCAGAATTTGGATCTACAATCCTCTTCATCAATTAGTTAAAGTTCCAAAATGTTTAAGATTATGTTCATATAATTTATCTTTCGGTTTTTCTAACAATGAGGTTGATTACGAGGCATTGATCACCGGCCTGAAAATCCTGAGAAAGTTGGGCGCAAGAAGAATTTATGTTTATGGCGACTTTGAGCTTGTGATTAAATAGGTAAAAGGGGAATACCAGGCCAAGCATCCATGAATGAGAGTGTATCGAAATTTTGTACTGAATATCCTAAAGATGTTTCCTGAATATACATTGTCAATATTGCCGAGAAGTCATAATTTTATGGTAGATTCACTTACTATAGAAGCAAGTAATTTCAAGATTTCCATATATTCCAATACTAAATTTGAAATTAATTTTAAACATCAGTCAATAGTCCCTGACAACTTGTGGTATTGGCAAGTGTTTGGGGATGACAAACAAGTAAACAATTTTCTACAAAATGAAGGTGAATTTGAAAATTCTTTATTGATGAATTTTATGACAAATATGATCAAGTCATCAAATCCACTCAAGTTGACGTCCTACAATTGAAGGATAAAAATATTCCAAGAGGTCTTATACCTTTGGGAAAATTGATTGATTAGGATGAAGTTGCTAGGAAGCCGACCTTGGTTCTTACTGAGAAAGGTGTTGAGAATGTGAACATCGTAATAGTGGACAAGCCTAAGATGGTCAAACTGTCCAAGTCTTTATCTCCTAAGGTAAAATACATGTACATTGCTTTAATGTCTATATTTTCTAATGTATTTTTTTGGTATTATGTAGACTTGAAATTTTATGATAAGAATATCATTCAGCATACCATTCCAATCAAGCCTAACCAAAATCCCTTCAGACAAAAGCTAAGAAGAATTAACTCGAGGTTGTTGCCATCAATAGGTAAGGAGGTGAACGAAATTTTTAAGGCTAACATCATTGTTTCAATCAGATTTTCTGATTGGATATCAAATCTAGTTCCGGTAAGGAAGAAAACTGGAGAAATCAGGCTTTGCATTGATTTTAGAAACTTAAATAAGGTCTCTCTAAAGGATAATTATCCCCTTCCCAAGATGGATCATATCCTAAAAAGAGTGGTTGGGGCTTCCTGAATGTTGCTTCTTGATGGATATTCGGGACACAATCAGATTTTAGTGCATCAGAAGGACCAAGACAAAACTGCCTTCACACACCTTGGGGCACATTTAAGTTTGCTAAATGCCATTCGGACTCAAGAATGAAGGGGCCACCTTTCAGTGGGCAATGGACATAGCCTTTGCAAATGGGAAAGATTTTTTATTAGTTTTATATCTTTATGATTTGAAAATTTTCTCTCATTCTGATGATGAACACTTGTATCACTTAAGAATTGTATTTCAGAAATGCAAGAAATTCAATATTTCTCTTAATCCAAAAAATAGTCTTTTTGTCATGGAGGAGGGAAAGCTTCTTGGTCACATCATCTCCAAAAATGGTATCCAGATTGATCCTTCTCGGGTTGAGGCTATTGAGAAAATTGACTTTCCACGCAATAAAAAAGAGATTCAAGATTTCAATGGTAAGATGAATTTCTTAAGGATATTTATTCCAAATGTGGTCGAACATCTTTGAGAAATGACCAACATGCTAAAGAAATAAAATGAGGTAAAGTGGTATGAGGATGCCAAAAAGTATTTTAATTCAGTGAATTTTTTCTTAAATATAACCCCTATTTTAATAAGCCCGATTACTCCATTGATTTTATCATATTTTCATTTGCCTCTGAATATACCTTGGCTACGGTTTTGATGCAAAAGAAGGATAAGACCAAGAAGCTCATTGCATTCTTCAGTCGTACTGTCAGGAATGCAACCCTTAGATACAATATCTTTGAGAAGCAATTCTTGGCCCTGGTAAATGCATTGAAGGACTTCTGTGTATATATCCTTCATTCACATATTATAGCTTATGTTCCCAACGTAGGAATGAAGGATGTTCTTATGCAGACTGATCTGGAAGGCAGAAGAGGGAAGTGGATAGAAACAATGTTAGAGTATGACCTTGTGATCAAGCCCAAAAAAATTATTAAAGGTTATGGATTAGGAAATCTCATGGCTAAATCAAATTTACATGCTCTAGATATCAACCTCATTTCAATTTTATCCGATGAAGAAGAGGATGTGGCTCTCATATAGGTATCTGATATTTTTCTCTCATATCCTTGGTATTCTGACATCTTATATGTTCTTCAGCATCTAAATCCTCCTCCAGGCATCTCTAAGAGTAAGGGAAGGTCATTGAAGTTTAAGGCTTCCAAATACTAAATTTTGGCCAACGCTCTTTATTAGAAAGACTTGGGAGGTGTCTTGCTGAACTCTTTAGTAGAAGATGAAGCTAAAGAGGTAACGAATGATTTCCATAAGGGATATTGTGGAGGTCACCTGTTTTGGAAAACCACGGCTAATAAGGTGTTGAGGTCTAGATATTATTAGACAACTCTTTTTTCAGATTTATATAAAAAAATGATGACTTTCACGAATTTCAAGTTTTTCAAGGTAAAATAAAGCTTCTTCCATTAACTTTGTAGCCTATTTCCGTACAAGAATTTTTTCAGCAGTGGGGCCTTGACTTTATTGGAGAGATTCACCCTCCATCATCAGCGCAACATAAATGAATTTTAAAAACTACAAACTACATCACCAAATGGATCAAAGCTATCCCAACAAGGAAAGCAACATATTTGGTAATTATTTAGTTTTTGGAGACTAACATTTTGTCTCATTTTGGTTGTCCTCATAAGATCATTACAGACAATGCGACTGCATTCAAGTAAAAGAAATTGATTCAGTTTTGTGACAAGTACAACATCAAATTGGGGCAATCAACCACATATTATCCGCAAGGTAATGGATTAGCAATATCTTCTAATAAATATTTAATCATTATCATAAATAAGATGTTGGATGCAAAAAAAATAACTGCCACAAAAATACTTTTAATGCTTTATGGGAGGACAGGGTGAGTAGTAAGAAATCAATAGGAATGTCTACTTTTCAATTGGTATATGGAATAGATATTGTTTTTCCTACATCACTTGCAGTCCTGATTGTGAACTTGTTATAAGAAGCAAGAGTGAAGAGAATGATGTGCAGCTCCGGATCAGTCAGATGATCCATATTCATCTGACTTTCCAATGCTCATACTTGTGGCATTGGAAA
The DNA here is from genome assembly GCA_034641835.2 of Pinus albicaulis. Classification (NCBI taxonomy): domain Eukaryota; kingdom Viridiplantae; phylum Streptophyta; class Pinopsida; order Pinales; family Pinaceae; genus Pinus; species Pinus albicaulis. The sequence continues at coordinate 350,289,371 of CM076584.1, forward strand.
CATCGGGGTTGATTAAAACAAGGGCTGTAGTTAAGGAAAACTTCACTGAATTAAAACACTTTTTGGCATCCTCAGACCATTTTACCTCATTGTCTTTATTTAGCATGTTGGTCATTTCTCAAAGATATTCAGCTATATTTGGAATAAATATCCTTAAAAATTTCATCTTACCATTGAAAGCTTGAATCTCTTTTTTGCTGCATGGAAGTCAATTTTATGAATAGCCTCAACCCAAGAAGGATCAATCTAGATACCATCTTTGGAGATGATATGATCAAGAAGCTTGCCCTCCTCCATGGAAAAAACACCCTTTTTTGGATTAAGAGAAATCTCAAATTTCCTACATTTCTAAAATAAAATTCTTAAGTGATACAAGTGTTCATCATTGGAATGAGAGAAAACTGTAAAATCATCAAGATACAACTAAGAAAACATATTTCTCATTTTCAAAGGCTATTTCCATCACCCGCTGAAAGGTGGCCCCTGCATTCTTGAGTCTGAATGCCATCTTAGCATACTTGAATGTGACTGAAGGTGTTGTGAAGGCAATTTTTTCTTGGTCCTTCTCATTCACTAAAATCTGATTGTATCCTAAATATCCATCAAGATGTGACATTCGAGAAGCCCCAACCACTCTTTGTAGGATATGATCCATCTTCGGAAGGGGATAATTTTCCATTATAGACACCTTATTTAAGTTTCTAAAATCAATGCAACGCCTTATTTCTCTAGTTTTCTTCCTTACCAGAACTACATTTGATATCCAATTAGAAAATTTGATGGGAACAATGATGCCAACATTAAAATGTTTTTTCACCTTCTTCTCTATCGACGAAAACAACCTTGGGTTGATTCTTCTTAGCTTTTGTCTAAAGGGCTTTTGGTCAGGCTTGATTGGAATGGTATGTTGAATTATATTCCTATCATATACTTTCAAGTATGCATAATCCCAAGAAAATACATTAGAAAATTTAGAGAATAAAGAAATGTAATTGTATTTTACCTCAGGATATAAAGAATTGGACAATTTGACCATCTTAGGCTTGTCCGTTGTTCCAATGTTCACATCCTCGACACCTTTCTCAGTAGGAACCAAGGTCAGCTTCCTAGCAACATCATCCTAATCAAATAATTCTTCCAAAGGTATAAGACCTCTTGGAATATTGTTATCCTTAAACTGTAATACATCAACCTGAGTGGCTTCATTGACTTGATCATATTTTTCATAAACTTCATCAATAAAAGACTTTTCAAATTCACCTTCATTTTGCAGAAAATTGTTTACCTATTTTTCATCCCAAAACACTTTCTAATACCAAAAGTTTTCAGGGATAGTTGGCCGATGTTTAACATGAATTTCAAATTTCTTATTGGAATATATGGGAATCTTGAAATTACTTTCTTTTGTAGCAAGTGAATCTGCCATAAGATTATGACTTCTCGGCACTATTGAAAATGTATATTCAGGAAACATCTTTAGGATATCCAGTAAAACATTTCTATACACTCTCATTCATGGATGCTTGGCCCAGTATTCCCCCTTTATCTGTTTAATCACAAGCTCGTAGTCTCCATAAACTTAAATTCCTCTTCCGCCCAACTTTTTCAGGATTTTAAGGCTGGTGTTCAATGCCTCATATTCAACCTCATTGTTAGAACAATCAAAATACAACTTATATGAACATAACCTTACACTTTTTGGAACTTTACCTAGCTGATGAAGAGGACTATGGATCCAAATTCTGATGCCTACCCCATCTTTCCCTAAGGCACCATCAAAATCCATGGTCCAAAGAACATTCTCACCATCCAAATGTTGGAAATTTGTATTCTGCTCTGTCTCATCTTTTCAAGTCATTCTCATCATCCAATGACACAAGTATGAGAAATATTTGATTCTTCAAGAAAACGTTATGCTTAATATCCCATGATGACCTGATTATAGACTACTTTAATAGAGAAAACTTGTATGGAGTGCCACGTGTTCCTGTTTTGACCTTCAAATTTAAAAATAATACACGAAAAACTATGGTCAAGTCAATTTTAGTCACTTTTTACAAAATTCAAATCTAGTTCTCAGAGAGAAAGTTATCAATATTTTACCAAGGTCACCTATTTGATATTGAATTCTGGAGCCTGCACCAACCCTATATTCTTCGTACCATATCTCAGAGAATATAGTGAACCAAGATATGAAATTTTTACACAACATTCACAAAATATTTCAGCTCCATGGATTCAAAATTTCAACTTTTGATGTCTTGTAGAAAGAAATTTATAGAAAATTTTCCAAGATGACCTGATTGAAGTAGCAAAACCCTAGAATCCAAAACTTTCATACCAAATGTTATGCAACCAACTCACAAAATAGAAGAAAATATAGGTTAGTGACTTTAGAAATATACTCTTAAAGGGGGTAACCTCCTTTACATCATGTTAGTGTTCTAGGTCTAGGCATCTTGGTGATGATACTATTACTATGTCAGTTGACGTGATGTTTATAACATCATGTTAGTGTATTATTTTTGGTTTTTAGGAGTGTCATGGCATTAAAAGGTTAAATTTGTCAAAATTTCATAGAGTCAAAAGAGTATTTTTTCTATCATTCGAAATGTAAGGTCACAAGAAGTCACGATTCTAAGTTGTAATCATAAAAGGTCGGTTGTCATTATAGAAGAGTCTAGTTGTCAATGTAATCAAAATTTGGTTATCACATTCTAAGCATGGAAATAATGTCTACATCAAAAGAATCATGACAAAGGTTTGGGAACATATTTGGAGGCGTTGATGAATAATTTTGAATGTATTTTCCACAATAGATCATGATATCAAAAAATAAGCTAACGGTTAGGAGTGCAATCCTTCTTATTTCCCCAAGCGCCATGAATTCAGAAATCCGCTGTGAATTCATGATTATCCATCCAAAATCATGATCAACACTTTGTTACTCACTAAAGGATATTCTGCATGTTAAATTGAGTTGTTATATTCATTAAAAAATGCTTATTCCTTCACCATATTCATCGAAAATCTCTAGTTTTCTCATTCAATTCGCTACGAAAGGGAGGCAAGGGCACTGTGAACCCACACAATGGGACATTTCCCTCTTTTCTCGTTGTTAATTTTCATTTTCACTATGAAATCCTTTGCATACAAATTTTTGCCTTGGTCTAAAGACTCTAAAAAATATATTTCCCTTAAAAAAAATTCTCAGAGGTGTTTTAGAGGTCAAATTTCTTTGGTGCTGCGAATACAGATGGCGCGCTGTGAAAGTTGACAATTTGCTACATTTTGACTATTTTTGTCATCATTTTCAAAAGAGTTTTATGACCAAATCAAAACTAATTTCGAAAAATGGAAAAACATTTTTTCCAAGAACGAGACAAAGAACAAAAACTTACTTCATTTTCTGCACAATTTTTATATATGGGAAAAATTCAAATGCATCTTGAGAGCCTATGTTTTAGGTTTTATCATCTACTATTTTAGTTGTGATGTCTAGGTGCATATTGTGAGGATCTGGAGACGGTTTTTTTGAAACTGAGAGAATTTTCTCTCATGGAAACTCCAATCTACCAAAAACTCCTTTAGTTTCTGCACATATATCAAGATTTGGGAGATATGAGCTAGCCTTTGAACCCTATTTTTCCATAAATTTAGTCTCTATTTCACTGCAAAACTGGCTAATGAAAAACGAAAGTGGGGAACACATCAAAGGGATATTTTCAGGTGTTTTGAAACTTATTTAGGAGGTTCATTACCATCATGAGGGTATTTTAATTATACCCATTTTCTTCTTTTTGATAGACATCGACTGTAGCCATCCATAGCATGGAAGCCAATTCAATGCATTGTGAGTCTGCCTAATGCGTTGTGAGTTTGGAAAATCAACACTTTTCATTTAAATTTTAGAATTTTTAACTTCAAAAAGTGGTTTAAATCATGCATATAGGTGGAAAATTATCTAAGGAGTTGTGTTTAATTTTTATATTTCAATATTCCAAGTTGATGATGTAGTAAGAAAGTTATAATAAATAGGTTAAAGGTAGTTTCGTAAAACCTAGGAAAGTGGGTTTTTTTTTCTATTTTCATGTACTAGGGGAAATGTGGATTCCAACCCCCTTAGAATTAGGGAGAGAATATTGTATATAATTCATAAATTTGAATGTAGAAAGAGTTATTTGTTGGTTGCGTTTAGAGAAGAAGACCTTTGTGCACTATAATTTTGAAGACTGTTTTCCAGTGAATGAATGGAAGCACATGATTTGTAGGGATTCCTATTTCAGAATTTTGGTGGCTTGTGATAATTTGATTGTGAGTTATCTTATGTGTTTTTCATCCCTTTAATGTTCATATTTATTTCCTGGAAAAAACCAAATGATTGATTCATAAATAATGCTTAATGATACTCTGATTAGTTTTCCAAGTTATTAATATTTTTCAGCCTTAAAAAAAAAATTTAGAATTCATCTATTGTTTGATTCTCTAATGTGCTTGTCCTTCAAATTTTGTTCCTTCAGCTTCTAAAAAAACTTGATCTAAAACCAACACCAAAGCTACCTACCTCTCCCCTAGGGAGAAACCCTCTATTTTCCCATCATCACACTGTACAAAATCAGATTTGAGCATGACTCTATGTCCAATGGATTTGATCGTTTTCTCATCAACAAATATCTACAATAAAAACTTTTTGAGCTTACTACCTAGCCTAATATCATATTTTTTGAATAAAATAAGTGAGAGAGCCCTCTCCAGGCTAGAAGGGCTAGATTATGGCCTAAAGTGGTTTTTGGTTACCTCTGCCATTTTTCTCCTAAACATAGGGGAATCATAGAGTGCTAAAACATCACATAAATGAATAATTTTTGGATGATAAAAATGACAAAAACTCCTTGGTATATATAGGAGTCTAAGGGGTCACAATATAATTAGAGCCTACATAACAATAATAATGTAAGGGCACAACAATAACAATATTGGGCTTCTATGGGGCACAAAAATAGCAATATGGGGGCTAAATGGGCACAAAAATAACAATATGGGGGCTACACTAATAATAAAAATAATGGGGATACACTAGCATTATAGGTACCTAATAATCTTGGATATATCATATATAATTCTTATGCTCAAAAGTTCATATTTTTGAATTTTCGCTATTCATTTTCCTTGAAAGAGATGAGAGAAAAGGAATAGAGATTTATTATTGGTGCCCTTACTCTTTTTTTCATTCTAGTCTAGGTATGCAACCTAAATACTATAATGTCCTGCAATATGCTTCAAATTTCAAAAATATGAATTGGTGTTATTGTCTACAAAAGATTCAGATCATAGCCACAAATCATAAAATTGGATTTCATAGTTTTGGATCATCTTAATAGTACTGGGATCATCATATAGATGTTATATGTCACAAAATTTGTAACTTTCATCACATATCCCCAAGAACTTATTATTGACTTCTTTGGATGCTCTATTTATACTTATGTAGTTTGAGTATGCCTTATTTCTTGGATCACAAAAAAATATAGGAAGGTTGTTAAATGTGTTTTTCTGTCTTCATAAGTATTTGGCCTCCTAGAGAAATGATCAAGACCTCAATCTATGTTTTCATTAATGTCCAAAGGTCTAGATATCGTTGTATCCTACAATATTTCTTATAATAAACAATTTCTTCATTTCTTGCAAACAAAAGCCTTCAACGAATCTTCAAGCTACCTTTTCCTTCTTCTTCACCTTAGCTCTGATACCATGTTGGAAAATCATAAAGGCACATTTTTTTTCTTTTATTTGATAATTATTTGTGATGTTATTAAGTTCTTATTAACTTATTTATGTCTTGTTTTAACATATTTTCATCAAGAAACTATCAAAACATTAATGCATGAAGATCAAAGACAATGGAGACATGGGATGTAGGCTATTATGCAGGGAAAAACCCCTCTTCAAGGGTAAAATAAAACATTATTTCATTTTATTTAAGAAAAAAATAAAATGTACAACCAATACCCTTAGACCTAGAAAAATAGCTCATTCATTCCATCAAGTCAGCCTCCCAATAAGATTAGACAAATTATAGCTCATGTCTTCATAAGTCAACTCAAGTAAACTCTTCTTACAAGGGTATGAACCCTCTATGTAACACTGCAATTCCATCTGTATTTTAATCTTGTACCTTCGGCCCTGTAGTACATCAATATCCTTGCACATGTGGAAAAACATGACCAATTTGAGACCTCATCTCCTTAACTTTATATTCTAGTCTTCTTCAATATGCTTCCTTCTTTTCTTCTTATGAGATAAGTTTATTTTTCTGTACTTCACACTTCCTTTCCAATTCTATAATTCCATATCGAAGTGCTTAATGATATTCTTCACAATAGGTTTGAATGCATGGGTATATATAGTGGTTTGAAGCTCTTCTATGAGGCTGACATGGAGAGAACGTTTATCCGAATTGATCAAGAAGTGTGGCATGACCAAAATACATATATTAATTTTATTTCTATGATACAATGAGCCCCATAAGGGTCTAGGACATAATAAAAATCATAGTGACTTATGATCAAAACCTAGAAGCCTTCAATGGAGGCTTGACCTAGAAACAAAATACATAGAGCATGAAACCCATGCTCATAAAATACATTTTTATTTTATCATCATTTTTATTTTGTTTCTTTTGAGACATACAATAAATTATGACTCAATTACAATTATGAAGACTCATAGTGGTTACATTTAGAAACACATTCCTTATAATTGACCATTATATCTTTCATTCTATTTCCCCAAATATCCTTTATACATAATGATAGATAATTCTCATAATACATATTCTTATGATTATTTTTTTTACATTTGGCGTAATATTCTAATGGTATGTGTTAGGTCCCTATATTACTATTTTAGTCCCTTATTGTTATTAGTGTAGCCCCCTTATTGTTATTTTTTTACCCCTGTAACCCCAATATTGTTATTATTGTGACCTTACATTATTATTGTTAGGTCAGCTAGGATTATGTTGTGGCTCCATGGACTCCTATATATAGAAGGAGGTTTTGGTCATTTGTATCATCCAATAATTGTTCGTTTATGTAATCTATTGGAGATTTCCCCCTTGAAGTGGTTGATTTATAAGGCATTGATCTCTCTTTTCTTCCATTTTTGGAGTTGGTTCCACAACATTTGGTATCAGAGCTTTGGATTCTAGGGGTTCGATGCTCCAAACAGGTCATTATGGCATTTTTAGAAGGTTCAAAAGCTGAAAGTTTTAACAAGTGAATTCTAGGGGTTCGATGCTCCAAACAGGTCATTATGGCATTTTTAGAAGGTTCAAAAGCTGAAAGTTTTAGCTCGTGAAGCTGAAATCCTGAGGAACATCATTGCAACATTTCAAATCTTGGTTCGCAGTAGTTGCAAAGATATGATCTGTGGAAGTTAGGGCTTTTTGCAGGCTCCTAAATTTAACCTAAACAGTTCATCGCAGAATTATCGCTATAAATATTTTTCTACAAGGTTTCAGAAGCTGAAATTTTCACATAGCGAAGTTGAAATCCTGAGGAACGTCGTGGAAAATTTTCAAAGATTGATTCACATTATTTTGGGAGGTAGGATCTATGGAAGTTAAGGATTTTTCAGGCTCCCGAATTTCATCTCAAAGAGGTGACTGTGGGAAAATATTCATAGCTTTCTCTCTGCACATTGGATTGGAATTCTGTAAAGAGTGGTAGAAAGTGAACGGATTGTAGCTTCATTTGTATAAATTTCATAACCGAACGAGGAAACAGTGACACGTGGCAAGTCGTACAAGTTTACTCTACTGAACTAATCCATAATTAGGTCATCGTGGGAGATTGGACATAAATTTGACTTGAAGAATAAAAATCAGGTTAGACCTGTGGCATTTGAAAGAGGATTTAGAGGGCTACCTCAGGGATAAATTTTAGATATTAAAGATCCGAAATCACAGAGATAATTCAGTTTAAATGTCGAGCTCCGCAAAAGCAAGAAAAAGGTGTGTATTTTTTTCGAATTACATAAGTCTCATTTGAAAAAATTAGTTTGAATTTATTCCAAGGGCATATTGAACAATAGATATCAGTATTGGGTTCTAAAGTTCCCCCCTAAAAAGAATTAAACACCCATTAAGCCTTCATAAGGCTCTACTATGACTCATGAAGATGAAGAAATGCAACATGAGATGTCAAAATTACAAGAGCAAGTGCACCTATCGCAAAGAGCAACAAAAAATGAAATGGAAGTTTTGAAGAAAGGTATGGAAACTAAGATGGATGGTTTGAAGAAAGGTGTGGAAGCTAAGATGAATGGTTTGAAAGCTAATATGGAGGGCATGGAAGTTGGCATGGAAGCTAATATGGATGACATGGAAGCTAATATCGATGAAAAAATGGGAAACATGAAGAATGATCTAAAAGTAGACATCGAAGGTTTGGCAAAGTTGATATAAGAAATGTTTCCTAATGGCGAAAAGATAGTAGAGGAAACTCATGATGAGAACAAAATAAATGTTAATCGTGATTCCATAAACTCTAATGTTGGATGGAAGATCCACTATATTCCAAAGAAGGATATGAGGAAGTTTGATGGCAAGGAGCCCGTAACATGGATACTACATATGGAGCAATATTTTGATCTCAATAATGTGCAAAACACACAAAAGGTACGCATTGCAACTTTAAATTTAGAACAAAATACATTTGTATGGTATCGATGGCTTTGCTCCTGTAAAAGAATTGTCACTTGGTCAATTTTTACGGAGGAAATGATAACACATTATGAGGATGCAAAAAGCAACACCTTCTTTAGCCAATTGATAAATCTCAAACAAAAGGGTTCAATGGTGGAGCACATTGAGGAGTTCCAAAAATTGAATATAAGGGTAACTGATATTCCGAAGGAACACAGGATTGATGTCTTCATAGGGACTTTAAAGGATAACATCCAACATGAAGTTCGTGTTTGGGAACCTGATTCATTGGAGATGGGATTTAGGTTGGCAAGAAAAATTGAATGTAAAATTATGGCGACGAGGAAGCCTACCACTCACATATATAAAGATGGAAGTATTCCTAATTCTAGACTTGCACAACCTATAAGGTTGACATCACAACATTTGGAAGAAAAAAGAGAAAAATGGCTTTGCTACAATTGTGATAGAAAATACACTAAAGGCCATAAGTGTGTTGAGAAGAAATTATTTTACATAGATTGTGAAGAGGAAGAAGAAAATGAACAAGAATATTCAAAAGAAGAGGATATACACCAGGAACCAACCCTAGAAGAGGAAGAAATGAGTCTAACCATATTGTGTAATGCATTGGCAGGAATTACCACTCCTCAAACTCTCAAGATAGAAGGACATATCAAGAATAAAAAGGTAATAGTGTTGATTGATTCGAGTAGTACCCATAATTTTATTCATTGTAAGGTAGCCAAGAAATTGAATTGTTTCCTATACCCAACATCAGAATGTCAAGTTATGGTTGCAAATGGAGGAACTATAAACTGCTATGGAAAATTCGATAATATCAAGCTAATCAAGGGGGAATATGTATTGAATAGTCCCATGCTTTCCATTCTAATGGGAGGTGCTGATGTTGTTCTAGGAGTACAATGGCTACAATCTTTGGGGACGGTTGCTTTTAATCTTCAAGAAATTTTCTTGAATTTTTTTTCAGAAGGAAAGGAAGTCGAATTACGGGGTATCGCAAGGAATTCGAGAAAAATAATAAGCTCTAATGTCATGAAAAATCTTCTGAAGAAAGAACAATGAGGATTAATTGCACAATTATGCTCACTAGAAGTTCCAACATCAAAATCATTTATTTCTGCAGATCTCCAAAAAGTGTTGGACAATCATTCCAAGGTGTTTGAAACTCCCAAAGGACTCCCACCTATTTGTGATCATGATCATGCTATTCATTTTATTCCAGGAAGTGCTCCTCCAAACATCAGGCCTTATAGATATCCTTATGTCCAAAAGAGCGAAATTCAATGTATGATTGCAGAAATGTTAGAGGATCGTATAAATCAACCCAGTTAAAGTTATTTCTCTACTCCAGTAGTATTGGTGCACAAAAAGGATGGATCATGGCACATGAGTCTGGATTATAGGGAGCTCAATAAGATCACCATTAAAGATAAATTTCCCATTCCTATGATTGATGAATTATTGGATGAATTACATGGAGCAATTTATTTTACCAAGTTGGATCTTCGTTGAGGATATCATCAAATTAGAATGAAGAATGAAGATATTCCAAAAACAACATTTTGAACTCATGAGGGTCATTATGAATTTTTGGTCATGCCTTTTTGCCTTACCAATGCACCTTCTACATTTCAAGGGTTGATGAATTCCATTTTCAAACCCTTCCTTAGAAAATTTGTGCTAGTATTTTTGATGATATACTAATCTACAATAGGTCTTGGAAGGATCATGTTCAACATGTTGACAGGGTGCTCAAACTATTGCAGGAGAAACAATTATATACAAAAACATCCAAATGTTTCTTTGGAGTACAAGAGGTGGAATATCTGGGTCATATTGTATCTCACGAGGGTGTTAAAGTAGACCCTAACAAAATTAAAGCCATTAAGGAATGGAAAGTCCCCACAACCATAAAGCAGTTGCGAGGATTTCTCGGGTTAACAGGGTATTATCGCAAGTTTGTAAAGAATTATGGGAGAATAGCAGCACCTCTAACAACATTATTGAAGAAAGATGCATTTTCATGGACTCCTGAAGCAACTAAGGCCTTTAAACATCTTAAAGAGGCAATGTGCCTAGCACCGGTCTTAGCTACACCAGACTTCACAAAAACCTTTATTGTGGAATGTGATGCCTCAGGAAATGGAATTGGTGTTGTCTTAATGCAAGAAGGAAGACCCATTTCTTTTGAAAGTTGTCCAATCAAAGGAAAGTATTTACAGAAACCTATTTATGAGAAGGAAATGTTAGCAATACTGCATGCACTAAAGAAATGGAGAACTTACCTAATGGGAAGACACTTCAAGGTAAAAACTGATCATGATAGTCTTAAACACTTTTTGAAACAAAGACTATCTTCAGAAGAGCAGCAAAAATGGGTCACAAAGATGTTGGGTTATGACTTTGAAATAATATACAAAAAAGGGAAGCTAAATGTTGTTGCAGATGCACTCTTAAGAAATAATGAAGAGGTGGAAGCATTGCTTTGTGCCATTTCTATTATCCAACCAGATTGGATAACCGAAGCAAGAGATGAATGGAAGAAGGACAAAGATGTATGGACACTCATTCAAAAGTTGCAGCAAGATCCTAGTACATATAATACATTTAGTTGGAAAAATGATTCCTTATGGTACAAAGATCGCTTATATCTTTGTAAGAATTCCCAACTAAAACAAAATATTCTTCTGGAATTGTACACTTCTCCTTTAGGAGGACACTCAGGATTTTTAAAAACTTACCACAGGGTGAAGAAAGAATTTTTTTGGGATGGCCTTAAATCTGATATTCAAAAGTTTGTGGTGGAATGTTTAGTGTGCCAGCAGAATAAAGTGGAGACAATTAAGACCCCGGGACTTCTACAACTTTTATCCATTCCAAGTCAACGTTGGGAGGAGATTTCAATGGATTTTATCACAGGTTTACCTAAGTCCAAAGGAAATAATGTCATCATGGTGGTAGTTGATAGAATTACCAAGTATGCACACTTTTGTGCATTATCTCATCCATTTAAAGCAAGTAAATTTGCTACTACATTTATGGACAGAATTAAAAAGCTGCATGGAAACCCAAATATTATTGTGAGTGACAGAGATCCCATTTTTACTGGAAATTATTGGATGGAGTTATTTTATTGTTTGGGTACTCAATTAGCTCATAGATCATCTTATCATCCTAAATCTGATGGTCAAACTGAGATAGTGAATAAATGTTTAGAAGGATATCTTCGTTGTTTTGTATCTAATAAAAAAACACAATGGGTCAAGTGGTTACCTCTCGCGTAATGGTGGTATAACACTTCCTTCCATACAGCAGCAAAAATGACCCCATTTATGGCACTTTATGGATATGATCCACTGTCCATCACATCATATTTAAGAGAAAATTATAAGGTTCAAGCAGTGGAAGATCACATCGAGCATCAACAAGAATTTCTCCAACTCTTAAAGGATAACCTAAATTTGGCACAAAATCAAAAGAAACAACAGGAAAATCAACATCGCAACAAGAGAAGTTTTGATGTAGGAGACTGGGTATTTTTACGACTACAACCATACAAAAAAATGTCCCTCAAGCAAGCTAAGAAGGATAAGAAAATATATCAAAATTACTATGGTCCTTACAAGGTGTTGCAAAAGATTGGTACTATGGAATACAAATTGGAGCTTCTCACTTCTTCACGAGTGCATCCAGTTTTCCATGTTTCATTCTTAAGTAAGTTTATAGGTGAAAATATTCTAGTTCAAACAATATTTCCAGAACTTTATGAGGAAGGAAAAATCATATTGGAACCTGAAGCGGTCACTGAAACAAAAACTCGATAGCTACGAAATCAATCAATTTCAGAGTATCTCATCAAGTGGAAGAACTTACCCACTGAATATTCTACATGGGAGGATGAGAATTTTATACAGAAGCACCCAGAGCTACTCAAGCATTGAGGAAAACTCTTATTTTAAGGAGAGGGGCATGTTAGGTCCCTATATTACTAGATTAGTCCCTTATTGTTATTAGTGTATCCCCCTTATTGTTATTGTTTTACCCCTGTAACCCCAATATTGTTATTATTGTGCCCTTACATTATTATTGTTAGGTCGGCTAGGATTATATTGTGGCCCCATGGACTCCTATATATAGAAGGGGGTTTTGGTCATTTGTATCATCCAATAATTGTTCATTTATGTAATGTATTGGAGGTTGCCCCCTCGAAGTGGTTGATTTCTAAGGCATTGATCTCTCTTTTCTTCTATTTTTGGAGTTGTTTTCACAACATTTCCCCAAATATCCTTTATACATAATGATATATAATTCTCATAATACAGATTCTTATGATTATTTTTTTTACATTTGGCATCATATTCTAATGGTATGTTGTAATTTTATAAAAAATTTCTTAACATTGTATTCTTGTTGAAGAGGTAAATCCCCTCTGCGGACAGAGGCGATCCCACTAGCTTAGATCGGGTCTAGCAACAATCAAGTCATGCAATGATGTTGGTTCCTAGTTACAAAAAGACAAATATTGCGATGAATAGCCTACCTAAAATCCCATGCAGTTGTCGTTGAAGAAAAGATGATGTTGCCTGTCCCTCGCTTGTTAGATCACAATCCTTTCGTTCGACACGTCTGAACATGTATACACATGCAAGGAAATGACAACATACAACGTAAAATATAAAGCATGTAACCATATATCAGTCAGAGAGGATATAATTCATTGCATTACGTAAAGAAATGAACACATGAATGGAACCAAAATCAGATTTTCTTATATTATAAATGAAAAAAGGGAGATTACAACCAAATGATCTGACTCTATGATCTTCCTTCGGTGGGGCTTGTAGCGAAGCATGTCTTAAAAAATCTTGTCGGGAATTTGGACGAAGCTCTCTCTCTTACGGGATTCTCTTTGGCTTGGCTCTAAATAGTTGCCCAGCTATAGTTTCCTTCCTACAAGTTCAGCTAGCTTGCTAATGGTGAGGGCAAGCTTTTATAAATGGAGGAAAGGAAGTTGGGATCCCTATAATCATGGGATAGGCCATATCTCTTAGGAAGGTTCCATGATAGGTGGAAAACCACTTCATATACATGGAGATATGGAGCCAAACCACTCAAATCCTTTTTATAATTCATTCAGGAGTTTGTTAGAATCAAACTTCTGCCATTTATTTTTAAAAGACACCCCTTAATAAGCTTGGTGCGAGTGAAACACAGGGACAGAGCGCCAGTTGGCACGCCCTCTAGTGTGGATTTCCCCCATTGGCGCGAGGGATGAACTAGCTAGTCGCGCCAAGGCTAAAACATCTATTTTTAGGGTTTTTCAGAGGAAATGTTCTTCAGGAGAATGTTTTTCCTTATGCAAGAGGATGCCATGAAGGTGGTTTTAGGACATTTTACTATTTACAGGTCATGGGAATAGTCCTCCAATGTACGAGATGAGGGATTGCAGGGACGGTGACAAAATGCTGTGTAACAGATGCCCCCTAAAGCATGAGGTCCGAGAGAGAGGGAGGGGTGAGATGCTTTATGAGAACACGCCCAACTAAAAACACTTTCGTCATAAGACCCGCAAATACAAATGCAACTGATATCTCCGATACATGATACGTGGTATGGGCGCAACCATCCATAATAGAGTGTACAATAACCAGGATCCAAGGTATGGACGCAACCATCTAGTAAAGAAGGATGAACAAGTAGACTCAGGTATGGTCACAGCCATCCAATCAAATGAGTCATGTAAATAATCATGATAATCCAAAAATAATCTGCAGCCTAGATTTCATCATACAAAATCCAGGGTCTTGCGCTCCATCTTGACCCGAACAGAGTACAAGTTCGAGCATGTGAATAAGTGAGCTGAAGTCGAACATGAAAGAACATCATCTGATTACTAGCCAATAATGAAAGTCGTTAACAGACGCGAGAGGAACCACCAATAATGAGGATGGCCCTCAACGTACTATAGGTACAATCCACAGAATGTGAACAGTGATCTGGTGTCAAACACCCATAGAATCATCCGATCGAAGGCCAATAATGAAAACCTTGCGTCGAATGCGAAGAACTTGCCATTGAGGCATGCAGGCTCTAAGGTACCTGAAGGGAGTCTCTAGATCAGCTTCCTAGATAATGAGTTGAAGTCGACAGGAAGTGATCTTGATCAAAGGTGGGCCATAGTGTTTCTCACATCATCGACTTGAGACAGAGGAACATGATGTTTGTGAATCAAGATCAGTAGAGAATCAGAAGGAGGTTTAAAACTGCAGAGGCCAACTTCTCTTGAACATATCGGTGACATGACACTGGATTTGGAAGTATTTGACATCAAAGGATCTGAGGTCATGATGACGTGGCAAAGAGCAGATGAGCGGTCAAAAGAGATTACCCAAACCCATGGAGGCAAGCAGGAAAAGAGATGAGATGCCCCCAACTTGACACGAATGCAGACAAGTGCCATGTTCAAGAGCGACATACTGCTGACACGACGATGATACTGGTTCCATTTTTCCCCACCATTTCTGGTGAGTACCCCAATTATTTTTGGAAACAAGCTTAAATGGGATAGCATACACTTGTGATATAAGTTTATCCTTCAGACAAATCCAACCTAGTACATTTAACGAGCCCTAGGAAGGAAGAACTCGAGTATCTTCATTACGACGGAGTCCGATGTCATCAGTTTTTAATGAGTTTGACAAAGGAAGAACTCGGTGTATTTTCATGTTTATAGAGTTTGAAAAGACAGCGGAAAAGAAAACTCCAGCAGTCCCTTTTCGTAGATAGTCTCACAGATCCGAAAAGGTAGAAAACTATGTCTGAGAGAACCTCCTAGTCACGATAGGCTAGGGTATTCCTTTTTCGTAAATAATCTATCCCATCCCAAAAAAGGGGTAAATGTATATTGGGTAGATTTCATTTCATAGCCAATTTAACGAGCTCAAAAAGACAAGTGAATCGGAAATATTTTTAGTTTTAGAGAGTAAAAAAAGAGCTGAAAGTTGACTCCTCCTGGAGGAACGAGCGGTATAAAGGGCAGCTACTAGTTCTGGTGATGGTGGAACTACTCATAACAAGTAAAGGTTAATAGGTTGGATAACAAGACCACTCATCATAGTGATTCCTTAGGAATGGGTAAAACAACCAACTGAAGGTATATGATCGGCCCAGCAGGTAGTGACAGTGGAATGAGATAACCAAGGCTCATCTGGAAAAATAGGCTGATAAAATGGCAATCACGAGAGGTAAATGGGAAAGGTTTCATTTTTACACAAGCTTGAAACAAAGATAAACTATGGTTGAAACCAGTTTCATTTTTACACAAGCTTGAAACGGAAACAAACTATGCTTGCAAAAGTAAGCATGCCCCCAGCATGGTGACTCAATTCGAGGTACATGCCCCCCAAGCTTCAATCCATATGAAAGACAGATGGAGTAAAGGTTCAAAGTACGAGATCAATAGAAAGACTCAACTGGGATTTTACGAGATCTTATCAAAGACTCGAATTGAACAAGAAAGTGTTTCATTGTTTTAACAAGGTTGACACATTAAAAAGAACTATCCTCATAAGAGCTTGTTTAATTTTTTAAGGAGCTTGACACAATAAAACGAACTCTGCTCCGATGAGATTGTTTCATTTTTTAAAGAGCTTGACACAAGAAAACGAACTCTGCTCCGACGAGCTTGTTTCATTTTTTAAGGAGCTTGACACAATAAAACGAACTCTGCTCCGATGAGATTGTTTCATTTTTTAAAGAGCTTGACACAAGAAAACGAACTCTGCTCCGACGAGCTTGTTTCATTTTTTAAGGAGCTTGACACAAGTAGATGAACCATGCTCTGATAGACATCATCATAATGAATAAGAAGTCATAGCTTCCAAGATTTCCACACTAGATGGGAGAACAACATCTCAGAAATCACGACCCAATGCCCCCAACACCTGATGCACAACCGCACTATCACTGAATGTGGGCATGGGACAGGTAGCCACATAATTAACCTACGGTGGGGAGTATACAACTGGAGGATAAAGACCTGGAAGGGACGATGGTGGACTAGATTTCATGCTAGGACCAAATAATGAAAACTGATCAATGGTCATGATCGGACCTTGGTGCGGAAAACACATCACATGAAAGAGGGAGGAGACAAGCGCTCCCATGGCATAAGTATAATCACGGCCCAAGAGTAAATTAAATTCCAAGGGGCCAGGAACAACCATCACGTCCATATGGACATTTTTCCCTCCCAAAGTAACGGGCAAATTCGAAAGGATTCCTAACGGTTGACTAGTTCCTCTGTTAAACGCCAATAGATTCTGGGTAACAGGCACAAGCAGAGGCAAACCAAATGATTTCCAAGTAGTTGAATACAAAATACTAACAGACGCACCTTCATTTATAATGGTGCTGGGTACGACCAAATCAAAGGTCTGTACTATTATCTCAAAAGGCACATAAGAAGGAAGGAAGTATCCTACAAATCGACTCCAGTCGAAGGAAGTGACCAAAATACTTGGAGGGGGTACCATCGGACTAATATGGTCTTCCCTTGGTGTTACAGAAGAAGAAGGAGAATCCTCCACGACCTCCATCATGGATACGTGAGGGGTATCTTCCAGGACCTCCATCACGGGAGGTGGAGGACCAACTTCTTGAGGTATAGGGACAGGAGAATCTTTCTCCAAGTCCGAGAAATCTGAAGAAACAGGAAGAACATGAGGGATGTGAGATCCACACTCAACGGAAAAGACCTGGTGCACCATAGACGGGGCCAGCTCAACCGATCCCACGACCAATGGTTGGTCAGGGACGGATTCCTGAATGTGAGTTTCCAGGGGAGTGGGACCAACCAAGGATGACTCTTGACTGATCGTAAGATAAAATAGCAGAGGACTCAAAGAAAGATGTTTGTAACCAACTGGAAGGCACAGTGCAGAAATAGTCAAGTTGCCCAAAAATCTCTTGGCTTCATCCATATACAGACAAAGGTGAATGGCATGATGCCCTTCACACAACTTACAAGGATTGGTGAGCTTACCCTGAATCTTAGGAGCTTTACAAGCACTAGCTGAAGACGTGCCCCCAACCTAACTCCTGGAAGCCAAAGGCAATGGTGGATGACCGTTGGACCATACTTCAAGCACCTTTGGAATGCCAGGGCAATCTCAAAGAAGATGGTTTCCCTGGCACAACATGCAATGGAACTTAACTTTCCGCGGAGGGTTGGAAGGTTCATCGATGGAAGGCTTCTTAGGAGAAAAAGTTGCAGCATTAGCCTCTTGCTTATCTAACTTCATCTTAGTCTTCTTATTCTTCTTCTTAGCCACCTGGGTACTATAATCCAAACTTTCACCAGGTGAAGTAGAAGATGAGGACTAAGAAACAGGCGAAGAAGGGAAGAGGTCCACCTTCGAAAGAGGTGAAGTAGCTGGGAAATTTGAGACCACAGAGGTTGAAAACAGCCAAACATGCAACCCAACAGTTAACCCAAGAAGAGACAACGTTGCCATATAAGGAGTACCAACATTCCCGAAAGGAGGAAAATGACCAGGATTCCCATCAGAGGGGATTCCTTGGTTGGTGAACTCTGGAAAAGTTGCCATCAGAAAGGAGTTTAGAACAACACCCTAAGGAAACTAACTTTAACCAAGAATATTTCGTGGGCAGTTAATTTTTAAAACATTGAAACCAGACTATACCGTTTCATATTTTAAGAGTCAAGAAACGAGTAAAATATGACTCTATCTCTTTCAGTTTGGAAACAAGCGTGAAAGGACAAGCGCTTGATGATATTTTCAAATTTAGTGAGTCATTAAAGATCGAAATGACTGCTCTGGTAATCTAGGCAAATGGGTGTATCAGATATCTGTGAGCTACCATATACACCTTGGTAAAAATGAAAGAGAAATCAACCAAAGACTTGACATACGTGCAGGTAATCTCCCTGAATGTTGTGTCCGGTGTATCAGGGGTAAAAGGAGGAAGACTTGGCTTCCTACAGATAAAGGATTGCAACCTAATGTGGTCTCCCTTTATATACTCAACAATACATGGAGCACAAGTCCATACTAGCGATGTCTAAAGCCAGATGGAGAACGACAGCTACTAGGTTTAACAACGCCAAAACACGTCACTAGCCTAGACCACTAAAAATGTTTCGTTAGGTTTCAATTCTTCCTTAGGTTAATTCAATAAATCTTATGGTTGATCTTAAATTATGTCTCGGTTTCAAGGCCCTACCACATGTTGGATCTGAAAATCTCCTATATGCAGGTATATGCGAAAATAAATCTTTCAATTCGATGAATGTTATCTAGTTAAGGGAAGAGCTTCAAAAAATGATGTAACAAACAACAATACTGAAAACGAAACTTTTTCCAAACTAGATGACTTTCACTATCCAAAAGTAATCTCGAACATTCAACGATGCAAATAATGCGATGTAATCTATGCAAAATCCTCTTTTTTGAAAACTATGCAATTGTAATCTATGCACAATTTCCTTTTTCTTTTGAAATGATAAGAATGCACTCAATGCAATTTTCGATGAAATGAGAATCTACTTAATGCATGCTTTAATGAAAGAGAATGCACTCGATGTGATTTTTAGCTTTCAATCATTAAACAATGTGATCTAAGTTCAGTGATAAATCTCAAAAAATACTTTTCAATGCAATGTGATCTAATGCATTCTAACGAAAAGGAAACTTTGAGACGAAAACTAAATGAATTCAAATCTTCTTAATAAATGGATGAATGAAAAAAGGATTCAAAACCACACTAAGAATGCAATCGTTGTTTTAAACACTTTGTAACAAAATTCTCAGAAGACTACAAGACATATGAGGTCAAGCACAAAAAGGACTTCTAAAGCATGAGTTCAAAACAAGGAATTCATTCCCTTTTACATCAAGCAATCATAAAAATTACACCAGGACCAAAACTCAATCTCAAGGAGGCCAAAAGCAAGCAAACCCTAACACTAAACAAAGTTGGAGCGCTTGTTTGGCTGTAATCTGTGCCAAAAACGCGTTGGCCCGGGGGCCTAACTAGCAACAAGCGCCAGTTGGCGCGAATTTCAAGCGCTAAACCGCGCCAATCAAGCTTACTATGGAAAAAAGATGAAAAAGGACAAACATAGACTGGATCAAGTCTTCTGGGGAATGAACAGAGGTTTGACATCAAGGGAGGTGAACCAGAAGATCAAATAAATCAATCAAAAGCCAAAAACAACCAAAAGAGGAAAGACTAACTCCAACTGACTCCCCAGCAAAGTTGCCAATTTGTTGAAGAGGTAAATCCCCTCTGTGGACAGAGGTGAGCCCACTAGCCTAGATCGGGTTTAGAAACAATCAATTCATGCAATGACATTGGTTCCTAGTTACAAAAGACAAAGATCGCAATGAGTAGCTTACCTCAAATCCCACGCAATTGTCGTTGAAGAAAAGATGATGTTGCCCGTCCCTCGCTTGACAGATCACAATCCTTCTGTTTGACACGTCCGAACAACTGTACACATGAAAGGAAACGATGACATACAACATAAAATCTAAAGCATGTAACCATATATCAAACAGAGAGGATATAATTCATTGCATTATGTAAAGAAATGAACACATGAATGGAACCAAAATCAGAGTTGCTTATACTATAAATGAAAAAAGGGAGATTACAACCAAATGCTCTAATGCTATGATCTTCCTTCAACGGGGCTTGCAGTGGAGCATGTCTCAACAAAACCTATTGGGAATCTGGATGAAGCTCTCTCTCTTACGAGATTCTCTTTGGCTTGGCTCTTAATAGTTGCCCGGCTATAGTTTCCTTCCTACAAGTTCAGCTAGCTTGCTAATTGAGAGGGCAAGCTTTTATAGATGGAGGAAAGGAAGTTGGGATCCCTATAATCATGGGATAGGCCCTATCTCTTAGGAAGGTTCCATGATAGGTGGAAAACCACTTCCTATACATGGAAATCCGAAGCCAAACCACTCAACTCCTTTTGATGATTCATTCAGGAGTTTATTAGAATCAAACTTCTGCCATTTATTTTTTAAAAACATCCCTTAATAAGCTTGGCGTGAGTGAAACACAAGGGCAAAGTGCCAATTGGCATGCCCTCTAGTGTGGATTTCCCCCATTGGTGCGAGGGATGAACTAGCTAGTGGTGCCAAGGCTAAAACATCTTTTTTTAGGGTTTTTCAGAAGAAATGTTCTGCAGGAGAATGTTTGTCCTGATGCAAGAGGATGCTGTGAAGGTGGTTACAGGACATCTTACTATTCACAGGTCATGGGAATAGTCCTCCAATGTACGAGACGAGGGATTGCAGGGACGGTGAAAAAATGTTGTGTAACAATTCCCATGTTGAAATGTGTGTGTGTGTGTGTGTGTATGTGTTATATTCCTCATTCTATGGATTTTTACCTCACACTAGTTTCTAAGAAGATTTATATCAATGATGTTGAGAAAACAGTTTTGTACTTATGTGCCATGCCATTGGGAGTTTGGAAGAAAATAAGTTGTCCTAGCATTCCTCCATTTTAGATTACATTGAGATCCCTTAATGAGAACCCTTTCCAACCTATAAGAGTATTGATGAACATACTTATTTCTTTATGTGATCAAATATTTTGGTTGATATGGAAGTTTTGGAATATCAATTGGATTGCAACATCCTTCTTGTAATGAATTATATGTAAAAAATAAAAGAAATTTTACCACTTATTTTTTATACCATGTAATTTACTTAGAAATTAAAAGTGAGCGTCATCAACTAACTTAATTATAGTTCTATTCCTTCTTGGAATATAGATAAAGTTTATCCCTTATTAGGGTTTCATATTTTGAATTTAGTGATTTTACTTGTTAGCCCTAATCATTATAAGGACTCATTACTCTTAGGAAAACTTTTGGTGCTCCTCTAGAATTAACTTATGTGTAAAACCGTTTAGTCAATTCTTTACTCATAATGAAAGTAATCCTTCAAAATTAAGCTAGAAGACATGTTATTAGATTTAGAATTAGCATATTTAGGTATGTGATCTTCCATTCCACCTACCACTTTATACCTGGTATCCCTTATCAATGAAGAGTTCTTGGAGTTTTTTTATTTCCTTGGATAATATGAACATCTACTAAAATTTTACACTGTGAACCCGTTGGTGATATTAGCATTTTTTGTCCCTCTTTATCCACTCCATATTATTTTGAAGAAAATCGTTTGACCTCATTTCCTATAACATAGACTGTTGATTTTTCAATCGAACAAGATATTGTCAAACAAAAATAAGTTTAATATGACTTCCATTGATTTAATATTTAATAAATATTTCAATGATATTTCACAACCATGTTTTCGTTGATTTAATACTTTTCGAGAATTCTCTTAGCCATGATTGGTTCAATAAGATAAGGTCATGAACTTATATATACATTTACCTCTTAAATCCATAACATTTCATTTGAAATAATTTCCGTCAAATTTTTTTATAGGAACCTACACTATTGGATTCTAGTGCATTATCTCGAATCACTTATTCACCTTATTATGTGTATAATGGTAGATCATTTAAATTATGGAATTCCCTAGAGTATATTCTCTTTGTCATTTGGTCCCCTTCAAAGGAATTTTCCATTTGAGATATCCCTTAGATCAATTTTTCATTTTGTTTCATTTTGAGCTTTAATATTTATCTCAATAATTTCCTTTTTTCCTATCCAATAAAGATATCCCAACCTTTTAATTATCTATTTTTCACCATGAATGCTCGTTTCTTATTTCCATATATCAAATCATGCTTTCTTTCTCATTTCTCCATTTGTATGAAAATAATCATCATTAAAGAGGGGGCATTCATGCGGGTCATATCACCAATTTCTGTGTACTATCTATTCTTCCTCTATTTTTTCGTATGGGTATTAGACATGTAAGATCCATAATTTATTGTAATATGATAACCTATATCCTCTATAAATTATCTCATTCCTTTACAAATAAAATTTAAAAAAAAAAAACAAAAAAAAAATTAATAAAGAAAAAAAACAAAAAATTGAACGAATGAAATGCATTTTTGTGAGTTTAAGGTTTTCCTTGATTTATTAAGTCTTGACGAGTCTAGTTTATTTATTTAATAGTATCACCCTTTTAATAATATATATAGTGATTTAGTCGTGTTTTTGCTTCCACTTAGTCATGATGACCATTGTGTTTTTTCTAACTTATTGGATTATTGAGATGTTTTTTACCTTCCTCACTCTTCTTTGTTTCTTTCACTTAATTTTGGAAAGTCATTCCTTTATGGTTTCCTATTAAACTTAATTGTTTCATAGGTTATTTTTTCCCCTTATTGTTCTATATCAAAGGAAAACTTGTTTGACCCTTCCTATGTGTTAGTGTTAGAATTTTCATTCTGCCATCAATGATCAAAATCACTCTTTTCATATTCATTTTAGGAGTCCCAATCAGAATTTTTTTATCATTCCACTAGGTCATGCAAAAAATTGACTCACTCATGGTAGCCCTAGTCATAAAACCCCACTCTCCCTCAAAATTTCACATTTTCTAACCCACTCATTTCTTGTTGAGCATAAAATAATCTTAAAATCTCATTTCACTATGTCATTATGTCAGTCAAAGTCAACCATGGATTCAGGTCATTCAAAGTCCCATTAGGTCAACTAGGTTTCATTTTTCAAGGTTCATAAGGTTCATACCACACCATTTCATCTCAATAAAGTCAGAAAAGGTGTGAGAGTGAATCAAATAATACTTTCTAAATCATTTGAAACAGATTTATCAGCATGTAAATATGACTTTTAAAGGTTGTAATTATGGTTTTAGAGTATGATTTTCATACCAAAGTGTATTTTTATTTAAAAAAAAGGAGATGTAATTTTATGCTTATTATATGTAATAAGTTTTATACCAAGATGCCAACTCAAAATTCATATGCCAAACTAAAAATAAGCAAATTCAAAGTGCAAAGTGCCAAACTCCATCAACACCATCCTGCAAAGAAGAAAAATCAAAGAAAAAGGGTAATCAACAATGTTTTCAAAAGGTGAAATGAAACATTAGAAAAGTGGATTTTTAATCTAAATTCAAATTCACTCAAGTATTAAATACTTCTTGACATCCTTTAAAACTCATTTTTCTCCTAAAAACACCAGGCAAGCACTCCAAGAAAGCGAAATTTCAAGTTTTTGGGAGAAATTAGCAAAAAATAGAGTAGAGGGCGCATATCCTTCAAAGAGGGTGCAAATCCTTTAGGCGCTGCACACAGCCTTCTGCGAGGGAGCACAACCTTAAGGCATTGCGCATATGTCTAGAAAGGCCAAAATTGTTTCAAATTTTGCCAATTTTGCCTCCAAAATTTCAACAAAAAAAATTTCGACCTCTAGCAAGTGATTAAAGGTTTCTTCCATCAATTCTCTCCTCCTTCAAGTTCATTTATTGGTGTTGTGAATTTTGTTTAAGATTTGGTGTTTAAAATCATTTAAAACCCTAGTATTTCCCTCTTACACTCATAATTCCTAATTTGCACTCCCCTACACCTTCATACCCTTCCTACATTTCAAAATACACATTCCCAAAACCCTGTATTACATAATTCCCTTTCCCCTAAACCCTTTATCCCAATACCCTAAGCCCTAGGTTCTATATTTACCTAGGCTCCCAATCCCCAAATCCCCATCCTAAATCCCACCATACTACCAATCATTATCCCCTCCCTGTAATATTCCTTTTTCAGAAATATCACAACTTTGTGCTAGAGATGGACTGCAGGGGAATTTACCGGATATGTCACCTTCTAAAGAAGGGTGATATCTGGAGGCTTTCCGGCCCTTTGCAGACTTTGTCTACAGATATGTGAAATTTCCTAGCAGGAATGGCTAGCACCCAAGCCTGGAAAACACATTTTCCAGCAATGGAGGTAGCAGGATTTGATCCCTACTCTGGGATCCTTTGGATATATTTGTTTGGAGCTGAAATCCTGAAGTGGACTAAAAAAAAATCCTTCTTGGAGCTTGAGACAAGTCTCCTTAACCTGTTATCTTCATAAAAGGGTCCAATGAAGAGGGCTACAACATCATTTTGCTCAACAAATGAAATGACAGTGTTATCACTAAGGAGCCAGGTCACATGAAGATGAAATCATCCTTAAAATACATATGTAGTAGAAAATTTAGACAAACTCTTGAGAAATCTATTACTCAAATCAAGTAAAGAGTCTCAATGATACATGTGCATAGAAATGGTGAAAATACTGGTTGCATAGTTTTATTCTCAACTAGGACTGCGTAGTCTATGGAGGTACTACAGCAGTAAATACATAAACATGAATGGTACAGAAATGTAAGCTCAAAGAAGAAATGGGGAGAAAGGTCTCAACCCCTAAAAATACTATACAGCAATCATCTAAAAGGATTGGATGAAAACTAGACAAAATGGCATTTTTACCAAAATGCCGGAGTTGTTGGGAGGCTGCTGCAACTCAATAGAAATTGGAAATGAAAGGAGCTTGTTGAATACGATACCTTTGCTGAAATAACTCCTTTGTTCAATCTTCCAAATTAAAGGCTGATCCTTTCATTGAAGATCTCACCACCCACTGAAATACTGCAACCCTCACTGCAAATGCTCTCTGGAAACTACGCAGTCAAGGAAGAGGGATGCTCTTCTACTGATGGAAAATGATTTGCATTATGCCAAAGATGATGGAATGAAGATCTGAAACTCCCTCACTGATCTCCCAAAAAAATGGGGACTCCCTCCTATGAAATACAATGTCGGAAGTGATGTTGAGAAACCCTCCCCTGCAACACCCAGCAACACAACCCAACCACCAATGGAGACTACGCTGGAGCTGAATGGAATGCTTTGAACTCAAGCCAGAATATGGGGAAAATGAAGAACAAGATATTCTAAGAGATACTCAATGGAAGAGATGGGATTCCCACCTAGGAACACCAAGTGCTAGCAGCAATGCATCTCAGCTAAACAGCCAGAGAATGCTCTTCTCTAAGAAGACAAGCAAAATGATAATCAAAAGCATGAATGAGAATGGCTGCTTTGTTCTCCTTTTAAAAAAATGAAGGGATTTTTTTCCATGGGCCCCACACCTTAGGGTTTCCTCTCTAGAATGATCTCCTCCTCATGCAAACTGCGCTAGCCCACCAAGTGAACCTTATCTTCTCAAGCTACGCAGTCAACTTGGCTTCTTCTAGAATTATCCACCTACAAATTGTCTCTTTTCACACATGGGGTGTGAAATCTAGCTCTTTATTAATCCCTTTTCACATTATAAGGGTTTCTTATTCATATTTTTATTATCAATGGGTTTTCTTACCTATTTATTCTCCTCCTAAAGCAAAAGCAAAAGTTTTTAATGTTCCATAAAATTTTGGAACATTACAGTCCTCCCCTCCTAAATGTTGCTTGCCCTCAAGAAACTTGTAAGGATAGAACTGTAGGATTTCCTCTTCCTCCAATTTTAGCATCTTCTTACGATGAACTCCTCATGAAGAATGATATTTTGTATCAACATAGAGTCTCCATACTGCTCCTCTTAAGTAATGTAAGCTAGCCAGTGTGGCTATAATCATGAACATGGAATGTACTCAAGAAGGAAATAAGGTGTTCTCTAGAGGTTTCCTTGAGGCATGGTGTCAAAATGAATTGGGAAGAAAATTCCCCCTCATGTTAATCCTCCATCCCCAAGTAATCATCCACAAGAATCTAGTCACCTCCAGATAAGGCAACTTCTGAACATCTTCTTCCACCTTGAGCTCCAACAGGGAAGGTGGGCTAAAAATCTAAAAGTGGCAGTCATCATAGCCTACCCCACACTTTTCACCTTTCCACTTACGAAAATTGTAGAGTGAAGGCTGCTCTTGGGATACTCTTGGGCTACAGAAATGTTTCCCTCAAGTGGTAAGATGTATTTTGGATCTCCAAGGATCTTCCCTCCTCCATTGTGAATCAAGCTGGCCCAATGCTTCTCCTTTGTGATGGGAAGGAGATAAACACCATCATATGACTCCCCCTCACTCCCATGGCTCACCTCAATAAGGAATAAATGTTGAACTATGGTGGCCACATCATCTCTCATGCTCCCCTTAGAGCGTGCCCTACAAAAAGTATGGGGATTCTCTCCCCCAAAAGACACATTTAACCCATGTGCCTCTCTCCCAATCATGCTCCGAACAATAATGTGATCAATAAAATCATAAGGATCCATAATTAAATTCATGATGGCTATAATATGTAGTAATTGAGTGGGGAAATTATCCCTCATATGCAACCAGTGCATCTTGAGCATAAACTGCAATAGAGAATGACAAAAGATGTGGTTCCTCAACCACTGGTTTGCTGCTACATTCTCCTCATGCATTTGGAGAAAATGAGTGATGTATGATGCATGGTGAGCATGTCCTCCAAAATAAAAATCTCCCCCAAGTTCATCAAGGGGATGACCATCAACTATGCTCTTGGCCTCAGGTAGACCAAGGAGCCTTTGACAAATAATTCTCCTCCTTGGAGCATCATCCAGCATATACATGGTTAAGGAATCAACATGTAAATAATATAAATTAACAATGTCCTTACCATGTTTTCTGATCATGCAAAGGGAGCAACTCATAGATAAATCTCTCCTCTTCCTCCCAAGGAAAATAAGTGATTGTGCCCACTCCTTCAAAGAGTGGTGTGCATATACTACGCCCATGCCAACTGTACAAGTGGGAAGCCTGTTGTCCCTCCCTTGCTTCTCCTGCCACAGTGCAGGTACTGAAAGGAGAGTGGGTAAGAGTGATAGTGAGGGGATGCTACCCTCTAATTTGGTTTTACCCAAAACCCCTAGCGCTACAACAAGCTGTCCCAAGGCCTCCACACTGCTAAAATCAGTGATTGATGCCTCACTGTCTGAAGCATATATCCTCCTTTTCTGAACCAGTGGCCTCCTTGGTGTGATGTTCTACTGTTAGTGTCAGTCTAGTCATACTGCCATCAGTGATCAAAACTGCTCTTTTGCATTTGCATATTAGGTGTCTCATACCGAACAAATTTCACCATTCCATTAGGTCATGGATTCATTGATGGTAGCAATTTTTTATCAGTTTTCCCTCATGAGGTACTTGCTGATTTTCCTCCCTATGGTCTTTAGTCATTAGTCACTTTCATTCTCAAAATCATATCAGTAGGTCATAGGATGGGTCTCATTAGTCTATAAGGTCTCACCATGGTCAAATTAATGAGGCAAGTGTCAATAAAGATCAGCAAGGTCATGAGGAAGTCAATAAACTCAAAATTATAGCACTAGGAGGGTCAGAGATATCATTCATTCAATTTGATGTAATTTTCACCTCAAAAACCATGTTTTGAGGTGAAAACATAATACTTTGCCTTTCAGTCATAATTCAGAAGATGTTATCTCCACAAAGTGATGTCCCTGCCTTCAGAGGATTTTTCCACAGCATGAATAGCACTAGATCATCTTCAAAGCAGATCCATCAGAAAGAGCCCAGAAATATCTTTCCAACGGTATACTACACTCTTAAAACTGACTTCTGGATTGAATTCTACGCCTAAGTGAAGTAAAATTCCCTATACCCCCTATTTCCCCAATTTTCCCTTTGAACTTTGTGTTATTAAAGTTTAAATTTCCTTTAAAAACCCCTTTTCCCCTTTCCGATCACAAAATCACCTTATAAATATTTTAAATAATATGCGATTTGATTACATAACCACTTCCCCTTTCCATACCCCATATACTTTATAAAAAAGTTATATCATATATATAACCACCACACCCCCCCCCCCCCCTCGCGCATAAACCACTTCCCCACCATACGTTGGAAACTTTATAATAAAACTTTATTATAAAAGTTTGATATTATATATAACCCGCATTACAATCGTAATCGCAAATCCATCGCAAATCGCAACATGTTTATTGAACGCTCCGATCGGCCCATCGTGCAAAACTCCGATGCAATCAATCGCGGTCCCTCCTTTCGATCTCCCGATCGCAAGATCCGCCCGATTGCAAGTCTCCTCCGATTGACCCGATCACAAGATCCTCCGATTGCTCCGATCCTCCGATCACGTCTCCCTTCCGATTGATTACAACAGTTCCATCGCAACTCCCGATCGCACCCGCTCCTCCGATCGCATCACAAATTTTGTTCTCCCAATGTGATTACCCTTGCTCCCCTCCGATATTGCGATGCGATTGACTGTTGGGCCCACCATACAGTACTTCCGCCCCTTTGAAATAAAAATCCCTTTCCCCCTTTGTAAAAGCAATAAAATGATTTCAAAGGTTTTTAACGTACTCCATCGCATCGAAACTTTTGTATGGTGCTTTCAAGCACGTCCCACCTCCCAATTCCCGATTGTGATTGCCTCTGTGTATTGAAAATACATTCCATAGCATTGTAAGTTTTGTTGTATGTTATACCCCTCCGCCATCCATTCCGATTGCGATTTATATGCGGGTGCTGCTCATTTCCCTCCCCTTTTCCCATTTAAAATAAATTTTCCCTTCACTAAAAGAAAGTTTCATTTCAAAGGAATGTTTATAAAAAAAAAAAATTGGTTTTATTCAAAAATAAAATGGAAAGCAAAACATTCAAAGGCCGAGAGCCTAAAATAAAATAAAGATATCTACAATAGCTGGAAAATAGGATCGGATTGCCTATTTTTTCTTCAGTTATGATTCAAAGGAATCCACGCTACAGGTTTCGCCTTCCCATTGGTTATCAGTGAATTTCAAGTGGAATAATTGTAACGTTGTTCTCCCTTCATGGAGAGATTATTGGCTCTTGGTCTTCCATTTTCAGTTATGATTTTATCCTCTTCCCATCGATCTATATTCCCACAAAATTTGTCTATTTATGGAAAAGGCTAAATATTTGTAAAGGGGCTGACAGTCTGAGGTTTGAAAACTCAGAAGTAGGGGAATAGTGTGGCAGTGAGCTCTGCGCTTACGTTGTACAGTTTGGCAGGGAATTAATAAAGAGATGCAACTCTGATTTGTGGGATTCATGTGGTATGAGTTTTAGCATATGTTTCTTCTTTGTGTTTCATATGTACATTTTTATGTTGCAACATTCATTCATAAACATTTCCAGTAGAATGTTTTCAAGTTAGAAAGGTATAATCCATTTTATATGCTTTGCCTTGGGAAATCATTCATACTCTGTGTGTTTTCTTCTGTTTGAAAAGGATTCATTTATTATGCCCTTTTCAGCTTTCCCAACAGTCTTTCCACTCCATATTATTTCAATTTGATTGCTAAATCTCCTGCCTATCTTGCCCCATGAAATATCTATATGTCCTTGATTTAATTTCTCATCTCATCTTGTCACTTTTTCCTTGTCCAAAAGAATTTGGTGTTTATTAAGCACTGCTACATTCGAATACCTGGCACAAATCAGTTCATTCTTGTGTTGTTGAATATCTATTCTAT
Source organism: Pinus albicaulis (assembly GCA_034641835.2). NCBI lineage: Eukaryota > Viridiplantae > Streptophyta > Pinopsida > Pinales > Pinaceae > Pinus > Pinus albicaulis. Next base: position 350,319,573 of record CM076584.1, read on the forward strand.
GAGAGAGCCCTCTCTGTCCTTGTAGGGCTAGCTAAGGCCGACGTGGTTTAGTTGTTGCCACCGGTTGCCTTTTTGTTTGAGGTTCGGATTGCTGGTCAGCCTCCTTACCAATGAGACATACTCATTTGAAGATGACTGCATACATGGATGAACAACCCTGTCCATGCTTCCACTTCGTAGCTCAATCACCTTCCTAGGTGTAATGACCTCCAAAAATGGATAGAGATGGGCCCTCCTCATCACATGGTGTTGGGTCTCTCTTCTATCTTCTTCTTGAATATTTATGGTTTTACACCTCATCTTCCATGGCACATGTGAATCATGAAGTGTGCCTTGAACTCCATGCATGAGATCCTAGGGACCTTCTTGCAAAGACACAAGAATCCCTCTGTTTGGAGCAAAAGATCCTTCTTCCTCTACATGAGGTACTAGATGATCTCTAAATTTGGCAGTGCTGCTTCCCTCTATTTTTGCAATAAAGTTGGGTAACATCCCAATAATTTGATCCACCTTTGAAAAAGAGAGCTCTTTGTTTTGTTGCTCAAAGGTGTGGGATGAAAGTTTTGCCTCCAACAAGGCTTGATGCAAGTTTTCAACTCCTCCGATGGTTTCTTGAGGTGGTATTGCATTTCTATGCAAGGATTTTGTTTGAGTCCCTTGGTTTAACTCCATCTCATGAGTTCCAAGAATGTTCTGATCAAATCCTTTCACCAATGACTTAGTGAAATTCACATAAGATGAGGTTTTAACATTCTCAAAGGAAATGGACTCAAGTTTCCACCATGCATGAGCCTTAGCTCTCAAATGCAGCGCTACAACTTTGACGATTTATTCTTCTGAAATGTGGTGCTGTTTTTGGAAGGTGTTTGGCTCTTCCACCCAATCCATGGCTGAATATGAAGGTGAACCTCCAAAAGTAGATAGATGAAATCTATCTTGCTGCTCCTTCCCTTTCACCTTGCTCTTGCAAAACTCAGAAAAAGTGGGCTGATTTCCAAATCCATGAGTGTGAGACTCATACTCCTTCAAGAAATCACTAAGGGTTTACTCCTTAGTCACCTTTACTTCTTCTTTCATCTCTCTTATGGGACTGTTGGGACTATGACTGCGCTGACCCTCATAGTGTGTGGCTGAATGCTCACACCCACTATGTACAAATATAGAGTCTGCTTTAGGATCAAACCCTCTTGGGGATTCTTCATATGTTTCCCTCCTAATATCCTTGAGATCTTCACAAATTCTCTGTGCATATTTAGGAAGAAGCATTGTAGGCTTATCCCCTTTTTCTCCATCAGAAAATGGAGTTTTCTTCCTGCTCAAAATTCTGTCTCCTTCTTGGTGAGAATAGGAAGTGCAGGGTCCTTCCTCCTCTATTTATTCTTTCTCCTCAACCCCCTTAGAGAGGTTCTTTCTGAATCTAAAAATTGATGAGAACAAGCTCATCCTCTTCATCATCTTGATTTCTTCTTTCTTGGGCTTGAAGGCCATAGGTTGAGCCAAGAAAGATGCTCTGATACCACTGTAATATTCCTTTTTCAGAAATATCACGTCTGTGCCAGAGATGGACTATGGGGGAATTTAATTGATATGTCACCTTCTAAAGAAGGGTGAGATCCGGAGGCTTTTTGGCCCTTTGTATACTCTGTCTACAGATATGTGAAATTTCCTAACAGGAATGGCTAGCACCCAAGCCTGGAAAACACATTTTCCAGCAATGGAGGTAGCAGAATTTGATCCCTGGTCTAGGATCCTTTGGATATATTTCTCTGGAGCTGAAATCCTGAAGTGGACTCAAAACAAATCCTTATAGGAGCTTGAGACAAGTCTCCTTCACCTGTTATCTTCAAAAAAGGGCCCAATGAAGACGGTTGCAACAACACTTTTCTCAACAAATGAAATGACAGCGTTATCACTAAGGAGCCATGTCACATGAAGATGAAATAAGCCTTAAAATACATATGCAGCAAAAAATGTAGACAAACTCTTGAGAAATCTATTACTCAAATCAAGTAAAGAGTCTCAATGAGACATGTGCATAGAAATGAAGAAAATACTCCTTGCATAGTTTTATTCTCAACTAAGATTGTGCAGTCTATGGAGGTATTGCAGTAGTAAATATATAAACATGAATGGTACAATAATGTAAGCTCAAATAAGAAAGGGGAGAAAAGTCTCAACCCCTGAAAATACAATACAACAATCCTCTAAAAGGATTGGATGAAAACTAGACAAAATGGCATTTTTAGCGAAATGCCGGAGTTGTTGGGCAGCTGCTGCAACTCAATAGAAACTGGAAATGAAAGGAGCTTGCTGAATATGATGCATTTTCTGAAATAAATCCTTTTTTCAATCTTCCAAATTAAAGGCTGATCCTTTCATTGAAGATCTTAACACCCACTAAAATACTGCAACCCTCAGTGCAAATGCTCTCTGGAAACTGTGCAGTCAAGGAAGAGGGATGCTCTTCTGCTAATGGAAAATGATTTGCCTTATGCCAAAGATGATGGAAGGAAGATCTGAAACTCCCTCACTGATCTCCCAAAGGAATGGGGACTCCCTCCTCTAAAATACAATGCCGGAAGTGATGTTGAGAAACCCTCCCCTGCAACACCCAGCAACACAACTCAACCACCAATGGAGACTGTGCTGGAGCTAAATGGAATGCTTTCGCCTCAAGCCAAAATATGGGGAAAATGAAGAACAAGATCTTCCAAGAGCTACTCAATGGAAGAGATGGGATTCCTGCCCGAGAACACCCAGTGCTAGCAGCACTGCATCTCAGCTAAACAGTGAGAGAATTCTCTTCTCTAAGAAGACAAGCAAAATGATAATCAAAAGCATGAATGAGAATGGATACTTTGTTCTCCTTTTAAACAAGTGAAGGGTGCTTTGCCATGGGCCCCACACCTTAGGGTTTCCTCTCTAGAATGATCTCCTTCTCATGCAAACTGTGCTGGACCACCAAGTGAACCTTATCTTCTCAAGTTGTGCAGTCAACTTGGCTTCTTCTAGAATTATCCACCTGCAAATTGTCTCTTTTCATACATGGGGTGTGAAATCCAGCTCTTTATTAATCCATTTTTACATTATAAGGTTTCCTTATTCAGATTTTTATTATCAATGGGTTTTCTTACCCATTTATTCTCCTCCTAAAGCAAAAACAAAAGTTTGTAATGTTCCATAGAATTTTGGAACATTACACTCCCCCATTTCATACATCCCTAGCGCCATCTCCTTCATTTTCCATTTTCCATTCCTCATTCCTTAAACCATATTCCACATCATCACACTTCTATAGGGTTTTGATAAAAACACCATGGCAAAAGAGGAAGAAAATAGATCATATAGTGAGGGAGAGGAAAAAGAGGTGAAGAGGCCACGTAAAGGGGGAAGAATACTTAGAATTGAACCTACCAGCACTAGGGAACTCTTGGCTTCTCCAATAGCTTTGACATGCTTCAAAGATGTTGTTTTTTATGAGTTTTGTGAGAAAATTCAGAAGGTCCAACACCATGCCATGTTGACCAGACTTTTCATATATAGACTCCATGACAAACAAGTTACTTTAGCCAGTGTCACCTTTACTATACCAATTGCTAGCATTTCAGTTTCCGCCAGGATCCCAAATGTTGGGGAGAAGTGGTTCAAAAAGAGTGATTTGGAGGAACAATACTTTGATCCTTTCCTAAAACGCAGACACAAGAATGACAAAAAGAGGTTCTTTCCTTTTTCTTACCTCCATGACAGATATGCACCAATGAGGAAGATAATCATGAAATAATTTTCATGTGAAGGTAGATTTTCAAGACTTTATACTTATCATAGCTACCTCTTAATGCATTTCACTAGGGTAATGATGCTTAACATACCCTACTAAATTTTCTGGAGCATAAATAAGATGGCATTTATTGTCCAGAAAATGGAGTATAAACATCAAATGAGAAGTCTTTTCCATCATTCCCTCATTAAAATCATAGTCCTCTATCATCTCAATGAACTAAACATTGCATGGAGTACCTTCATATACAATGATATATTCAGAGAGCCATCTATTCAGCATGCAAAAAAATTTCCTTCATCATCTCAGCCACGTGCTTCCATCCCTCCATCTCAGGCCATAGAACATTCATCAAAATTATATCACTCGCTTTCACCCATTTCACCTCCTTCATCTCCATTTCATCATGACATTGGATCACCTAGCATGATTGTGTTCAGTGAGCCTAAAAGGGATAATGTGGTTGAGTTAAGGCATTGCTAAAAGAAAAGGTGATCGAGGCAGAAATTCAGCCAGAGGTTGGACATGAAGAAAACCTCCATAAGACTGAGAATGATTTTGAGCATGTTGACCTAGATGAGTATGACGATGATAAAATCATTAGTGCAGTTATCAAAGGTAAGGATAACAATATTAGAGAGCTCTAGACTAATCTTGACAGGGCCAAGTATGTCATAAAATTCTTTGAGCAGGAGAACCAACAGTTTAAAATAAAACATACGATTGATGAGGTGAAATTCATCACTCCTCAAAGGGAGGCTGAAAAGGAAAAAGTTATGCTAGATGAGACACTTGAAAAGTATGGGTTGCTTGATCAACAAGATGAACAATCACAAAGAGGCAGACCTATAACTAGAGGGTTGAAAAGAGCTCTAGCTATAGAAAGACAAAAAGAGGCTCAGATTGCTAATCAGCTAACCCTAAATGAGCAACTTTATATGGTGATCAATGAAAATAGGGAACCATGGCTTGATAAAGCCAATCAACATTTGGAGAAGTTTTTGGAAAAGGCTAACAAATACAACGACCTATTGAGGAGGAAGGTCCAGCATCATGCCCAAAAGGAGAAAATTGCAATGACCAAGCTCAAAAGAGCCAATGCAAAGGTTGAGGCATTGACCATGATGGAGGAGAACAAAAAGTTGGACATACTTGCAGAGCCTTCACTCCAACCCTAGCCACCTCACCAGAACTCTCTCCACCAATTTTGATGCATTTTGAAATACTTTTGGAAAATATGCGTTTTTCAGAAATTAGGTCATATGCACATCACCCTAGGCGCTACACAAATGTTTAGGGAACGTTTTGAGGAAAATGCGACCACCAATGGATTCATAAGGACAAATGCATTCCAGAAAACCACTTTTCCTACCTTGATTTTCATATTTGACAGGTGAAAAGGGAAAAAAACTAGTTAAAAATCACATTTCTGCCCCTATTTTAGCCTAGGCGTTGTGCACAAAGAAATATTAGGAGAATGAAATTTTGAGGGGTCAAATCAGGTTCATTTTTAAAACTAGAGGCATATTACAAAATAAAACTAGAAGGGCTTTCCAACAAGCCATCTTGGGCATGATTTGGATACCTAAAAGTCAGTCAAAATGAGCTATGAATAGCGAGGGCGCATATGACATAACGAGGGATCATATGGCAGAAAAATGGCGCATATGACCATTTGTTGAAATTTTTGGTTTTCATTGTAATTTTTTTACTCTCTCTCAAAAATTTATCTTTTTACCTATGTCATTGAGCAAGGTAACTGTAATTATGTTGTGGATAAGTTACCTGGGGTTAGATTCATTAGATAAAAGCTATCCTTAAGTCAAATGAATCATTTTGAATGTAATTGGGAATGAGTCACTTGGGCCATCCTACACTTTAGCTCTCAGTTAAGAATTTTGTGGATCTCTTCGTCACCTCAAGGATTTGACCCCTGAGGATGTGTGAATGTTGTTTTGATGTCTATTTAGTCCCTTTATGCACACTAAGAAAGGGTTGGAATCAATTTGGCTAATAGCTTATTAATCAAGAAACTATTGTACTCAGTTTGGCCAGTTAATAAAGAAGAGTTGCAACTGTTTTTTAGGATACATGTGGTATGATGTTTATCATTATTTTTCCTTCAGTTTCATATGCTAGAATTTATTTTCTTCATGTTCATTACATATTTGTTGTATGATCTCTTTCAAGTTAATAGGAAGAATACATGCTTGCTCATGCTCTTTTTAGTGAAAGTTATCATAATTTGTCCATTTTCCTCTGTTTAGGAAGAATACATCTCCCATGCTCTTCTTATCTCCTCATTAGTATTAAAAACATCTCATCACAATCATCTTAAAGTGTTAAGCCTTATGCCTACCTTGCCCCATTGAATCTCTGCAACCCTATCTCATTTTCCCTAACCTAGCTCCCGTGACCATACTTTCATCCATCACCCCGACCAAAATTAATTATCAAAACCCAAAAACTCACACCTAGCCTAAAATCCTAATATATTCAGCCACCTATGTTTTGTTTTGTGGAGAGAGCCCTCTCCGACTTGGTAGGGAGAGCTACCAAGTTGAAAGGTTGGTCTATGGTTACCTTTGTTGGTATTCCTACTTCAGCCTTAGGAATATGACAGAGTGATAACATTCTAGCACCATTTCTAGGGAGCGAAAAGACAAATTTCTATTAGGTGTATGACAAAGATTTATCAGAAACTGGTCCTTCGGATGATAGGATATAATTTCATAAGGTTTATTTCATAATTTTAGTGCCTCATAGTAGATTTGGCTTCTCAAAGAAAGTACAACAGGTCTAACCTTGATCTAGATCCAGCTTCTCTCGTCGAAGATCCTGAAAGAATCCTAAGGAAGAAATTACCTTAGCCATCTTCAACTTCTTTGGATTCTCCTCCTCAATATTTGGTATGATCCTTCTCATTACCTTCTGATTTGGTAGCCATTCAAGATTTAGTTTTTGATACCAAATTTGAGTTGTCACTGTTTAGAACCATATCTGAAACTAACTTGAATACCATAGTCCCTGAACCTTGGATATTAGAGCTAAAGCCATCATTTGTTGAGGCTGTGAATGAGACTGAGGTCAAAATTTGGAGACAATATCACAAGCTCGAAAAATTAGCCCAACACCTTAAGTTACACTGCTGAAAAATCCCTCATTCAATACCAACAAGAAACCCTTCACATTAGTGAAGCTTCCAAAATATTTACTGCTTCATCATCCATCCCACCATCATCTCAACTTCCCCCTCAAGAACCTCCTTGGACCAATCCACCCTTCGTTGCTCCCCTCTACCACATTCAGCAGGAATTATGGCTCGTTTTGGACTTTTATTTCTCCCTATTCAAATTTTTGATCTGCCACAAGGATATGGCCAAAGACTTCCCCTCTTCAATGAAAAATATGAAATCACTTCCCATTAGCGTATGGCCAAAATCAAAACCTTCATAGATTTTGGAGTTAAATGCAGATGATGCCAAGATGCGAATTACTGCACAATTTTTTTCCGGTGAAGTTAAAACTTGGTTTTGTGCCCTAGAAAATAATTCTATTAGGACTCCCACTAAACTAACTAATGCTTTCTTAGCAAGGTGGGATGAGAAGAAAAACCCCTTGCAAATCCTTGCTAAGTATGGCTTCGTGCGGTGCAATCCTAATGAATATGTCCCTGAGTATAATGCTCGATACCTCAGAATCTATAACTCCATCCCAAATGAAATGAAAATGCCTCCTGGTTTGGACCTCCTACGTCATCCTGATGCTTTTGACCCAGATATGGCCTACTCGTTCAGAGAGAGAAATCCCACTACTAATCTAGAAGAAATGATCTGAAATTCAGTGAGTGTTGAGGTCAACCTCTTGATTAAGAAGTTAAAACTCAAAACCAAATGTAATGTAACCATTAAATAGGAACCTTCCACCTCATCTGACACTAAATTTGATGCTTTTCATAGGACCATGGAAAGGATGGTCAAGATGATGTCTATTTCAAATAGACAAACAGAGCCAAAAATCAGAAATCCAAACTTTCAAGGCCAGCAACAACAGCATCAGTTTTGGATAAATCAAAGAGAGAAAAGAGCTCTCGAAACACAACAACATCAGCAAATTTGGACACCACTATAACCGAACTATGCTCAGAGTGATGAAGAGGAAGAACCAACAGTAGAGTAAAATCTTCTTTTTACAACTGATGGCCAGCCCATATTTCTGTTCGAAGGTAAAGAATATGTGGAAAACAAGCTTACTGAGTGATAAATACTTCATATTGGAAAATGATCATGAGTTAGAGGTATAATTTGATGATTATCAGAGAGGAAACCTGAATACATTGAGTTCTCAGAAAAGGCAGTACTCCTTGAGGAGTCATGATGTTCCAATCAATCCACCTCTGAAGAAGACAATTCAGTAGAAAGAAGTACCAGAGAAGCAATATTCTCAAGCCAATCAAAATAAGGGGAAAGAGATTGCAGCTCCAAATTAGAACAATCAACCTTCTGCAAGTGCACCTGCTAAAGAAATAGATATTAAGAGGAAAGAGGCCACACCAAAAGATCATGTTGAGAAAAGGGATATTGTCATAAAAGAGGTATACATAACTATACCTTTCAATTTAGGGACATAAATTTCAAAGTTGAAGGTGTCTATTCCTCTTGCTGAATTGGTCAAAGTTGACAAGTATAAATCCCATGTAGTTAAAACCTTGAGAGTTGAGCCTTTATCTAACATGGTCAATATAGAATATGATCATCCTAAGCTTACATTTGGTCCTGCAATTGATGGTCAGTCTAAAGATAGTGAGGTCCCTCCATTTTACTTGAGTCTCAAAATCCACCAATTCATCCTTCATAACACTGTGTTAGACTCCGAGGCCTCCCACAACCTCATGCCCAAAGCCATCATAGAGAAGCTTGGACTTGACATAACCCGCCCATATTATGATTTATATTCTTTCGATTCTAGTCATGTCCATTTTTTGGGTCTAATCAAATATCTAGTTGTCTCCCTAGAGTAGATCCCAACCAAATATTTCCTAATGGACATGCTGGTTGCTGACATTCCACCATGTTTTGGTATGCTACTATCAAGATCCTCGGAGGCTAAATTGAGAGGTACACTGTAGTTGGAATTTTCCTACGCAACCATTCTTGTGTCTAGTCAAATGATAAAATTATACCGTGAGACTAAAATGAAATACATGATCAAAAACAAGGAAAGGTCTAATAATCATCCTATAAACATTGTACATAAAGACTTAGAGCCCTTCATTTTGTACAATGATTCTAGATTAAATGATGTAGATTTGTAATTAGAAGAAATAGAGGATGTTCCTGAGATTTCAGATTGCATTGGAATAGTGTTAGAAAAAGAGAAAGAGAATCTACCTACAATATCCGAACATCCACCAGAGAAGGCACATGAAATCTCAGAACAACATAAACAATTAGATCAAAAAATTGTGTCAAATCAGAGTCAAGAGTTTCAGCACCTTGAGGAAGAAAATGGTCTTTGGAGCATGGAATTTGATGGTGTCATTGGAAAATATGGGGCCAAAATTGGTTTATGGATCCATAGCCTATTTCAACAGCAAATTAAAGTCCCTAATAATGTTAGATTGTGTTCCTACAAATTAGCATTCGATTGCACGAACAGTGAGGCGGAATATGAGGCACTCATTAACAGTCTGAAAATTTTAAAAAATTTGGGAGCTAGAAGCATTGTAGTCTACGGTGATTCGGAACTGGTAATTAAACAAGTCAAAGGTGAGTATCAAGATAGTCAACCAAGGATGAGGAAATATAGGAATGCAACACTTGATATTTTGAGAATGTTTCCAGAATATACACTGAAAGTTGTGCCAAGGATCCAAAATCTTATGGTTGATTCATTAGCCACTGCTGCAAGTACTTTTAGATCAACAATTTTTTCAAATCAAGAAATTGAGATTCATGTGAAGCACCAGCCCACCATTCCTGATAACTTGCGATTTTGGCAAGTATTTTGGGACGATAAATAGGTGAACGATTTCCTTCAAAATGAAAGTGAGTTTGAGAATTGTTCTATGGATGAAGTATACAACAAGGATGACCAAGTCATCGAGGAAGCTCAGATTGACATGCTTCAGCTCAAGGACAATAATATTCCAAAAGTTATTTTATACCTTTGGAAGAATTATTTGATCAAGATGACTTAGCAAGAAATCCTACTTTGGTTCCCATAGAAAAAGGAGTAGAAGATGTTAATATCAGAACAACATATCAGCCAAATTTCATCAAGCTTTCAAAATCTTTGTCTCTCGAGGTAAAGACTAAATATGTTGATTTTCTTACTGAGTTTTCTGACGTTTTCTCCTGGGATTACTCAGATCTAAAGGTGTACGATAAAAATATCATTCAACAAACCATCCCGATAAGGCCATATCAAAAGCCTTTTAGGCCGAAGCTCAAGAGAATAAACCCAAATTTGTTACCATCCATTGAGAAGGAAGTAAACAAGCTCTATAAGGCAATTCTTATTGTTCCAATCATATTTTATGATTGGATGTCCAATTTGATTCCAGTGCGAAAGAAGACCGGTGAAATCTGACTATCTATAGACTTCAGAAATATAAAAAAAGTGTCTCTAAAGGACAATTACCCACTGTCTAAAATGGACCACATACTTTAGAGAGTTGTAGGAGCCACTAGGATGTCATTGCTGGATGGTTACTCAGGGTACAATAAGATCCTTGGGCATGAGGATGATCAGGACAAGACAACATTCACTACACCATGGGGTACGTTTAAATATGCTAAGATGTCGTTCCGCTTGAATAATGTTGGGGCTAATTTCTAGTGTGCCATGGACATAGCATTTGATAATGACAAGGTTGTCTTCCTTGTTTTTTATTTAGATGATTTGACTGTTTCTTAAAATTCAGATGATGAACATTTACACCATCTGAGAGTCATGTTCTAGCGATGTATAAAATTTAGAATATCTCTTAAGCCAAAGAAGTGTTTATTTGCTATGGAAGAAGGAAAGCTTCTTTGTCATGTAATTTCAAAGGATGGGATCTAGATATATCCTTCTAGAGTTGAAGCGATACAACAAAACGATTTCCCTTGCAACAAGAAGGAAATACATGCGTTCAACGGTAGGATGAATTTCTTACATAGATTCTTCCCAACTTAGTAGAGAATCTTAGAGAGTTAACTAACATGCTAAAGAAGGAGAATGATGTAAAATGGTCTGAAAATGCTTGTAATTCATTCATCTCAATGAAAATTTCTTTAACCACTGCTCTAGTTTTCACAAGCCCCGATTATTCACTAGATTTCATTATATTTTCATTCACTTCCGAGCATACTTTGGCAGTGGTACTAATGTAGAAAAAAGATGGGATAGAGCTGCCAATAGCATTCTTCAGTCATACAATAAGGGATGCAACCCTATGATACAAAATCATCAAGAAAAATACATTGTATTTGGTTAAAGAACTCAAGTATTTCTGTGTTTATATTTTGCACTCACATGTTTTGGCATATGTTCCAAACACAATTGTTAAAGAAGTCCTCATGTAGATGGATCCAAAAGGAAGGAGAGGTTGATTGATGGCAGCACTCTTAGAGTATGACCCTGAGATCAAGCCCACCAAGCTGATCAAAGGTCAAGTCTTAGCCAAGCTCATGGCTGAATCAAATATCCATGCACTAGACATCCACCTTATATCAACACTGTCCGATGAGGAAGAAGGTGTAAGTTTCATTCAGGTATCAGATCTCTTTTCATAATCTCCACGATATGCTGATATCATTTATGTTTTGAAACATTTAAACCCTCCTCTGAGCATGTCAAAGAGTAAGGGCAGATATTTGAAGCTTAAGGCTTCAAAATATTGCATACTAGATAATGAAATCTATTGGAAGGATTGTGGAGGTGTGTTACTCAATTGCTTGGTTGAAGATGATTCCAAAGAAGTGATGAAGGATTTCCACAAAGGATATTGTGGAGGTCACTTATATTGGAAAACCATGACCAACAAAGTACTGAGAGCGTGTTAATATTGGCTGACATTGTTTGCAGATTTGTACAAGATGGTCATGAGCTGCCATGAATGCCAACTTTTCCAAGGTTAACTGAAGCTTATAACTTTTCCATTACGGCCCATTTTAGTTGAACCTCCTTTCCAGCAGTGGGGCTTAGATTTCATTGGTGAGATACATCCACCCTCATCTGCTCAACACAGATGGATACTTACCACCACATAATACTTTACAAAGTGGATTGAAGCAAGCCCAACCAAGCAAGCTAAATATTCTATTATAATTTAGTTTTAGAAACTAATATCTTGTCCCAGTTTGGTTTTCTTATAAATATCATCATGGATAACACCGCATCCTTCAAATCAAAGAAGAAGACAGATTTTTGTGACAGGTATAATATTAAGTTGGGTCATTCTACAACATACTATCCATAGGGCAACAGATTGGCAGAGTCCTCCAATAAGTCTTTGATCAACATAATAAAAAAGATGTTGGAGGCGAATAAGAAGAATTGGCACAATAAGCTAATTAATTCACTCTGGACAGATCAGGTAAGAAGTTACAAATCCATTGGCATGTCTCCATTTCAAGTATTTTATGGTGTGGACATGGTTTTTCCTTCTTCATTGGTTGTCCCATTCATGAAAATTTTAGAAGAAGTGGAAAGCAAAGAAAATGACATACAACACTAGATAAATCAAATGATTCACCTGCAGCAAAAAAGAGAAGAAGTGTTCCAGGACACTTCCAAGCTCCATGATAATATCAATCAAATATGTGACAGAAAAACCAAGCAAGATGATTTCAAGATCACAAATGTAGTACTCTGATGTGATTCCAAGAATGAAGACTAGGGTAAGCACGGGAAGTTCAATAATTTATGGAAAGGGCCTTTTAAGATTGCAACTTCTAATGGAAAAAATGCATTTCTCCTGGAAGAAATGGATGGGAAAGATTTCTTAGGAGGGCCAGTTAATGGTAGACTCCTGAAGCACTATCTTTTTTGATCTGAAATTGTGAAAATTTTCTCATCTTCATTGTATATATCAGTTTCATATTCCTGCAAGTGTGAAGTATAAAAGCACTGGAGTTCAAAGCCCGAAGTGAAGGCCATGGAGCTTCATTGAGTTTCTTCCATATTCAAGTTCAGTTTTCAGAAAAGTAAATTAAGTTTTGAGTCATTTTTTAGTCAAGTTCAATCAGTTTCAAAAGTCAGTTTGTGTCATTGAGTTGTCAGTATTTAGTCCTGCATTTCAGTTTGAGTTGATTTTGCCCGTATTGGCCCAATGGTTAGGAACTTGGTCTACGGTGTTCTTGACACTTCCAAGGAGATTCCATCCCCAATAAGGTCGATATTATTGTCATAATTTTCATTCTACCATCAGTGATCAAAATCACTCTTTTTTGTATTCATTTTAGGAGTCCCACGTAGAATTTTTTTATCATTCCACTAGGTCATGCAAAAAATTGACTCACTGATGGTACCCCTAGTCATAAAAACTCACTCTCCCTCAAAATTTCACATTTTCTGACCCACCTTCATGTCTTGTTGAGCATAAAACAATCTTAAAATATAATTTCACTATGTCATTATCTCAGTCAAAGTCAACCATGGAGTCAGATCATTCAAGGTCCCATTAGGTCAACTAGGTTTCACTTTTCAAGGTTCATAACACACCATTTCATCTCAATAAGGTTAGAAAAGGTGTGAGAGTGACTCAAATAATAATTTCTCAATCATCTGCATAAGATTTATCAACATGTAAATATGATTTTTAAAGGTTGTAATTATGGTTTCAGAATATGATTTTCATACCAATGTGTAATTTCATTTAAAAAAAAAAAGAGAAGCAATTTATTTTTAATTTTTATGTAATTTTATGCTCATTATATATAATAATTTTTGTCCCAATATGCTAACTCAAACTTCATATGCCAAACTAAAGATAAGAAAATTCAGAGTGAAAAGTGGCAAACTCCAGTAACATCATTATGCAAAGAAGAAAAATCAAAGAAAAAGGGTAATCAACAATGTTTTCCCAAGGTGAAATGAAACATTAGAAAGGTGGTTTTTAATCTAAATTCAAATTCACTCAAGTATTAAATACTTCTTGACATCATTTCAAACTCATTTGTATCCTACAAACACCAAGAAAACACTCCAAGAGAGCGAAATTTTGAGTTTCTGGGTGAACTTAGAAAAAAACAGAGCAGAGGGTGCATATCCTTCAGAGAGGGTGCAAATCCTTCAGACGCTGCACACAACCATTTACGAGGGTGCACAGTCTTAAGCGAGGGCGCACAGCCTTAAGGCATTGCGCATACATCCAGAAAGGCCAGAATTGTTTCAAATTTCGCCAAATTTTCCTCTAAAAATTTAGCAAATTTTTTTTTGACCTCCAACAAGTGATTAAAGGTGTCTTACATCAATTCTCTCCTCCTTCAAGTTCATTTGTTGGTGTTGTTAAATTAGTTCAATATCTGGTGTTTAAAATAATTTAAAACCCTATTATTTCCCTCTTACACTAACAATTCCTAATTTTCACTCCCTTACACCTTCATACCCTTCCTACATTGCAAAATACCCATTCCCAAAACATTGTATTACATATTTGTCTTTCCCCTAAACCCTTTATCGCAATACCCTAAGCCCTAGGTGCTACATTTACCTAGGCTCCCAATCACCAAATCCCCATCCTAAATCCCATCATACTACCAGTCCTTATCCCCTCCCCCATTTCATACCTTCCTAGCACCATCTCCTTCATTTTCCTTTTCCCATTCCTCATTCCTAAAACCATATTCCACATCATCACACTTCCCTAGGGTTTTCATAAAAACACCATGGCAGAAGAGGAGGAAAATAGATCATACAGTGAGGGAGAGGAAACAGAGCTGAGGAGGCCACATAAAGGGGGAAGAATACTCAGGCTTGAAACTACCAGCACTAGGGAACTCTTGGCTTCTCCAATGGCTGTGACATGCTTCAAACATGTTGGTTGTTATGAGTTTTGTGAGAAAATTCAAAGGGTCCAATACCAAGCCATGTTGACTAGAATTTTCATATCTAGACTCCATGATAACCAAGTTACTTTAGATGGTGTCATATTTACTATATCAACTGCTATCATTTCAGCTACCACAGGGATCCCAAATGTTGGAGAGAAGTGGTTCAAAAAGAGTGATTTGGAGGAACACTACTTTGAACCTTTCCTAAAACCAAAATACAA
Source organism: Pinus albicaulis (assembly GCA_034641835.2). Classification (NCBI taxonomy): domain Eukaryota; kingdom Viridiplantae; phylum Streptophyta; class Pinopsida; order Pinales; family Pinaceae; genus Pinus; species Pinus albicaulis. Next base: position 350,334,611 of record CM076584.1, read on the forward strand.
GAATGACAAAAAGAGGTTATTTCATTTTTCTTACCTCCAGAACATGTATGCACCAATGATGAATATAATCATGAAATACTTTTCATGTGAAGGTAGATTTTCAAGATTTTATACTTATCATATTCGCCTCTTAATGCATTTCACTAGGGTAAGGATGTTTAACATACCCTACAACCTTTTCCAGAGCATAGATAAGATGGAATTTATTGTCTAGAAAAGGGTGTATTAACATCAAATGAGAATTATTTTCCATCATTCCCTCGTTAAAATCATATTCCTCTATAATCTCAATGAACTAAACATTGCATCGAGTACCTTCATAGCAAATGATATATTCAGAGAGCCATCTACTCAGAATGCACAAAATGTGCCTTCATCATCTCAGCCATCTACTTCCATCCCTCCATCTCAGGCCATAGCACATTCATCATCATTAGATCACTCCCTTTCACCCATTTCACCTCCTTCATCTACATTTCATCATGACATTGGATCACCTAGCAGGATTGAGGTCAGTGAACCTAAGAGGGCTAATGTGGTTGAGGTTAAGCCATTGCCAAAAACCTACCAGAGAGGTCATAGACATGTGTTTTCTCCACAAATATTGGAAGGGGACATGCTTTCTAAATTGACAAAGAAGGTGGAAAAAGGCGAAGAAAAGGTAATTGAGGTAGAAATTTAGCCAAAGGTTAGAAATGAAGAAAACCTCCATAAGACTGAGCATGATTTTGAGCTTTTTGACCTAGATGAGGATGAAGATGATAAAATCACTAGTGCATTCATCAAAGGTAAGGATAAGAATATTAGAGAGCTCCAAACTAATCTTGACAGGGCCAAGTATGTCATAAAATTCCTTGATCGGGAGAACCAATAGTTGAAAACAAAACATACCATTGATGAGGTGAAATTCATCACTGCTCAAAGGGAGGCTGAAAAGTCAAAATTTATGCTAGATGAGACAGTTGAAAATTATGGGTTGATTTATGAACAAGATTAAAAATCACCTAGAGGCAGGCCTAGAACTAGAGAGATGAAAAGAGCTCTAGCTCTAGAAGGACAAAAAGAGCCTCAGATTGCTAGTCAGCTAACCCTAAATGAGAAACTTGCAATGGTGATCAATGAAAATAGGGAGCCATGGCTTGATAGATCCAGTAATTATTTGGAGAATTATTTGGAAAAGTATAACATAGACAATTACCTATTGAGGACGAAGGTCAAGCATCATGCCCAAAAGGAGAAACTTGCAATGACCAAGCTCAAAAGAGGCAATGCAAAGGTCGAGGCATTGACAATGGTGGAGGAGAAAAGAAAGTTAGACATACTTGTAGAGGCTTCCTCCAAGCCTATCCACCTCACCAAAACTCTTTCCACCAATTTTGATGCATTTTGAAACATTTTTTCAAAATCCGTGTTTTCTGATTTTTTCTGAACAAGCACATATAAAAAATTAGGTCATATGCGCAACACCCTAGGTGTTTCACAAATGTTTGGGGCACTTTTTGAGGGAAATTAGACCACCAATGGATTCCTAAGGACAAATGAATTCCAAAAAACAAATTTTCCAACCTTGATTTGCCGATTTGGCAGGTGAAAAGGGAAAAAAACTAGCTAAAAATCACATTCATTAGGGGAATTTTGAGGTCTAAAATGGGCCTCCTAAGGAAATATTAAAATAATAGCTAAACCAATAAAATAATATTTATGAATTTTCAATTCATTTTTTGTACCACAATTCATGTAACCATAGTTAAATTCAATTCAAAAGTTGTACCAAAATAAAATTAATAAAAAAATTGTATTGATGTGACTATAAATAAGAATGAGCTTTTCAAGAAAAAGTCATTATCATTGAAAAACTAATTCATTTTTCCTTTGTACTTAAATAACTTAAAATAAAATATTATATAAATTTATAAATTCTTAATTATATTATATGATATTAATTAAAATTTATATTATTTAGGACATAAAAAACTCCTTTGAGCTCTGAGTGCCTGGCTAGGGTTTCTTCACATCCTGCAATGGCGTTGTCCTTTCTGCCAAAGAATAGCCAGTAGTTCTGCAGACACAAGGTGCAGTAAGCTCGTGGAGTTCTACGCATGGACCATGGCATCCGCTCTGGGGGGAGGCGATCAGCTTCCCCCTACAAAGGAAGATCGAAACAAAGTAGCATCTGATCAGGGCAGATCTACTCCTGACACATAAGGAACAGACCAGGACAAGGAAACACCCCAAACGTAGGAAACCGAGGCCACTCGAAACACCCCTGCAACATCTTCCATTACATGCAAGCCCATAGCTGCTGAAAGACCAAATATTGACCTCCCAAGTCACCGCATAAATGCTCAAATCCAGTACATGAAAAACCATGCACTCATCGGGAAGTTCATTGGTTTCTGGCCCATTGAAAAATCGTTACAGGGATGGATTGCTACAAAATGGAAGCCTAAGGGACACGTTATGCTTCAGTTAGGGCCAAAAGGCTTCTTCAATGTTGTATTCAACTGCTTTGAGGATCGAAACAGATTTTTGGATCAGGGGCCTTACTTCTTTAACTCCGTCGGCCTACACCTAAGAGGCTGGGTAGAACGCTTCAACCCGGACAAAGAAAATTTCAACTGGGCCCCATTTTGGATACGGCTATATTCGCTCCCGCTGGAATATTGGGATGAAGAATCCCTCACAACCATAGGCAGAGGACTGGGCTAATTCATCAAGATAGCTGAAGAAACAAAGCTTCGAAGGTACACTTCTTATGCGCGAATCTGTGTCTACATGCAGTTAGACAGAGCTCTTCCAGATGCGGTAATTTTGTTTCATGATGACTTTGAATGGATTCATCCCATAGATTATGAACATGTACCCTTTAGATGTCGTAGATGTCATTCCCATGGGCATCTGTTTAGGGATTGTCCACTCAACGTTGCCACCAAGACCAAAGAAGCCAAAGATAAATATGAAGTGAATGGGTTCACTAAAGTTCCAAACCAAAGGCGGCATAATAAAAACCCCCTTCTAGTAGCAAAAAATCCAATCTGTGAACTAATACCCCTACTACCAGTAACAGTTTTGAACTCCTTGCTCAATCTGATCCCTCTAGGGAACTCCTGGCTCAACCCTAACCATATCAATCTGGAAAACCCTGAAAGCAGTCAACCCAGCCATATGGACGAATATTCCGAGGGCTTCTAACTGGGAGAACTTGATCTTATGGGTTTAGAATATGCATGCAGGTGCCAGGAATTTGACAAAATCAAACCTAGCCAGATTGATACCTTAGAAGTCGTACCCACCAAAGCTCAGCAACACAAGAAACTGGGTATTCAACCAGGAAGTCACTGGGATGGTTTAAAGATCATAAAAGAATCCAAGAAAAGAGGTCAGAAACTAGATTTTCAATGCACCATCATATTAGGGGAAATTTTGGTGGAGTCAGGACGATACCCCAAGCTCACGAGGTTTTTCAAACTGCTTCCAAACGTTCCCTCATGAAGCTAGTCTCATGGAACGTAAGAGGGCTAAACATCCCTAGGAAATATAGAATGATCAAAAGTATGATTCAACAAGAAAGACCTTAAATTATCTTTCTTCAAGAAATCAAGTGTAATAGTGAGGCTCTTGGAAAAATCTTCACCAAAGCCTGGCCTGGATGCACTCAGTAGTAGTAGATGCCTCTGGCTCGTCAGGAGGTCTAGCCATAATTTGGGACATGCAAGCCATAGTTCTTGGGGATTTCCATGCAGCTCATAATCTCATTCAAGCCACTTTCCATCTTATAGGTACCAATATCCATGGGCACCTCTCAAATTTCTATTTCCCTCAAGATCTGGCAAGCAAGACTGTACTATTGAATACGATGGAGATCCTAAACTCCAATAGAATGCATCCATTATGGATTTTTGGGGGTGATTTTAATATGATAACAAATCTGGAAGAAAAAACAGGGGGTCGATCGAGATTGGATCTGGATAGCTCTCACTTCAAGGATTTCATCACCCGAAGTTGGTTGATTGATCTACCTTTCTCTAATGGGATGTATGCTTGGAATAACAAAAGATCTGGAAGCCAACATATAGCCTCCAAGCTAGATCACTTTCTAATCTCTGACAATGCTATCCACCTGGGGGGAGATATCTTCAACTCCATTTTACCTATATCAGGCTTGGATCACTGGCCCATCGCCCTATAATGGCAGAGCCCTAATCAACACTTGAAGCGGCCTTTCCGTTTCGAAGCTTTCTAGCTTGATTATCCTTCCTTCAAGGATCTAGTTCACATAGCTTGGAAAAGCTTCATTCCTCTAAAAGGTTCCAAAATGTTTCAATTTCAGCAAAAACTCCAGTTCCATAAATCCCAAATTAAAATCTAGAACTACACAGTATTTGGGAATATCTTTCAAGAAAAAAATCCCTTGAACTCAAAATGGTAGAGATACAGTAGGAAATGATCAATCAAGGAAGAACAGAGCTTCTCGACACCCAGGAAAAGCGTCTTCAGCAGCAGTTGAATGAGAGATACAAACAAGAAGAAATCCTTTGGAGACAAAAATCCAGAGTTTGTTGGCTTAAGGAAGGAGAGTGAAACACAAAGTTCTTTCATCGCTCCACTATTCAATGAAGAATGCATAAATGTATTGCCCACATCACAAACCAGCTAGGAGAGTGATTGGAAAACAATGAGGATATTGAGTGCAAATTGTTGAATCACTTCAAAAATGTCCATCAAGAACCTCCAATATGCAGGCAATCAACTATCAACCAAATAACCCAACTCATTCCCAGAATGATAATTGAAGAGCATAATCAAATTCTATTGAGGCCAATTTATTTGCAGGAGGTTGAAGCAACAATGGCCCAAACTAAGATTGGTAAGGCCCCAGGCCCAGATGGCTTCACTTCAAACTTCTTTCACCATTTTTGGGATCTCATAAAATTGGAATTCTGGAAATTAGTGGAAGAATCAAGATCAACACATTGGTTGCGTCCCTCTCTCAATGCTACTTTCATAGCTCTGGTTCCAAAGGAATATCAACCAAGCAAGCCAGACAATTTCCGCCCCATTGCCTTATGCAACGTGATTTACAAGGTAATCTCAAAATTCATTGCCAATCAACTCAAGCCACTTCTACCTATGCTCATTTCGCTAGAAAAAACTGGATACGTGGAAGGTCGAAAAATCTTGGATGGGATTATCTTAACGCATGAAGGCATCCACTCTTTAAAGGTCAGCAAAAAAGCAGGTATGCTTCTTAAAATAGATCTATCAAAGGCTTTCGATAAATTGAGTGGACATATATTCAAAATATTCTAGAGTATTTTGGTTTCAATCAAATGTGGATAAGATGGGTCATGAACCTCATCTCCTCCACCTTCTACTCCATTTTGATTAATGGGATTCCTTCTCATCCATTTTCCCCCTCCAGGGGCATCAGAAAAAGAGATCCATTATCTCCCTTCCTCTTTGTGCTTATGGCAGAAGGCCTTGGGCGGCTCATTCAAAATGCTCTTCAAACCCAGAAGCTGAAAGGCATCTCTCTTCATGGCTCCCCTACTACCAACCATTATAAATTTGTGGATGATAACATGCTTTTTGGCCATCCTTCAGTGCAAGAAGCTCTCTCCTTCAAATCCATCCTGAATTTTGTTTCTGAATCCTTTGGCACCTCTGTTAACGCTGCCAAATCTCAAATTTTTTTCTTCAACACTCTTTCTCAAACCCAAGCCAACATTGCTCATATCCTCAGATTTTCCATCGCCACCCTTCTTGCTAAATACCTTGGAGCCCCCCTTATAGATTCTGCTATCAAGCATTCTTCTTGGAACATTCTCCTTGAAAAGCTGGAAGCTCGTCTTTCCTCTTGGACCTTCAGAGCTCTCAACTTGGCTAGCCGAGTCATTCTCATCAAGGCAGTCCTAAAATCCATTCCTTTATACCTTTTTTTGGTTTTGGCAGCACCAAAATGGGTTCTCAAGCAAATAAAAGCCTTGCAACACAAATTCTTCTAGGGATCTTCTGGCCAGAATCAGAAATGGGCTTTAGTAAACTGGAGCACAGTGTGCGCTCCAAAAGAAGTCAGAGGACTTGGACTCAGGGATCCAACTCAAAGAAACAGAGTCATGGGAGCTAGAATCTGGTGGAAATGGATGTCCAATCCAAGCACGCCTTGGGCCAAACTATGGATAGCGAAATATGCTAACAACAGACCCTCAGAAGAATTGATACAACTCTCCCCTGAGGTTTCTGGCTCTTTAATATGGTCAGCTGCCAAAAAACACAGTGCTCTGATTCAACAACACAGATTCTGGGAAATTCGTAATGGAGGCTCAGCCAGATTCTGGATGGACGCATTACAGCAAAAACCAAAGATATCCGATATTCTCAATCAACTCAATATGGACAACACAATCACTCAGCCTGAAGACAAGGTCAATCAGCACTGGCTTATGGCGAATAACAACGAGTTCAGGCAATGGAAGCAGTTTGCTCTTATTTCCCCCCAAGTTCAGGAAGATATCAGGGAAGCCCTTACCTCAGATTTAAAGCAAAGAAATATCAGATGGTCAGAAGATCCAGACATTCTTAGATGGGGCCATACAACAAAAGGAATGTTCTCCACCAAAGAAGCCTATACTTTGATGCTTGCTTCCACCAATCCTCCTGATCCACTATGGAAGCGTGTTTGGGCTTCTGGTACTTGGCCCAAAGTATCAAATTTCCTTTGGCTTCTCAGCCACAAGAGAATTATCACTTGGGATAACTTGATTAAAAGGGCTTCGTTGGGCCATCACATTGCCCCAATTGCAACCAAAGCAACGAAACAACTCAGCATCTCATGATCTCTTGTACTCTAGAAAATACACTTTGGGAGAAAATTAGATTTCACTACCGAAAGAGCAAACCTATGGGTGATCTAATTTGCGCTATTAGCAACTAGCTCATGCTTCCCTATTCTAGTGCACTTCTCAACTCTCTTTGGAAACTCATCCCTGGCCTTCTATATTGGTCGATCTAGAAAGAAAGGAACAAAAGAGTATTCAGAAACCAAACTATGCCTATAGAGACAATTTGGAGTACCTTCAGCAATAATCTTCAAGAGTCCCTAGCTCTTCTCAGCTGGAAGGAAGAGGAAATCCCCACAAAGCCTCAGGAAATTGCTATCTGGGAGAACTAGCGACTCAAAATCAATCCAACCCCATCTACTTCGGCAAGGAATATCCAAAGGATCCCGGATCGCTGGACTCCATCCCCTACAGGAGTAGACAAACTAAATTTCGATGGGGCTTCTAAGGGCAATCCCGGACAGGCTGTATTTGATGGTATATTAAGAGACTCCAAAGGAGCTACTCTAAAAATCTACTTTGGTTCTCTTGGTTGGGAAATAGACAATTGCATGGAGTTAGAAGGCCTATGGCAAGGTCTCTGCTTAGCTCAACAAAACAACTTCTTTCCCACTGTTGTCGAAGGAGACTCATAGGTGCTCATCAACATTTATAATCAATTGCTCTCGGGATCCTCTGCCGCTAAGGTCTCCACCAGTTGGCGATTAATAGCCAGAATCAAAATTCTGGAAGCGTGGCTCAAGATCAACAATGATGTCTCTTTCACTCGCATCAAGCGGGATGGCAAAAAGGTAGCCAACTTCCTGGCTAATCTGGGAGTTGAAAGCATATATACTCTCAATCATGGCCCTCTCAGCATTATCCATGAAAATGAAAAACTACAGGAATGCAGCACCCTGGTGCATAATGACTCCTCAGCTTTGTATGCGGATGACACCCGGGCATGATGGGATGCCCGTCCCAAGCCGCATCCCAAGGGCGATGGCGTGGGGTGGCCATGTGGCCTCCCATAGAAGCATTAATGTTGTCATTAAGTCCACCACCTTATGATCAATTAATTTCATTCTCTCGAACCGTCGCCGCCCTGTGCACCTCCCCTGGTTCATTATGGTTTTCGATTTTGAGTTTGAAATGCTGTATGGCGAGCGCTCCATCTGCAGATCCATTGTCCCACAAAGAGGTTCCTGCTCGCCTGCCTGTGTCGATCCAACCACTCGAACGCAGACTAGTAGGCATTGTGTGCTTCTCTTTTGTTTGGAAACTATCCTAGAGTGTCATTTTTCACAAAGCAGCCTCTGTTGCTCGAATTCCCTGCTTGTCTCCCCCAGCTCCTCTATGCTGATTCTCCTCTGTCCATCCCACAAGCGACGCTGGGAGCTTTTCCCTGTCACCATGCCTAGACTGCGCCATAGGATGCGATGTCGATGTGAGAGCAGTCGTGGCCACACCATCCGTTCTCGGTCCTCCCCTAGCTCAGATTCCCCCTCTGATGACTTCTCCTGTGACCACATTCCAGAGACGCAGAGCCGCAGGGAAAGACTTCATTTTAATTAATATTCTCACCGCTTCCCGAGCTCTCCACCTCCCCATGTGCCTTCTACTACACCTCCTGTGCCTCATGCTCGCCACTCTGGTGCCTCTCTCGCCCCCTCTCCATCAGCCTCTATTCCCCTATGAAAATCCTCTCAACGAGCAGAGTTCTGTTTTGATTTTTTGTTGGATAAACCGATCATTACTGCCTATGTCACAGTCACTATCCGGGAGGATATTTCCTACCCCGCACCCTCCTCTGTCGATTCCCCTGGCACCTTTGTCGTTATCCCTGGCCCTCTGCTGCCCCTGCTCCCATGCCTACAGAAGAAGCCAAGGTTTCTTTGGCACAACTGAAGATCTCCCGTGATGAGACAATGCAGGTTCAGGTGAAGGATGACAAAGGCAAAGATACCGCAACTCCCTCTACAGATTATGGCGGAAGAAGTGATGAGTACAGATGAATAATTTTGGAGGAGCCTCCTTCTCCATCCAATGATCAGTAGCCGGGACGACCTTCAGCGGATTTTGATCCTACAGCCCAGGTTTCCAAGGCTGATTTTTGTTTTTATGCTTAATTTCCCTCTGCTGGCAGAGTGGACTATCTTTTTACTTGTTCTTTTTTCAAACTATTTTTCTCAAATTCTGGTTTCCCCCATGAGGGCGGCAAGACTTAACTCTCAGGGACTGTTTTCCCCTCTGTGGGCAGTACAAAATCTTGATTTTCATCGCTATCAGGCCCTGCTCTCAGGCTTTCTCAGCTGAGGTAGTGGCAGTTTTGTATTATTATGTTACATATAAATAGATTTAGAATTACTCCAAAAGAAAAAAAAAGAAAAAAATTATATTATTTAAATTGTATAATAACATGTAACTAATATACTATATAAGAATAATATAATATAGTATAATAAATGTATAGGGATATGCATTGTTTCTTTCAAGAAATATGAAATGACAATAATATATTTTTATTCAAAATGTATGAAATGACATTTATTATGAGTACTTTACTTTGACTTTAAAAGTACTTAGAGCACTACCATGGTTAACCATGAGTTTTTATCAACCATTGAGAATGTGACAAGTAAGTACCTTTAACTCAAGCAATGCCACCTCAACCATTAGGGATGATTTCACCCCCTAAAATTTGATTGGTTCTCATAAAGTGAATTTTGATTGTACATTTTCCTTAGAAGGCCCATTTTAGACCACAAAATTCCCCTAATGTCTACCCCTACTTTGGCCTAGGTGCAGCGCATAGATAAATCTTGGGAGAATGCAATTTTGAGGGGTCAAATCAGCATCATTTTGAAAACTAGAGGCATATTCATAAATAAGACTTGAAGGGCTTTCGAACAAGCCATCTTGGGCCTGATTTGGACACCTAAAAGTCATTCAAAATGAGCTATTAACATCCAGGGCACATATGACACAACGAGGGTTCATATGACAGAAAAATGGCGCATATGACCATTTGTTGATATCTCTGGTTTTTACTGTAATTTTTGACTTTATCTTAGAAATTGATCTTTTTACCTATGTCATTGAGCATGGTAATTTTAATTATGTTGTGGATAAGTTACCTAGGGGTATATTCATTAGGTAAAAGTTATCCTTAAGTCAAATGAATCAATTTGAATGTAATTAGGAATGAGTCACTTGGACCATCCAACACTTCAGCTTTTAGTTCAGAATTTTGTGGATCTCTTCCTCACCTCATGGATTCTACACCTCAGGATTAGTGAATTTTGTTTTGATGTCTATTTAGTGGCTTTATTCACACTAAGAAAGGGTTGGAATCAGTTTGGATGATAGCTTATTGATCAAGGAACTATTTTACTTAGTTTGGCCAGTTAATAAAGAAGAGTTGTAGCTATTTTTTGGGATACATGTGGTATGATATTTATCATTATTTTTCCTTCAATTTCATATGTTATAATGTGTTGTATTCATGTTCACTACATATTTTTTGTATGATCTCTTTCAAGTTTATAAGTAGAATACATGCTTGCTCATGCTCTGTTTAGGGAAAGTTATCATAATTTCTCCATTTTCCTTTGTTTAGGAAGAATACATCTCCCATGCTCTTCCTATCTCCTTAACAGTATTAAAACCATCTCATCACAATCGTCTTAAAGTGTTAAGCCTTATGCCTACCTTGCCCCATTGAATCTCTTCAAACCTATCTCATTTGCCCTGACCTAGCTCCCTTAACCATACTTTCATCCAACAACCTAACCAAAATCAATTATCAAAACCCATGAAATCACACCTAGCCTAAAATCCTAATCTATTTATCCTCCTAGGTTGTGTTTTGCAGAGAGATCCCTCTCCGACTTGGTAGGTCTAGCTACCAAGTTGAAAGGTTGGTTTGTGGTTACCTCTATTGGGATTCTTTATTCATCCTTAAGAATCTGGCGGAGTGATAACACTATGTTTTAATTGTTCCATTCAATTGAGTCTATGACTCTATTACCCATCAATTATATTCTTACTTTTTGTTGGATAAAATTATTTATGAGTGAAATTATTCTAATATATTAATCTTATCCTATTGAAAATAACACATTTAATCTAATATTTAGATGTACAAGATTAATACCTTGGCTTCAACATTCCTCGATAGTTTATTTCATTTAATTTGGTATTGGATTATCATCATTGGTCCCTTGACTATCAATAAATGGTCCTTTAAGTGTTCAAATTTGGATCGTTTATTCACACTATTAGGATTATGCTGGTGCCTTAGGGCTAACATTAATTATCAAAAAATTATCTCATATCTATAAGAAATCCCAATCGATATCAATTCCTATATAAATTATTTCTCCCATGCATGTCATCAAATCATTATCATGTGGGGTGAATGCACTCAATGATATTAGTATTCCAAATTCCACAAGGACCTTTACCATGTGTGTTTCCTTTCTATATAGAGTATAATATTATCTTTTGAGCTCTTTTAAACTATATTATGAGTCCTAACATGTCTATGTTACTTTTTCACCATTGAAGGTTCATCTTCCTCATTGTTGTAGCATATTAGTCTAGCAACATTATATAATTTTTCGTAGAGGATATCTTGATCATGAATTGAGATAGTATAGATGTAATTTAGCATGACATTCTGATTGTTGAACAATAGACCACTTTTATGTTCAGTGGCATGATATCCCAATTTAAGCTAGGTATTAATTTATATCTTGTACTTGACTTGATTCAGGAATATGCTTGGGAATTCTTAACCTATTAAAAAAATTATGACTATATTCTATTCTTATTTATTTTTCAAAATGATTTACTTGTAGTTTACTTAATAATGGCTTATTTCCTATAGTATTAAATGTATGCTTTGATGAGGAAGGGAAATAATGCATTTCAACCATAAGGTGCTTTTTTGGATGTATATTATGAATAATTTGTTATTAAAAGAGTTTTCTATTGCATATATGAAGTATTCCTATCCCTATAATAAATTATTCCATAACTTATTTTGGATGGAGAATCTTAATTTGACAGAGAACTTTGGAAAACCATGTAATTTGTTCGATCTTGATGATGGGAACAAATATAGTCTTGAATTTTGTTTTTAAAGTAGTAGAAAAGAGCCAATACCACATGTATGGATTTTATTCAATCAAATTTCATCAAGGAGTTCTCTTAGTATGAATTAATCAATCTTGATAGTTCTATATATTCCCAAGGCATAGATGTCATGGGATTATTCTAGTATAAAGTCAGCCTACCTTTCCTATAAAAACCTTAGAAGGATCTTAAAATGGTTTTAAATTCCTCTTTCACATGGCATTCATATATCTCCCTTACATAGTCCTAAACTTATCCTAGTTTGATTATAATCTTCTTTTAGTTCAAATGTTTTCCAATTTGAATCACTTATTCATCTAGACCAATTCATTTCTAGGATATTCAAGAGGAGAAATGTTGAAAAATTTCAATACCATGGCACAAGAGCTGAGACGTGAAGAGGAATTATCAATATTGATAATATACCTTTTTCTCATAAGTAGAATGGAATTGGTTCCCTCTCACAATAACAAAGGTATGGATCTGATAAATGTAATCTCTTCTTCATGTTGGTAATATATCCTTTCTTTTGCCTCAAATTACTTGTGTTGATATAATTTCATTTTTCATGCTTTTGTCTCAAAAAACATTGTAATTAAATATCATTACGGGAATTTTGAGTTCTAAAATGAGCTTATTAAATGATCAAAATCTAGACTGTGGGCAAAAATTTGCCAAAAAAAAATTCTCAATATCACACTAAACTAGAGTGACTAGATTGGACCTATCGTCAGAAATCTGGTGCACTTTGTTTCACTCAAAATGGACTCTATATGTGAAATTTATAGCATGTTGATCGCCATGCCAAATAGGCGAATTTTTAAAACAAAATGGGTCAAATAGGGTCAAAGGTAAAAATTTGGGTATTTCTCTAGCTAAATGATAGGATGAAAAGTGTCAATTTCTAAGTGGCCCAAATTTTTGGGCACATGTCAATTTTTATTGGTTTAAGTTTTAAGCCAATGGGAAGAGGACACATGCCAAGCCTTGAGGCCGCCACGTGTCCTCCCCCCCAAGGAAATTGTTTTGGTTAATATCCAAAGTCCAAATTATGTCATAATATTCTAAGGTTAGATTTTAATTATTAAAGGTTAGATGGAGCAAAAGTTTTGGGTGGAGATCGGGGTCAAATCCGCGATCTCCCCCATACAAGCGATGATACTTACCACCAATCCGTGCTAACAAGTCTTAACATAATACGACGCTAGCATCTATTTGAAGTTTAAAAAATGTTGTGGTGGGGGTTTAAAGGGCCAACCCTTGATCCATGGGACCACGCCCCATAACTAGGTGGAGGGCCAAAGCTAATGGTGAAATTAGAATTTAAGCATTGGTTTAATTAACCCTTAAACATGAATTAATTTGTGCTAATCCGATTTCTAATTTGGATTTGTAAAACACGCTTAATTAGTGACAAGTATCATTTAACCAATACTTAAGATTAATTAATCCTAAGATTAATTCGGCAGAGGTTTGGAAGTTCCGCTATTTTCAGGGCCACTACCAATTTTGGTGGACTTAACTCGAGATGTTCTAGATTTGGAGGATTTTACCCAGGGAAAATTGAATGAGCCATAAATTTGGCATATTTAGACCAAATTTGGCTTAATAAGAGCCATTCCTGGATGATTTTTATGCTATGAACATGATGGTGCAGGTTGCATAGGCGTTGGAGAACTTATGTAAGTGATTTTTCCACTTTGAATATTAAATAAGCTCAGGGCCACCAGGAGAGGGGGTCATACCTAGACCATTTGAAGACCATTTTCAGAGCTTGAAGAGACTATTTTGAGGTTTCTAGGTCTTAAAAATCCAATGGAGCAGGGTTCAAATCCATTGGAGTACTTTAGGTTCATGTAATAAGAGATTTGACCATTAATCCAAAGAGGGCCTAACCAGTTGAAGCAGGTCCATGGAGATGTAGCCTAGGAGGGGTGAAATTTGTTATCATCTATTGTGTAATGTGTTTGATGTGTTTTATTTCTCTGCTATTTATTTTTTGTACATGTGTTTTTAACAACTATTTTACTTAATAAATCTCTCATAAAATACACTAAACTTGACACATAAACCCTCACATAATTGGCTAATTTGAGATGATCCTAAACACATTTTTTTTTAATACTAATGAGGGAGCTAGCACAACAAAACTAGTTTTCCCATATTTATATCAAGTTGGTATTAGAGCACAGTTTAGCTCATTTTAGCCCTGAGATGGTTTTCTAAGAATTTCTAGAGAATTAGCTATTGGTTTTGTATTGATGCAAGGAGAATTTAATTGTGTGCAAGTTTATGTGTATGAAGAGAAGGTCAAGATTGAGAGCTCAGTTCTCAAATCACAACAAAGAAGCTTTTTATGCATTGCAAGTGTGATGGAATCTTCATCAAGCATTGTTTCTAGTCAATCTTCCTTAGCAAAACTCTTTGATAAAGAGATGTTGCAGAAGCTCCACATAATGAATGATATGGTGCAAGAAATGTATGAATATAAGAGGGAGAGAATTATACTTCAGGAGAAGTTGATTTCCATGAAGGAAGAGAAGAAAGAAATTATTGAAAAGATGCATGAGATGGAGACTGAGCTCCATATTTCAAATGAAAATCTAGCAAGGTTGCATGAAATGGAGACTCAACTCCATGATGCCAAAGAAACTCTAGCCAAGTATGTGCATGAAAAAGAGGTATGAAATTAAACTTTATCTTCTATTTCCTCATAAAATGAATGTGTATGTGCTTTTTAAAGACATGCTAGAGGAATAGGGTCCAAATTATTGATGAAAATGGGCTATGAAGGTAAAGGGTTAGGCAAACATGCATAAGGCATAGTTGAGCCAATTGTTGTTGAGGAAAGGCCTAGATATTTGGGTATTGGTTATGGAAAACATGATGGAGAATGCTCCAAAGCCAAGGGAACATGAAGGTGTTCCAGGAAGGAATTTCATTAAATGTTCATTACCTCAAGCTTGTGAAGATTGTGTTCATGATGAATGAAAACTTTTTACACCCACTTTGCAAGAAGATGCTCATAAGAATGCAACTAATGAGAATGGAAAACAAGAGGATGTTGATAGTTCTAAGTTAATTGAAGCCATTGTTGGTATTTATAAGAGAGCCACTACCTCATTAAATTAACCTCATCAAGAAGGTGACAAAGGTGAATGCTCAAGGTATAAATCTGCCTTTAATCATGTTGCTTTTGATTATCATAAACATGGTAAATCTTCACATAATATTTGGATGAAATTTGCATGTTCCTTTTGTGGTATGAATAACCATACTATTTCAAGGTGTTGGAAGAAGATAGCCATGCACAAGAAACTTTTGAAACAAAAGAGATAGAAATCCAAAGGTCCATTGGATAATGGAAACCATGTTGAAAAGAAGATGCAATTGTTTTGCACTCATTTCCATAAGCAAGGTCATCTTGTATACAAGCGTTGGACTTTGTATCCAACAATTCATCCAAAACATTTGAAGGTGGAGAGAGAGATTAACAAGAATGAAAAAGAGGATTCCATAATTGATGTGGGTCAGGATGATTCACATGATGAAGTGCAGTTGAAAGAAGCGCCATTGAAATGGTTTGGCAAGAGATGGTTAGATTTCTTATCCAATTAAGGCCTTGCATGTATTTTGATGATTGACGCAAATCTTGCCTATTTGATGCATTTATTTTCCAATTGAATGCATGTTTCATGTTTATGCCATGAAGGTGTTTGAAAATTAGAGTCTTTATGTCATTTTTTTCTTATGTTTTCCATTGCAAGAACCAATCAGGTGAGTTCACTTCAATTGAGAGCGACGGAAGCGATGAAGGGAGGTGAAGAAAATCGGACATATTACAAGTAGGTTTTTTCCCTTATCTATTCATCTTAAGGAAAAGGTCAAATATCTTTCTTTCTGTTGTTCTAAGTGTGACCACCACACTTAGGGAAAGCATACTTATCTTTAGGTTTGATTTCCATAAAACAAATTGGTGACCATACTAGGGATCGACATATCATCCCTAGTGGTTTTAACCTTATCCATAAGCCTTTACTAGACTTTACCTTCGTAATTTAAGTCATTTGGATGTGTTTTAGTGAAAGTAGTGTGTTTTATTTCTTTTTTAGAGTTCCCTCTCGCACCAACACACTATTGCTCTTGACACAATGCTGAGCATAGCACTGTTGGCTTAGAGACATTGCTCTGTAATGCACTGTCTCCCACTCTGGGGTGCGTTGCCTCTGTGACCAGCCAAAATCTATCATATTTTGTCTTTTGCAATTTATTTTAGTGTTTTGTTTGCTGAAGTTTCAATTGACTGATTACCTCTAGCGACCAGATTTCCACTACTATTTTTGCCTCACTTTGGATATTTGTTTGATAAATATTTCTTTTTGTTTTCTTTATCATTGTCGAATAGATCCAAAGTTAAAATTCTGCATTTGATCAGTTCTCTATTTTCTGAAAGAGGAATTGGAATTTTAGTCTTCATTTCTCTTCAAATTATTGAGTGATTGTTTCAGGGTAGCTAGTTTTTCATTGTCAAAAATCAAATCCAAACGAATGCTTATCATTTTAATTTCATTCTAGGAATGTTAAATACATCTCGCGGTGAACCTAAAATACAAAATCATAAGAAAGATCAACATAAAATTTATCTCAATTTATCTATGGAAGCATTGTAACTTAACAATAACATTTAGAGGTCTAGGCTAGAAACATGTTTTGGCATCGTTAAACATAGTAGTTGTGGTTAATTATCTATGATACATTCCGAGTGTGAGACCTCATTCCACGCACGTAAGTATATCAGAGCTCATCCACGTACTTTCGGGTATATCAAGTGATGTTCTAGTACAAAAAGTATAAGGGGATGCTCTCACTATGCCGTTTCGCACTAGACAACACTAATACAGATTGGGGATCCACATACCATCAAGTATATTTGGGAGGACAACTTTAGGTTTCTTACCATCCATAGGTAACTGAGTCAGCCACCTTGTACACTATGATACACCGAACACAACATTCAGGGAGATTTCCTGCATGTACATAAGTCCTTAGTTTACTGGGGCGGTATATTGCAATTCACAGTTTCTTGGTAAACTTTTTTCCTATAATTACCCTCTTTTTGTTTTTTTTTGTATTAAAATCAATCAGCAATCATGTAAGAAGATCAACCCTTTCCCCATCGTTCGTGTAGGACAACCAATAAACCATCTTTACCGCCAGAAGCTACACTTAGTAGATGAAGGCAAGTCGTCCTACCGAGTCTAGTACCTCCGGAACCTTTGGTGCTACATAGTCATCTAATTTACCAGAGTCATCTAATCCTTTGAGTACCAAATCTTGAGTCGTTCGACCGATCCCAGTTTATCTGCTACTATCGAGACGGAACCCTCATAGTTACTTGAGGACACTGAAATTAAATCCAGTGAAGAGGTAAATCCAAAACCCAAGCTTGTTCAACTAGAATTCAATCCAAAACCTACTTTTCTTTTACTAGAACATCTTGATCCCAAAGTTGAACAACAAAAAGTTATTCCCATGCAATCGTATTATCCTTAATCACCCATAACCATTGAGTCTTCCTCTTTACCACAGATTTTACTGCCTGAAATTTATCTCGGGCCTAACGGTGAAGTACTTCCACCTGGTTTGATTTAAATTGAGGAAGAACTTCACGAAGAGGAAACCCCTTCATCTCCCACTCATTTTGGGTCAAGGCTTCATTTGTATCTATCTTTTCCTCATTTGACCTACTTTGCTTCTGTTGATCCTATTTATTCTCAATTTTCCGTAGATTCGTTAGAGTATTTGATGGGTTATTTAACCATGGCTGAGATAGCATCCCAGACTATACCATCTGTTACAGCAATGACAACATCTACTGTTGCTTCCTCTTCAATGTTTTCTATGAAACCTGAGTCTCATCTTTATGGTGGTCTGTTCATCCCACTAGGTTACCAGGCTTTAAATGGAACCTACTATGGTGTCTCCTCTAGTCCATGGACTTCACCCATGTCATCATCTGGAATTCTATCTGGTTCATATCTTATGAGTATTGAATAACCTGATCCTTTATTGACATCATCAACTCAATATTAGGCTGGTCCATCCAATTACCGCCCATGTTATCCAGTATCTGTTGGATTACCCTCAAATGAAAGTCATTATGTGCAATATTCTTATACTCCATATCCTGGGGGGAAACAGATGTTCGGGCCATATGGAAGTTCTCTGTCGTTTTTAGGTTAATCATATGCTGGAATGTATGTTTTTCAATGGCAGCCTAATTTGCATGTTCAACTGCAAACAGGTGTGTATGAATATAAACTAGTTCAACCTATTGGACCTATGTCTACTACGCCTGTTATTACTTCTATGGTTGTTGCTTAGTCTTCTCAAGCGGATCCTTTAACCCCTGACCCTCAAGTTTCAAGTCTACAGACTCTGTCTTCCCAAGCCATTATTCAAAAACCATATGTATCATAATTTCACAACTGCAGGCTAGTTTACGTTTGTCACAGGCTTCTACTTGTCCCGTCTATTCACAACTTGGTCCAAATTATCTCGGCAAACAACATTTTTATCAAATTCCACGGTAACCCAAACAACCATTACAACAGTTTCAAGCTTATCCAGGTCCTGGTCAACAAGCCTACTGCTATTTGGGTTACAAACAACAAAATCCATTTGTTGGTACATGACAACCTATTTTTGAGGCAATTCCATCTTATCCTAGTTATTCTCAACCTGACCTAAATCGACAGTTGTCGTTTTTTGAAAAATTAGAGTTACCTGATTAAAACTGGCTCATCAATAATCCCATTCATTATTTACCTTGGTGGCCTGTGATTCCTCATAAATAACCCTACGAAATTCCAAAATTAAATAGAAATTTTGGAGAAGACCCTTTTACGCACGTTATGACTTACCATTTATGGTGTTCATCGAATTCCTTAAATGATGATTCTGTTAGATTTCTGTATTTTACAATGAATGCTTACTGGTCCAGCTGTGAAGTGGTACATTTAATTACAACGAGCTTATTTTGATAACTTTAAAACTTTAGCCACTACTTTTTTAACCCACTTCCAGTTACCCATCATATATGAAACTGGAACGAAACTTTTGACTAGCTTTAAACAAACCATTGCTACTCATATATCAGGTCATATAGATGAGTGGCATCATAGTCATCGAATGGTTAAACATTTTTTCCTGATCTGATTTTGGCTTAGTGGTTTATAAAGTCCTTGTTGCCATCTATCACTGAGGATGTGGCCAAACACAGTATTTTCACTGAAGAGAAAATAATTTCTCATGCCCAGTATCTGGATTTGATTTATACTCAGTTTGGAAAGCTCTATGGAAAGATTCCAAATGCATTATGACTAAATTTTATTGTTCCTCCTTCTCCATCTAGTAAGGGCATTCATGTCGGCGATGGTGTAATTGGTTCTACTAGCACTCTGGTAGCAAGTCAACCATCTAGATCTATGCTTTCTCTTTCAAATCGAAACCCTATTGCATCTGATCCTATGTCTTCTTCTGAAATAAATGTCGTGTCATTTGAAAAAGGAAAAAGTGAAAAGAAACCTAGAAGTAAGAAGAAGGGGAAAGATAAGAAGAAATCAAATTCACCCATGTAGGAAAAATCATTTGATTCATCCGTTTCTTTTCGAAAACCTTGTTACCCTTGCTTGATATGTAATGAGGAGCATTTTACATGAGATTTTCCTCATCGCTCAGAAGTCTCAAAGATTCTTAAGAATTATGCTGCATATGCAATGTTGAAAAATCATTTTTTGAACCGAGAAACCCATATGGTTTCTACAAATCTCACTTGTAGTTCGCAAGTGCTTATGTTATCTACCACTAATGATCAGATTTGGATCAAGGACCTAGGTGATAGCTCAAATATCAAAGTGTTCGAAAGTGTGTCAAACCTAATTGACCAAATAGATCTCGTCTTCCTTATTCCAGTGCCTCGAACATTTCAAAAAATTGACACCGTATGAAGAAGTTATCTTGATTTGAAAATTCCAGTAAAATTTAATTTTAGACATTTGACTAGGGTTGACTGGGTTTTTGAAAAAGTCAAAAAAAAATATTCCATGGAATATTCCTAAAATATTCCTAGAATATTCCTCGTAATATTCCCTGGAATATTCCTTCCATACCAGTAGTTGAAGTACAAGTTTGACATTATTAGTGGGCATACAGATTTGAAGGTCCAATAATAAGGCGCCACATGGCCAGCCCTGAGGTCACCACGTGGCCCTTGAACAATGTTTCAAAATTTTGGTGGAGGGCCTGAGGATCAATAACGCGACCTCCTACATAGTACTCTGATGCTTTACGATCTACCCTATGGTTTGGTTCTTAACCATATTAGTTCACATGTTTTATTTAAAAATTGTTGAAATCGCAATTGGGGGAGCAGAGGGGTCAGCCCCTCCCCATATGGCCATAGTCCAAGAACCCTGGGCTAATCACTGGTGCAAACCTTAAACCGTCCACAAATGTTGGTGTTAAAATTTTTGGTTCACATGGCATGGCTTTAAATGCCAATAAGCCTGCCAGCAGTTACAGCCGTCATCAGTTTCGGGAATAGTCACATGGTAATGTGACATAAATTGTAATCGATAGTTAAACCTCCCGAAGTCTCCACAACATTTATGTTAGGACTATCACATGCAACGGTAAAATTTTAATTCTAACAACTTATTCAGTGGTTAGACTAGTAGGCACGCCCTTTTTTTAAAAGATCATTATTTTATCTCCAGTTAACTTGAGTGCCCCAGATTTAGTGGAGTTTTCCTAGGGGGTTAATGGAAAAAAATGTTTATGCACTATATTGAGCATGAATTGACCATTCTGGGAGTGTTAATAGTCAATTTCGAATTTATTCGACATTCCAGACTGATTGGTGAGGGTTGCAGAGAAATCAATAGACCTTTGAGCATTGTTTTTCTTTAGTGAAGTCTAGGGGCCACTAGGGCCAGCAGGAGCTAGCAACAGAAAGAGGCCTAGCTAGGGTAGCCAGAGGCCTTACTTAGGAAACCAAAAGTCATTTTTCGATGTTTCAGAAATTATGGAACTAATAGTGAGGTTTGTAGAGCTATTATTAGACTTTTGAAGGCTAATATGCCTCAGAGAAGTTCCAAGGGCCACTAGGTATTAACAGTAGAATGAAGCCTTTCCAGAGCAACCATTATCCATTCTCAGCAAACCAATAGTCTATTCTGACTATTTTGAAACTTCTAAATCCAGTGGAGTGATTTTCAGAAGATTTTGAAGAATTTTGAAGGTTGATGTGCTTCAGAGAAGTTTTCACTGAACCCAGAGCTAGGGGTTGCCACTAGGTGTTCGAGGCGTAATCGGAGCAGTTGGAGGCCAATTTCAGTAAATGAATAGTCTATTATGACTATTTTGGACATTATGAATCCATGGAATGGATTTTCAGAGTCATTTGGAGAATTCTGAAGGTTGAGAAGCCACAGGGAATTTTCGAGTAGACCAAGGCCAACAGTGGATGGAGGCCTAGATTGGGGAGCCAGAGCTCATTTGGAGCAAATGAACAGCCTATTTTGGATTTCTGATATATGCTAGAGACATTAGGTGAGGTTTCAAGGACACAAAAGGATTTCTTAAGGATTTAGTACCACACATAAGCTCAGGGAAGCTTAAGGGTGCCGATAGAAGAGGTCAAGTCTAAGGGATTCTAGGTCTATCTTCAGAGTGATTGCAACCATTCTAGGGGTATGATGGTATTCTAAACCCATTGGTTCAGTTCATATAACCATTGGAGTTAATTATATACTTGTAAAAGGAATTTTTCCATAATTATCCCAAAGAGCCAAGTTAGTTGACAAAGGCTCAAGGAGACGTAGCCTACGATATTCCGGTGAACTCTTCTATTAAATTTGTTTTTATTTGTTGATTCTTATTTGCTGCACTTTATGGTTGCTTTAAATTCTTAATATCTGCAAAAACAAATTTGGTATCAAAGCACTAGGTTTCTTTCTTGACAAATAACTAGGTTTCTTGCTTGAAAAAGCACTAGGTTGCTTGCTTGACAGAGCACTAGGTTTCTTGTTTGACTTGAAAGGTGTTTAAGAGTGCAAATAATTTAACTATTTGCAAATCGACTATTTCTTACAAGTTTGAGTTTTCTAGAGGTGAAGGGGAGCTACTGATAGCTAAGTCTAGAAGAGGACAAGAAGGAAGAAGGTTGAAAGCATTTTCCTTACCCAAAGGACCTCAAGGCAACCCTTGAAGCACAATCCCTCTTGAAAATTGTTTGCAAAAGGCTGCATGAAGAAGAGACACAAGCTACATAAAAGAGCTTGAATCTACATCCATATTTTTGAAGCTTTGTCAAAATTTTTTGAAGCTTTGAGAATTGTTGTTGAAGTTATTTAGTTCATTTACATAATGATGAAAACTTCTTCAAGTGAGCTTTCTAAATCCTCTTTCACAATATTCTTTGATGAAGAGATGAAGTGAGACTTCTACATCCTGAAGGATATGGTGTAAATCATGTATGAAGATGGAAGGGAAAGCACTAGACTTCATGAGAAATTGGTTGCTATGAAGCAAGATAAAGAAGGAATTATTCAAAGAATGCATGAGATGGAGATGCATCTCCATCAAGCCCAAGAGGCTTTAAACAAAAACATGCTTGAAGAAGAGGTAAATCACTCAAATTTGTTTTCAAATTCCTTTTCAGATAGATGTGTAGGTTCATTTGAAAAGCACACTAGAGGTATAGGGTCCAAGTTGATGTAAAAAATGGAATATGAAGGCAAGGGTCTAGGAAAACATGCACAAGGCATGATTGATCCTATTTTGGTTGAGGAAATGCTGAAGAAGTTTGGTCTAGGCTATGTTCAATCTTATGGCGAAAAATCTACAGCCATGAAGGCAATTGAGACAAATTAAAGAACTTTGGTTGCAAGTTCTAAATCACAAACATGTCAAGTTTTTTTCCAAGTTGATTGCCATTGTTTGAAGCCTATGTTGCAACAAGATTTTTGCAGAAATGTAGCTTATGGTGAGCACGAGATTTCCAACAGTTATCAAGACATGAACACTAATGTTAGTCTTCAAAAGAAAGCTGGAAATTGTTCAATTTGATCTCCTCAATAAGGTAAAAAACATGGACATGCAAAGCAACATTTGAGGTATAATTCTTCCCATAGTCAAGTTGATTATTTTTCTATTAATCATGGCAAATATGCATGCATGAAAGGAAGAAAGATTTGATGTTCCTATTGTGTTATGTGTAACCATGAAGTGTCAAAATGTTGGAAGAGGATGAAGGCATACAGGAAATAGTCAGGGAAAAGGAAACTGGCTCTAAAGGTGAAAAAGACTTGCACAAATTGCCATAAGAGGGGACATTTAATTTCCCAATGTTGGAAATTGCAACCAACTAATCGTCCCAAGAATTTGAAGAAAGAGGAGAAAAATACTAGAAAAATTGGAACCAAATATTCCATCATTGATGTGAGAACAGATGTTTCACAAGAAGAACATTTTCAGCAGAAAAAATCACCATGGAAGTGGGTTGGTAAGAAGTGGTTTGACTTCTTAACTCAGTAAGACATACATTCATTTGTACATATGCAAATTTCAGTTATGTATGCATTTTTGTTGAAAAATTATGGTTTTTTGAGCCACCTTCGATCGATGATCAAGGAAGTGATGTTCAACTACCTTCAATTGAAAATTTCTCCCCAGAAATTTCTGAATGAGTTCAAGGAAGATACAGTTCCTGATAGGAGGACAAGAGCATTCAAGAAGGGAAGTGTTGACTACCTTCAAGTCGGGGCTCAAAGGCACTAAGCCAAGCAAGACAAAGTGTAAGGAGGCTAGAAATGTGAGGGTGTTGTACTCTCATCTAATGAATAGATAATCAAGTCTTTTGGGGTCCAAAAGATTCCTAATGGGATGGAGTGATCATATTTGGAACAAGAACTTAAGTGATAGCTCAAATTTCAAAGTGTTCGAAAGTGTGTTGAACCTAAGCAAGTGAATAGATCTCATATTTGTGTTTCCAGTGCCGTGAACAATTTGAAAAAATGACACCGCGGTATGAAGAAGTTATCGTGATTTGAAAAATCCAGTAAACTGCAATTTTAGACATTTTACTAGGGTTGACTGGGTTTTTGAAAAAGTCAAAAAAAGAATATTGTAGGGAATATCCCCCAAAATATTCCTTCCGGACTAGTAGTTGAAGGACAAGTGTAACATTATTAGTAGGCATATGGAATTGAAGGTCCAATGATAAGGCACCACGTGGCCAGCCCTAAGGCTACCAAGTAGCCCTTGAACATTGTTTCAAAATTTTGGTTGAGGGCTGAAGGATCGATTGCGCAAACTCCTGCATAAAATGCTAGTGATTTACCATCTCCCATATGGTTTGGGTATTAACCATATTAGTTCATGCATTTTATTTAACAGTCGTTGAAATCACATTTTGGGGAGTGGAGGGGCCAGCCCCTCCCCATATGGCCATAATCTAAGAACCCTAGGCTAATCACCAACACAAAACTTTAACTGTCCACAACCATTGGCATTAAAATTATGTGTTCACATGGCATGGTTTTAAATTCCAACAATTTTTCCAGCAGTTACACCCGCCGGAAATTTCAGGAGTAGTCACATGGTAACGTGACATAAATTGTAATCGACAGTTAAACCTCCCGAAGTCTCTGCGGCCTTTATGTTAATCCTATCACATGTAATGGTCAACTTCTAATTCTAATGGTTTATCCAGTGGTTAGAATGGCGGGGGCACCATTTTTGGCAAAGATCACGATTTTATCTCCAGTTAACTTGAGTGCCCTAGATTTAGTGGAGTTTTCCTAGGGGGTTACTGGACAAAACTATTTATGCTCTATCTTGAGCATGACTCGAACATTATTTGAATGTAAATAGTCAATTTCGACTTTATTGGACATTCAAAACTGATTTGTGAGGTTTGTAGAGCCATAAGAGGACTTTTGAGCATGATTTTTCTTTAGAGAAGTCTAGGGGCCATTAGGGCCACCAGGAGCCAACAACAGAAAGAGGCCTAGCCAGGGCAGCTAGAGGCCTTACTCAGGAAACAAATAGTCATTTTTGGATTTTTCAAACATTTTGGAACTAATGGTGAGGTTTTCAGAGCCAATAGAGGACTTCTGAAGGCCGATATGCTTCAGAGAAGTTCCAGGGGCCATTAGGGCCACCAGGTGCAGCAGGAGAATGAGGCCTTTCCGAAGTAGCCAGTATTCATTTTTAGGAAACCAGTAGTCTATTATGACTATTTTGAACCTTTTGAATCCAATGGAGGGATTTTCAGAAGCTTTTGAATACTTTTGAAGGTCAAGATGCTTTAGAGAAGTTTTGAGTGAACTTAGAGACAAGGTGTTCCACCAGGTGTTGTAGGCATAACTGGAGCAGCCAGAGGCCAATTTCAGTAAATGCATAGTCTATTATGACTATTTTGGACATTCTAAATCCATTGAAGGGATTTTTAGAGTCATTTGGAGACTTCTTAAGGTCGAGAATCCATAGGGAAGTTTCACGTAGACTGAGGCCAACAGTGGATGGAGGCTTAGATTGGGGAGCCAGAGCTCATTTGGAGCAAATGAATAGCCTATTTTGGATTTATGATATATGTTGGAGAAAGTAGGCAAGTTTTCAGAGACAGAAATGGATTTCTTAAGGAGTTAGTGCCACAGAGAAGCTCATGGAAACTTAAGGGTGCCGACAGAAGAGGTCAAGTCAAAGGGAACCTAGGTCTATCTTCAGAGTGATTGCAACCATTCTAGGGGTATGATGGTATTATAAGCCCATTGGTTCAGTTCATATAACAATTGGAGTTAATTATATACTTGTAAAAGAAATTTTTTCGTCATAATCCCAAAGAGCCAAGTTAGTTGACAAAGGCTCAAGGAGACGTAACCCACAATATTCGGGTGAACTCCTTTATTAATTTTTTTGTTATGTGTTGATGCTTATTTAATGCACTCTATGGTTGCTTTACATTCTTAATATCATCAAAAAAAAAAATTTAATTCCTCACACATAAGCATTAAAACAGTTAAAACACATACACCTAAATCAAGAATTCAATTCCACATAGTCAAGTATAAGCAAGGTCTTAATTTTTTTAACTGAGGGGGAGGTTCTTGCACATCACATATCAATTTATCCACCCATTTCAGATCAAATAAGCCCAAAATTGATGTTTTGGTGTCGGATCGAAGTAAAGATTACAATAATCCATTTTCATCATCGAATGGTCAGGCTACAGATCAACCTACCAGTTCGACTTCGACTTCATCTCACTCGGCTCCACCGCCTATCATTCCAGAGTTAACAATAAAGCCGCCAAAGCAAGTAGTTCATAAATTGGCTTTCAACCCTTGAGATTTTGAAACTCAAAATTATAGTTTAATAGAATATCTGGCTCAGTCACCTTCTGCTATGTCAATGATTGATTTTATTCAAAATTGTCCCTCCCAAAAGCAGGCTTTGTTTTCGGCGATTGGTGGAAGCGATCTGAAGGATTCTAATCTTGTAGTATTTAATCATGTGGGCTATGTGCCACAATTACCAGCAAAACTAGCATTCTTGATTCAAGTACATGTCCTGAATCGCTTCATTCATCAAATTTTCATTGATGAAGGTGCATATACTTGTATCATGCCTATGAGTTGCAAGAAGTCACTTGGCTCGCCGACTTTGTCACAATCACCTACGTCGTTGAAATATTTTTTCAGTCATACATTTAAGACTTGTAGAATTAATAGTAGCCTACAAGTTTAACTAAGGGGGAAATCAATTACTATTGAAGCTGAGGTCATTGACAAACCCCTTGACTACAATATATTACTTGGAAGATCATGGGTTTACGCTATGGTTACGGTAGTATATAATTACTTTCGTATGGGTGTATTCCCCCATAAAGGAAGCATCACAGTCATTGATCAACTCTCTTTCTTCGCCTCTATTCCCTAGGAAATTAGAAGCATTCCATTTGTTCGTGGACCCCCACCATCTCTTCAGAACATTGGTGTAGGAATGTTTAACGATTCTTCCCTAAGGGCACCTTTTCATTATCGTCGGCTGTGACATCAGCGGAAATCACAAATATAGAGACCTGCAATATGATATCTCCCACTTCATCTGAGTTAAAGAAGATTCCCAATGATTCTGAAATAGATAGGCTGGGCAAAATCATGCCACTAAGTCCAATTGAGCTATCATAACAATATATCTTTTTGGCTTATGCGGCCAATCCAAATCCTTTGTCGCTGATCATTTGGGTCGATCTTTCTTTGGATTATCATACTCCTTTTGATCCTTTTACATGTATTCTCAAGCGATGAGAGCATTATGGAATACATGATGTCGCAAGAAGAACTATGGGAAGATTCACATCAATGATCCCATATTCCAGATTACAATGAAGATAATCCAAATGAACTATATCACCCTATAGTCATTGATTTATTGATGAATTCTATTCCTATACATGACATAAATTCTGAGAGAAACCCATCAAATATCGAAGAAAATTTTACTATCAATATTTCGACCAAACCTGGTATTGTAGAGAACATTCATGTCGGTGCGTCTTGTTCTCCATCTGAACTTGACACTTACTGCACTCTTTTTCATGAATTATGAGATATATTTTCTTTGCTTGGTCATATGATGAAATACCGTGTATCGACTCCAGCATTGTTGAGCATGAGATTAAAATGTATCCTGATGTCAAGCTGGTACGACAGCGCCTTCATCCTGTTCACCCTAATAAATTTGTTGCCATTAAACCAAAGGTTGAATTTTTTTTGCGTGTTGGATTCATTTACCCTGTTCTGCTTATCGATTGGGTTTCCAATATTGTTCCTATCATGAAGAAACATGGGAAAATTAGAGTTTGTGTCAATTATTAGGATGTTAATCATGATTTTCAGAAAGACAACTATACCACTCCCTTTATCGATCAAATTATTGATGAATGTGCCAGATGTGAAATATTTTCTTTCATGGATGGATTTTTCGATTACAATCAGATCAATATTTGCCCAGAGGACCAATATAAAACAAATTTTGTCTGTCTGTGGGGCACATTAGCTTATCAAAAGCTCACTTTTGGTTTAAAGAACGTTGCAACAACATTCCATAGGGCAATAAATTATGCTTTTCATGACATCAAGCACATAGTTCAACCGTATCTGGATGACTTACTTGCACATTCACATAAATGGACTAACCACTCGCTACATTTGAGAGTGGTCTTGTTACGATGTCGTCACTATAAAATATGCCTCAATCCACACAAATGTGTGTTTGGTGTTGGTTCTGGTCATTTTCTTGGATTCGTTATGTTGAAAGATGGAATTTGGCTTAATCCATTGAAGGTCTAGGCCATTCTTGATCTGCCTGCTCCTTCCAATCTGCTTCAGTTACAAAGACTCCAAGGGAATACTAACTTTCTAAGGAGGTTCATTCCCAACTACGCCAAAATGGCTAAAGGATTTACTCAAATCTTGAAAAAATGGATTCCCTTCCATTCAGATGAGGTTGTGCAAGATTCTTTTGGTGTTCTTAAAGAATAAAGATACCTTTGATCCAAAGTGTCTGCTGCTCAACTTAGTGTTCCTAAATTGATGTCATAAATTTTCAACCAGGGCTAGTAAACTGTTGAAGTGAAGTGCACCATATGTGCCTAGGTATCTGTTTCTCACTACATTGTGTTTAGTGTTTTTCCAATGTTTTTGATTTTGTGTTTTTATTCTAAGAGGAAAAGAACTAAGTGTTGGTAAAGAGAAGTTTTTGGTCACACTAAAATAGAGCAAAACCTATTCTAAACTATGTATGGCACTTGAGAACAGAAAATGCAATACTTTAACAAGAAAAATATCTCATAACATGAACTCAATAACTCATAACATGAACTCAGTCCAATTCATTCATTAGAAATATGTTGGAATAATTTGAGAAAAGGATAAGTTTAATGTAATGAGGTTCTTCTCAGTAAACAACAATCTACAATATCACAGATAAAATCTCGTCCATGGCTAGAAATTTGTTGGAACACATTTGGAAAAAGATAGTCTGCAACCTAGTGAAGAATTCTACTCTAAATTAACCTATGACACCGAAATTAATCCATTCCACAACTCAAAATATCACTATTAAACCTCATTCAAGAATTAGAAATCTTTTGGAATAGCTTTGGAAAAGAGGCAGTTTGTGAAATTATGAGAAGTTGCAGAACAGTCAAGACTTCAAAATGACATTACCAATTCTTGTTCCTATGATGATGATGTATTAGTAGAAATTAAGAACGGGAGTGGTTTGTAAATAATGAAGGCCATCAAGTCTAACTTAACAACTAGAATAAAACTGACTAATAAAACTAAAAATACAATGGATAAAACTGAACTAGAATGCAATCATTCAAACTTGAAATACAGTGAACAAAATTGAACTAGAGTGCCATTAACCTCCGGAGTTTTACAACTAAACTAAAATGCAACTAATCACTGAAATACTACAGCTCTGTCTCATTCGGTGTTAGTGGTATTTTGGAACAATTCATAGAACAAGACTGGCTATAACATGTGATGTAAATGAGCATAAAAACATAAAGTTCAAAAAAACACAACTAAGCTCTAAAACACCACAGCTAAGTCTCACTCAGTGTTAGTGATATTTTGGAATAATTCGTAAGAACAAGACTAGCTGTAACAATTGATGTAATTGAGCACAAAAACGTAAAGTTTAGAAAAATGCAACTAATTCCTAAAATACTACAGTTATATCTCATTCAATGTTAGTGATATTTTGGAACAATTCATAAGAATAAGACTGACTGTAGCATCCAATGCAAGTGAGTATAAAACACAAAGTTCAGAAAATTACTTAAGCTAGGAATGCAACAAGGCTAAAGTTACTTATCTAAACAATGTGCACAGAGCTTCTCGGGCAGTAGGGGCCCTCTACCACCGGATTAGCATACAAATCTCCTCAATATTGCCTCAGATCTTGCAATAAAGCGGTACTTCTTTCATTAAAGGAAAAGTATTTCAAAAACAGAGTATTACGGTCTTTTGAGATCTAGCAACAAAACATCAATCTAGCTAGCTGTCTCTCGGTCTTCCAAGTCATTCTTATAAAAGAAATACATAAATACCCTTGAGAAGAAACAGGAACAAGTGTCTTTTTCAATCAAAATCAAATTAGAACTCTTATGGGAGCCTCGTACTTTGTTGGAGACATCTGTAGAGTCCCTGTCCTGGTAGGAATCTGCTTCTTGGCTTTGATCTCTTCCACGTGCATAACCACCTGTAGCTTCTTTCTCAGACTTCGTAGAGAGAAATAAATGATGTGGGAGTGTTGTGGAATTCAACCATATGCATTTTTCCTTGAAGTGAAACCTGTAACTTGTGAGAACATGAAGATAGTTGCGGAATAGGTGACTGGCTACAAAATGGCTGCATTTTGTAGCTGAGTCTAGTCAAAAATTACTACAACAAAAAAACCATGAAAATATAGCAAGTCAGTCATTGTATACATTCCTAAAGTGACTTTAATCAATCCTATTGACCATTTAAGCCTGTAATTGATAAGGGACAAAGGAAATGAAGTGAAATTTGGTGAAAGGAAAGGACATCTTTGGGGCTCAACTTGCAAGCATCATTAATCTATCCCCAAATTATTAGAGTGATTATTTCTTGTATCTTGCTACTGCAAATACAACCATCGCTATGGTTTTAGTCCAAGAAGAATATGGGATTAAATATCTGATCTATTATTTGAGTCGTAATCTCAATGATACAAAATTTAAGTACACATATGTTGAGAAAATCGCCTTGGAAGTCATTCAAGATGTACAAAAATTTCACCATTATATCCTACTCTAAAAGACCATTGTCATTTCAGATTGCAACCCTATGAAATACATTTTTTCACTTCAATTTTTGGGGGGAAAATATTCAAAATGGGTCGTCATTTTTCAAGAATTTTATTTGGAATTCATCAAATAGAAGTCAAAGAAGTCATTGGTGTTCACTGAGCTTATCTGTGACCTTCCCTAGAGTAGCACTTAGTCTACTACGAAACCATAAATTCCAAATGAATCTTTGTTTCTGATCGAGTCATCTGACCCGTCGTACGGACATTTCATCATCTATCTCCAGACCAAAACCTTTTAGCCCAATACATCTCACTCGTAACAACGACGTATTCGATACCAAGCTAAAGATTATCTTATTGTTGGCGATACACTTTATCTTCATGGTGTCGATATGATTTTACGTAGGTGCCTCACTCATGAGGAGGCCAAAAAAATTTTAAATGATTTCCCCGCTAGTGCCTGTGGTGGACATTTGTCTGGTTTTTCTATTGCACAGAATATTCTCTGCACTAGTTACTTCTTGCCTACCATATTTCGCGACTGCATTATCACGTTTAGAATTTTTCATGCTTGCCAAATATTTGATCATAATACCCTCTTACTGCTAGCACCAATGCATCATGTCCTCGTTGTTGGACCATTTGTAAAATTGGGCATTGAGTTCATGACATGTAACCCCCGCTCGGCCGGGGGACATGGGTATATTATTTTCGCCATCGACTATTTTACCAAGTGGGCCAAGGCGATGCCTACATTTAATAACATAGGCCATACAACTTCATTGTTCTTTTTTAACCATGTGGTTACACAGTTTGGTGTGCCGCAAGCCATAGTCACAGATAATGGAAAACATTTTCGCAATCACATGACGGATGAGTTGACTGCCAAGTTAGGATTGTTGCATGATAGTTCTACCCCTTATTATCTCCAAGATAATGGACAAGTTGAATATATCAACAATATTATTAAGTGTATGCTTCAACGCATGATTTGGGTTCATAAAAAAAATTGGCATTTGATCCTATACTTGGATTTGTGGGCATATCGAACTTCGGTGAGAAATGCAACTGGATTTACTCCCTTTCAGCTGGTTTATAGTCTGGAAGTGATCTTACCGATCAAATGTGAAATACCATCATTGAAACTCGCAATTTCCCTATTGCCTGACACTTTTGATGAAGAGGCACATCTTTTAGATCTCATCGATGTAGATGAAACATGTCATGAAGCTGCATTGGCCAATGAAGCACATAAGAGACGAATCAAGGAAAAATATGACCACAATGTCAAGCCTCAGACCTTCTTGGAAGGAGACCTAGTCTTTCTTTATGATCAGGAAGCTGGTAAAATAGGAACAAGGAAATTTGAACCATTATGGCACCCTACATTGTCAAGTACATTCTGGCTAAGGGTGCCTATGATTTGGTAGATTATGTTGGGATCCCATTGGCGCAACATCGAAATGGGTTGTATCTTAAATGTTACTATGCCTGATTTTTTGTAGTAAACACTGTATTATATACTTTGATTTCATGTGTGTAGCATTGTGTCTTTTAGAGTTTTCATGTGGTTAGTAATCCGCTTTTCATTTTTTGTAGATGTCAGAATCTTCAGAACCATTTGTTGGATATCACAATGGTGCTAGTTGTAGTACACAGAATCTATCCTCTGCAACATGGGACATCTTCGCTCCAAATGATGAGTTAGTGAGTTTCCAAGGGATTTGTATTGGTCGATTGACCAACAATATCGCTGAGTATAGCGAGTTGATCAAACTCCTCTTTGATTCCATTTCACTTGGCATTCGCCGCATCATCATCAGGATGGACTCACAACTTGTCGTAGTACATCTTACTAGTGTTTATATTGTTTGAAATCTAGCAATTCATCGCATGTTCCTTAGATTTTGTCTTTTTGAAATGCATTTTGATTACATCCAATATCAAAAGATTTCTAGAAACTTTAACACTTTAACTAATTCTTTGGTGAATTATGTGTTAAATAGACATTTGCAACATATGTAAAGATAGATTTTCAATTCATATCACACAATTGAATAGGATTACACATAATCATAGGAAAAAACTAAAAATAAAATAGATTTATATCGAGTTTTTTACAAAAAAATTGTGCAAGACACGTTGGTCATCTGACCTCAAAATGTATACAAACATAACATATTCTAAGTAGACCTAGTTATGCTCATGATAGAAATTCACTGCTTGGGCTATCATGTGCAATAGCCTCATCCAACGGCTAGGCACACCAATGGTATGGCGATGCAGCCTCATAGGTAACTCTTCGATTCAAACATTCGATATCCTAAGATTCAATCCCTCTGCATGCTACTGTAACTCAGCAAGAGTCTTGGCTAAATCCAAATCCCGAAGGACTGCTCTCCCAACAATCCTCTCTACTAGTTCTCCTACCTGCTATGAACGAACCACTGGTCAAATAGTACCCACATCTGCATATATAAAACATCTTTATTTTAGTCTTGGAAATAGAAAAAAAACACAAAAATATGTTAAAGACCCAAAAAATAAAAAAACATGGTAAAAATTTTTACCTATAGCACCCCATTGAGCGCCGATTAGTAAAATAAAATCTGAATCTCCATGGAAATCCATCCTTTCATATCGATGCTCCTCTATGAAGATATTATGTCTTCGGAGACAACTGAAGAATGTAGTGTAAAATGAGATCGATGACTGACCAGCATGTCTATCCATCATCTCAACCCACCATTGCATCTGTGGATCTTTAGGACCAGCTAATTCCAGTGTCACATGCTATGGCTGCATCAATGGAACTCACTCCGAAATGAAAGTGATCAAGATCGACCCATAGCTGAAATTCTTCATCTTTCCACATTTTACTTTGGTCAGTTGTTCTTTCATCTGAAGGAGTATTGCTTCAGCCTAGTTGAACACAGTTGGCTCGAGACACTCAAGTGCATACTGCATGTATGAGCTATTTGGGAAATGAACTCTCACACTACCAACTAGCTTTTCGATAGTAAATATGAGAATTCACAAAGGCATATCACAAACATCTTTGATGTTTATCTTTCCATCTTTACTAGCCTCCTTTCCTGGTTGAAAAAACTGTCGAATGTAGTCCTTCATTTTTTCACCTCCATGGATGGAGCTCGCAAGGGAAATGGGGGCACCACCTCTCGAAAAACCTGTCAGAAAGTAAATGTGATCAACCAATATTGGGAGCACTTTGTCTCCAATGTGAAATGCATGTAGTGTCAGGTCCCATTAAGGGACCAAGAACTGCAATAGTTCCATGTGTTTCCTCATCCCTAACAATATAAAGTACTTTAGCAACCCACAGTCTCCGAGGGTTCTCCTGATGCCAGGATAATTTAGGGAAACTATATCCCATTCTTCATGTTCTATTTCTCGCCATGTAATTGACATTCTAATTTGATCAAAGTCTGAAATCAAACCATAAGCTCAGTTAGGATACATTGCACACAAAAAATTGGAGAAATTTTGGGCAGAAAACATGATTCAAGTTTCTGAAATGCGCCCAATGCACTCCTGAGTGGAAGAAAGAGTGTTGTGGAGGAACTGGCCTTCTTTCCATCCTCTTTGCAACGCACTTTTCGACATCCAAGGGTGCGTTGGTCCTATGGTGTTGTATATTTACCCTAGGGGCCCCCAAACCCTAAAAAAATGCATGAAACTGAACAAGAATGCAACCAATAGAAAGAGGAAGGTAAGATCTCCCACCTCGTCTAGATGACACAAGAAATGATCCGCATAATCTGTCGCAATCATCTATTGAAGTTCGAGGGTAAAATTGTTTCATAGCACTAAATCTGAATGGTAAATGTGAAATGGTAAAAATGACTTGGTAATTTCTTATTTTAATAGTCTTTTTTATTAATTCATGCATATTTAATAAATTGACTATGTAATTTATCCATTTTTACTATTTTAATAGGTATTTTTAATCCATTTAGTGGTTCTTTGAGCAGGTTTACAGCTGAATATAGTGAGTTCGTCGTGCACGATCGAGAAATGAATTTTGACCAAAAAGAACACTTTTATCTCTTTTTCAAGCTTTGTTAAATACGAAAAAGAAAACTCCCTAGAGTTCTCTTTCAACTCTTTTCAGACTCCCAAAATATGAAAATATTGTCAATCACTTGTCCTTTCGAGCTCGTTAAAGGAATTGAAACGACATCTACTCAATATAAGTTTAACCCTTTTCCTGACTGGGATAGATTATGTTTATGAAAAAGGAAAAACATAGTCTAACATGGCTAGGAGGTTCTCTTAGGTATTATTTTACGCTTTTTTGGATCTGAGGGACTATTTAACGAAAAATAACTTGTGGATTTTTCTTTTCATCCCTTTTTCAAACTCTCTAAACATGAAAAAGGACTGAGTTTTCACTATCTTTAGAATTTTTAAAGAATTAAATAGCAACAGACTTATCCATCATGACAAGATCTAGTTTCACCTTTACTAGACTCGTTAAAGAACCACATAGCAATGGATTCACAAGAAGGGTGGAATTATACATCAAGCATATGTTATCCTCCTCAAGCTTGTTAAAAACTAAAGAGGTACTGGTGAGCAATGATTGGGGAAAATTGGAAAGGGATAAAACATTTTATGGTAGACAGTCTCTCTTGACCATGAAATTCATTCATTTAATCTCCATGACTTTTGGGTTAGGTTATCTTCTTGATGGCCTTTCATACCTATGGTCTATCACACCCTCCATCACTTCAGTTCTGGGTCAATGCTACCAACTCATTCAGTGTCATCGATATGTTCAAGAGAATTCACTCAGTTATTCCTCATCCTTTGCAATACTCATAAACCTTCATTTCATGACCGCCAACCCTCACATTGCTTCATCTGTTACATTCTGTCTCTAAAATCACTACTCCCTTTTCATGTTATTGATGGGTGAAACATTAAGGCCCTCCTATGACGAGTCGCTTCTAGTTGACATTAACTTATCATCCGGGAATTTGACTTAGAAACAATCTTTCAGTACCTTGGAGCTTGCTTACATCAATGACAGGTTTCTTTCTTCTGGTGACAGGTGGACATCACAGGCCTTCAACCGAAAGACTTTGTATGGTGTTCGAAATCAAACCATCTATTCACACCATGTAGAATGTACTGCAGTACCTTGAGAGCCATTATCATCAACAGTGGTTTCTCTCACGCCTGTTAACAACTTACTCCATTGGCTGGTAATCAGATTGTGTCTTACCATGTTCGACTTCAGATCATATATTCGCATGGTCAAGCTCGTACTTAAGCGATCGAGTGAACGAGATAGAAGACCCTGGATTTAGTTTCATCCATCCAGGCTGTGATTTCAGGAGTAGTACCAAATCACCCATACAATGGTCATTAAACATATGGTCATCCTATCATGGGTCTATATCTGTAGATGAATTTCTGATGTTATGATAGTTTATGTGATGAGTATGGGTATGCCTCTCTCAGCAATTCATGTCCAAGATGAAAATATATCATGATGTAATGTATTGTAATTGATGCATATCACCATCCACTTTAGATCCTACTCATCACATCATAGAGCATATCAATCAACATTATCACTTTTCACTTCATGCTTTAGGGGGCAGCTGAAATAGATCAATTTGGACATCATCCCAAAACCCATATCAGTATCAAATAGGGTCTATCATACTCTAAATTAGTTGCTACATGCCCTAAAAGATTCATTCCATTGATGGTTTTCCTTCATGAAAGCTTCATTACTTAGATGCCAGTTGAAGTGCCCATTGAGCCACCTACGCACCCATAGATTGTAGTAACTACTTTATAGAGCATCTACTCCCATGCAAGGCTACATTGCAAAGGATCTAGGCCCACTTTATGGTGCGTTGGTCATCTGGGAGTGAATTGTTCATTGGATTCTCGGAATCTTCCCAACCTCTGCTGGCTTCTAGAAGTTGTTCCAACTTTCACCTCATCTGATAGCTTTGAATATGGACACCATGAAGCCATTAAACCTCTTATCCTCCTATTCCCATGAGCAAGTAAACCTATTCATCAATTTCTCGAAAATCCATTCAATGATTCATTAAAGTCAAACTACCTTCATCTACTTATAAATAGAGAACTAATCATAGTGCACAAGAGATAAAGAATTTTTATTAAGTAGAGTTATGCTGGTGAGATCACATCTCTTGGAGGTATCGTTTGCATGTATTTTTATGCTGCTGGAGTGATATGCTGGTGTGAGGAGGATGGGACTGAAGTTGAAGCGAGTTGACATTGAATCTATCAAATGGTTGTAGATTCTCCTTCTACTTCATAATAAAGACATTTTTTTCTTTCTTAATACATGTGTCAATGATGTTATATGTGTATTTAAAAATGTAATCAATTCAAATTGTTTAACATGAATAGTTCATTGGCCTTTATGTCATTTTCTGTGTTCTATTTTCCATTGCAGGTACCAATCAAGTGAGTTCAGTTCGATTGAGAGCGACAGAAGCGACAAAGGGAGGCGAAGAAAAGCGAACAGTTTACAAGTAGGTTTTCTTCCCTTATCTATTCATTTTAAGGAAAAGGTAAAATATCTTTCTTTCTATTATTCTAACTGCGACCACCACACTTAGGGAAAGCATACTTATTTGTAGGTTTGATTTTCGTAAAACATGAACAATTTTCATCTCAAACCCAAAAGTTCATTACAATTTTTTGATGATATTTTTTTTGTTGGTTCCCATGGGCCCCCTCCTTGAACTCCTTCTTCAACCAACTTAACAACATTTTACCTCACATCTAATTTTCTATGGAATTTAAAAGGATAACTCTTTCCCTTTCATTGAAGTTCTCATTATTCATCAATATGATGGCATCCTCACCCATCAAGTGTACAAAGAAAAGACTCGCATTGATAGATTCCTTCACACCCATTATCATCATCACCTAGCCCAAAAAGATATCATTTTAAAAATTATAATTGTACAAACCTTTAAAATATTTGATCCCAAGTTTCTTGAGAAACAAAACCCCTACCTAACAAAAACCCATTTAACTAATGATTGTCTATATCAAATAAATAACCTTTTTTTTATGTTCTCACAACTCTAAATATTTAATCCAAACATCCTCTCCCCCACACCCCTCTAGTTTCCTTCCTTACATCTAAAATAACACATACCACAATTTAAATATTTTAACCCAAAAAAATATAAAACTCTTTTTAAACCCAAAATACTCTTAAAAAATTACTTAGAAATATCAAGAACAAATTTGACTTAATACTAGCACAAATAATTTACAAAGTTTTTTATATTTACCAATTGCTTTATACTAGCAAACTGATAAACCTTTCAATTCCTTACTCTTCCATAATTCCAAATTCCTTATTTTCTTTAAACAAATAAAAATTCTCGCATGGTTCCCTATCACTCCTCTCGCATCACTCCCTTATTAGTTTACTTTCTTTTAATACCTCTTAATAACCCACCATGTCATTCCCTTATTAGTTTACTTTCTTTTAATACCTTTTAATAACCCACCATGTCATTCCGTAAATTTAACCTTTCTTAACTTTATTAATTTTATATTTATACAATTTCCCTAAATTTCACCTTTCTTAACTTTATTAATTTTTTATTTATACCATTTGGTCCAATTACTTCAGATTTTATCTATTACTCACTTCCCATCAATTTCTCATATTTTCTTTACTATTACTTTCACCATTCCATTTTAATTTATTTAATAAAATTTAATTATATTCAATAATTCTATTTACTCAACTATTTACTATTATTTTATTTATATTTATAACATTTTTTATTATTTTTATATTTAAAAAAAAAATACTATCCTTAATTAACATTTTTAATATATAAATATTAAATCAATAAAATGAAAGAAAAAATCACATTTAAAGTGAATATACATAATCTTCAATAACCAACCATGGAAATTTGTATGACTTCAAAACCCAATATTAACTTTACATTGGATTTTTTTGGCTCAATTGTTGGCAAGGTAATGTCATTTTATCTCGTGAAGTGTAGAGTCAAGATCATCCACCAATTTTGGGGCCTACAGCAATGTGAAAATAATGGGAGGGACAAAAGTAGTGCGGGGGGATATGACAAATGGATTATAAAACATGGCACCTAATTTTTGTAAGAGAGGGTGTCTCGAGAGAATTATATAAAGTAAGTTAAGTATTAATTAATTAATTAATGATACTTAACAATGATCCGCGATTATAGGGTTTTGATTTATTCTTTGGGATTTGCGTTTCAGTTATTTTGTTTAAATTTAAATGAAAAGAGGGAAACCGGTTGATGTTCACTTATTGGGGATAATTTGAATGAGATATACTTTAAGAATTGAGATGAATAAATGTGTAGGGTTATATTTTTATTATGAATTTCATAAGAGATTTGTCTGATATTTTATAATATAATATAATTTTGTATATTTTAATGGATAAGATTAAAATAAATATAAATGTTAATGAACGTGAATTTTGGGATATAATTGTTTATTTTCTATATAATTTATCTCTAACAAATTGAAATCAATATTAACTTATATCTTTTTTAAATATTATTAAACTATTTTGATCAATATAAATATAAATATAAATATTGATTTAAAAACATAAAATCAAAATTTTATAAATTAATATTTTAATATTAAAATAATTTAATTTATGTTCTTTCAAGTTTTATTGACACAATTCATTGAGGATGGGTCTCTTTAGCAAGGCAATCGAAGATCA
Source organism: Pinus albicaulis (assembly GCA_034641835.2). Lineage (NCBI taxonomy): Eukaryota > Viridiplantae > Streptophyta > Pinopsida > Pinales > Pinaceae > Pinus > Pinus albicaulis. Next base: position 350,374,250 of record CM076584.1, read on the forward strand.
AATGCAATTGAAGATCAAATCTCATTGAGGTTGTTGCTCCCATGTTAGGAGGAGGAGACATGTTAAAAATCCAGTTGTCTTAGGGTTGGTGTGCACGAGGGAGGTGACTTTGATAGATTAGATGCCCCTAGTCAAACCAGAAAGATCACAAACAAATTGACAAACAAACAAAAAAAATCAATCCACACTCCATAAAACACATTGTTTAGTTTAAAACTATCTACTTTAAATTTTACTAACTTGAAAATAAAATAAATTTTAATTTAATAAATTAAATTACATATTTTTAATTGAATATTAAATTATTTTATATAAATTTTCATCAAATTATACTATTAATTTAAAATAATATATATTAAAATATAATATATTTTATATAACCACACATAACTTGATGATGATGATGGTTAACCTCCATTGATACCAATCTTTGGTTTATCGGATGTAAAGAAAAGAGTTATTTAATTTGATTTAAGATTTTATTCCTATTCTCGAAAAGCTTGGAGAGAAGCCTCCCGAGCTCACTATAATTTTGACATCTTAAAAGACTAGGAAGATCAGTATTGCAACAAAGATTATGAAATTGAGCATTAATTTAAAACTTTAGAAAAGCGTTATAATATATATTGTAAATTAGTTTTGGGTTTTTTTTGTGTGATTGTAATTTCTTATTTTTAAATTGAGATTTTGAATGTATAAATGAATAGAGCAGTCTAGACATTAGATGTTTTTGACTTTTTTTATTGGAATTTAGAGTTACATTTTTTTTTTTTTTTTTTTATATAGAAGATTTCAAACTTAAGTTGCTTAAAATATAAAAAAAAAATGTGTAAATATATTCAATGCTCCAAAAAAACCTATAAAACATCTTATTTTTACAAATTACACCACTAAAACTTGAAATTCTACTAGATTTCAGCCAAAATTAACTAATATAATTACCAGGAAAAAGTCAAAAACATTTATTTAATTTAATTTTATTCAATAAAGTTTATTAATGTGTCATATATCAACAAACTTACTCTAAATAATTTTTTACCAATAGTAATATTTCCACGAATAGCATGCATTCTATCATTAGTTTCACTTAACTCTTAATACATACGGTGTAGTACACAATTATATATATATTTATATGGCATTATTTCACGGGTAAGGACATATAAATAAAAAGGTTTCAGTGGCGGAATTGATTGCGGCACAGATAACACCACTTCACACGACCACGCATCACACTCAAAGTAAATTTGGATTTGCGGAATCACATCTCCAGCGTGCCAGTTTGGAAAGGTAATTGATGGTTGGTCCTGTCCGTATTCACATTTAAAATTTAAGGTTGATATTCTATTCCAATCCGGCATTTGGCACGGAATTTCCCTCAGTTCGAGGCACCTGTGTCATTATCCACAGAGTTTCTGCTCCTCCACATTTAACATCTACGACAGGTGTAACCTGCCTCGGGTTCCTTGAGATATTTGTGAGGGAAATAGGAGGTTTCTTTCTGGAGTGCTCAGCTAAACTTTCGACTGGGCGACTGGAGAATTTTTTTTTTTCATGGCGCGCGAGAGAGATGTGCTCTCCCTCGACATTTCCATCCTTACTTCCTATTATAACAGAAAATAGGTAAGTTGTGCACATCTTACGACACCTAAACTCATCTGGGTCCAATTGGCAGTTTGATTATGCGTTTCCTGTGTATTTTGACCCAAGAACCATAAGTTAATCTGCGTTGTGGTTTATTTGTTTGTAAACAGGATGGCAGAGAATGAAGTTCCGGATAAATGGAGATGAGCACTGGTCTTCTGGTAATGAATGGTAAGGAACCGACCTTCAGATAGTTTATTTCTTGTTCAAGGGTGGTTTTAACCTCACCATCTCCAGTTCCGAGACTGTGCTCACTTCTCTCGAAGTCTAACTATCCATATTTTGTCTCCTTCAGGGCTATCAACGCAGACCTTCAGGTAAAACCTTCTGAGCGTTTAAATGGGGCTTGGTCTGGCATTCATTATCATGTTCTTACTGTCATTTTACTGACTGAGCTCTCATTTCCTTGTGCCCGCAAGTAATTAAGATACCCTTGAATCTTCCTACAGCTTATCGTTTCTTGCTAGCTATGGCTGAAGTTCATTTTACTTGTTACAGGTACCCCAATACGAACTGAGGGTTCAGCTGCAGTTTTCGACATAGTTCTATTTCTTTCTTTTAGTTTCTAGACATGTAACTCGGAAAATAATCAGTCCCGAGTTAGGGTTTTGGATTGTCAAACTGCGCCATTTAATGACTTGTAATATTACAGTGTTTTAGCTCAGTGACTATGATGAAACTCGGGTTATTTTTTTAATATAAAGTATGTTCCTTTCATATTACTGCATGGGAACCTCGAAGGTGTCGATTTTCCATTTCCAGTATTCTTATATTGTCTATTCTAAATTTGCTGATTCGATTCACCGAATCGTTGTCAAGTTTGGTCTTTTTGTTATATGACTATTGAGCGAACATATTTTTACTGATATTACTATGTTCAAATATAATTCTAAATGTCGTCTAAAATTCCTTTTAAACAGAATTTTTCTTACGTTTTTATTGTTTCTTCTTCTGCGCTAAGACTTCTCCCATTGTTTGCAATATCACCCAATTTGAGGTTCTAATTTTCAATTTAATATAGAGCTAGCTATTCGCATCATTAATGGTACAGTTTGGTCGAGGTTTGCCGTTTTCTGGTTGGCATACTATTCCGTCTTTAAGTCCCTTTTTAATTTTCATAATATCTCTAAGGTGACCGGTCCATTGTCATGACCGTGTATAGTAATACCTCTGCCAAGGTTACCTGGGGCAAGGGTTCGATAGCGATTTCAATCCCTTCTCTGCCCTTGAAAACCCCAAACCTGGAGTTCACTCAGCACAACCCCGCTTTGCTTCTCTTTGTACTATACTACTGGTAGTATTACATTGGGTACTAATAAATGAAATTAAACCAGTTGGCTATATACACAATAAAATTTATACATGCATCCTGTATAAAAACTTCTTACTTTCGGCTCTTTATATATACATGCTTCCACAGAAAAACAAAAGAATAAATACACAGTAGACTTTATTTGTTCTTTCTAAACTCTTAACACACATAGATAGTTAAATTCAAGCACCTGCTCATTTGATGCACAACTTAATCTTCTCTTTCAAAGGAAAACTAATAGATTCCTTCCGAGCTGTATAATCTCATTTCCAATAAAATAAGTAATAGCACTATTCTATTCATCTACAGAGTTTGAGATAATATTACTCCGAATTCATTTTAACCTGTATTCTATATAAGCTTCAAATTCTGCGTACTTATCTGGAACTGAAAATCGATTCCTAAAGCTGTGGTCCACCCTACCAACCAAGTGAGGCCATTACGTCCTACACTTGCCCCCTAACCTCAGAACTCTGGGTTAGTGCCACGGAGTTTCTACAGTGGATTCTACTCTGATGTGACCTCTGGAATTCCCTTCCAGTCACACACAGGAAGTCTGGCCAATTCAAGGGTTACTGAAAGATACTTCCACTGGTGTTTCCAGCTCAAGACAATACTTTCCCCTTTCTTGCCAATTTTCTAGAACCCCCTCTCCTCTCTTGGATTCCCCTTTTATCCATTCAGGAGAGAGTAACTGTTTTTCCCCAACTATTTTCAACCACCTCCCATTCTGAGAAAACTATCACCAACATCTTTAGAGATTCTCTTTTCCTTCATTGGTTTCCTCCCATTAATTCAGAAAGAAAAATAATAAAATAAAATCTAAAAATAGTGATTGTCTCAAAATATCATCATAAAGTCTTGCTTGCTCAAAAAATAAAAAAATAAAATAAAACAACTGTTTTAACTAATTAATATTAGTTACTTTCTTAATGAGGCTGATTTATGGTATTTAAAAAAAAATATAACTAAAAATACTAAGTATAAATCAATTAAACCATACTTTAATGCAAAAACATCATACTGATTAAACTACACTTTAATGTAATTTATTAATTTATTACCTTGGAATTTTGGTGTGACATGGGCATCCAGTAGACCAGCAGATAATTTTAGTAGACAGTTATCCTATGTCACATCCCTCGACTCATATTAACACCAATTTAAAGTTACATTACAGTTCCCTGATGTTAAGAAGTTGTGGGAAGGCATTTAATTGGTCAAAATGGTCTGAGACTTGCATCCGATCATAACTGACTTGTACCAAAAATACATTGGGATTGTCAACCGAGATAAAACACCCACACAGTTTAAACAATGAACATTATTATCATTGAACGAAGGCACAGTCCTCATAATATTACTATTAGTATTAAAAACAATTATTACAAAGCAACAATTTTTTTTTTCAATTTGAATGACAAATCTTGTCTATCCCAATATTCATCGGGAGTAATCTATACCTGGGAACTATATTACATTTGGTTCATTGGGAATTTGGAAAAAATAATAAATAAAAGTAAAGATTTAACTGAATTATTAATTCACTTCCAATCACAGCATCCACCATGCATGGAAAACTGTTTGTTTATTCAATGATGCTGCGACCTGTACTCCACAATATCAATCTCGATTGCTGTGTTGTTTTTCTTGTCTCTCTATATAACACATCATTTAGGTCCCCCTGGTTGAAACAAGTCACCAGCCAACCATGGCTTCTCTCAGCTTTATGCTTGAACTTAGCAGTCTTGCATGCTTCCTCTTCGTTGCAGGCAACAATGCTTTTGCATCAGCTTTTTCTGCAGAAGAAGAAACCAGTAAGGATTTCCAAATGCAGTCAATGTCCAATACTTTTAGGGAGAATGACTCCACAGCTGATGGTATTCCATATGAAGAGGGGGCAGCAGAAATGATAGATAGAGGCCACAATCTCAGTGATCCAATTCTGAATAAAAGGGTTGCAGGGGAATGCAATCTATTCTCAGGGATGTGGGTCCACGATACTTCCTATCCTCTTTATCCCGCTGGACAATGCCCTTACCTCAGTGACAGAACCACAAACTGCAGAGAGAATGGCAGACCAGATTCTGATTATGAGAAATGGAGATGGCAGCCAAGGGGTTGTTTCATTCCTAGGTAATAAATAAACATTTCAATCTTGTTTTTTTTTATTGTTTTGTTTTTTTATATTGAATGTGTGCTTTATGATACAGTTTGAGTGGGTTTAATGGTAAATAGCATGTGTTTCTTTCTAAAAGGTTATAGATTCAAAACCAGAAAGATAAAATATGTATGTTTTTCTAGACTTAGCAGTTAAATTGCTAGGGGGAGATAGGTCTCTTGTCCTACAAACAAGAGAGTATCATACACCAATTTGATGGCTGGCTTAATCATAACATTAAAATTAAATAATAATAATAATAATAATAAGAATTCCACAACCTATGCAATCCGTATAGATTTTAAAATTGATGTAAGATATTTGGTGGTGATTGATCAGATTCAATGCCAGAGATTTGCTATGGCGGTTGAGGGGAAAGCGGTTGATGTTTGTTGGGGACTCAATATCCAGAAGCCAATGGGAGTCCATGGTCTGCATTCTTCAAGCAGTGATTCCTACTGATAGGAGAACTATGATTTATCGATCTTCTCTAACAATATTCAAGGCCCTGGTAAGCTGCTGGATTTAGTTTTATTCAATATATGTGTCTGCTTTGTATTCGTATATGGATGGTGGTTATAAGTATTTTTTGGTTTTACAAGGATTACAAGGCGTCTGTGGAGTTTTTCTGGGCTCCATTTCTGGTTCAGCAGAGCATTACTCGTGAGAAGAAGAGAATCCTTCGTTTGGATTCTGTTGGGAAAAATGGGATTTACTGGAAAGGAGTTGATGTCTTGGTTTTTGAAACTTCGCATTGGTGGCATCAGATCAAAGGAGTATCGTAAGAACAAAAAACAACTTTTCAACTTCATGTTTACAATTTTGTATTTACTTCCTAAGATAAAAAAATCCTTTTCAACTTCATGTTTACAATTTTGTATTTACTTTAGGTCCCGAATATTATGATCTCAATGTGCTAAATTTAATTTGATTGTAGATTTTTTAAATAGATTAGAATTTAATTGACACCAGTAAAGTTAATTATTTCTGGTTTATCTGGGTCGAAAATATTTCCAAAATCTAGAGTAAGAATCGTTTTCTTTCAATAAAAAAATGTGTGACCCTAACCCTGAGTCTAAAATATTTCTAAGATATGCCATAGAAATAAGAATCTCTCTGGTTTATCTTCCTTCAACCCATAATAATGTTAAACTATGACTTTAACCCTGACCTTGAGTCTAAAATATTTCTAAAATATGCAATAGAAATAAGAATCTGGTTTATCTTCCTTCAACCCATAGTAATGTTGAACTATGACCTGAGTCTAAAATATTTCAAAAATATGCAATAGAAATAAGAATCACTCTGATTTATCTTCCTTCAACCCATAGTAATGTTAAACTGTGACTTTAATCCATAGTTATTAAATTTGAATTTGGATTTAGATTTAGTTATGAAATTTGAATTTGGATTTACATTGCAATAAGGTACAATAAAAAAAAAATGATTAAAACCTTTTCAATTAGAAAGACATTCACCAAGAAACTTCAAAAAGCTCAAACACATATTTCAAAATTTACCAAATCTAATTTGTAATATGAGTGAAGGTGCCCGTTGCTTTGGCTTGCCCATCCAAGTGAAGGTGCATGTTTCTTTGGCCTGCTCATCTAAGTGAAGGTGCCTGTTGCTTTGGCTTGCCCATCCAAGTGAAGGTGCCTGTTTCTTTGGCCTGCCCATCTAAGTGAAGGTGCCTGTTGCTTTGGCTTGCCTTGCTGACTGCTCCTTCTTCCTCTGCTTTTGCTGACTATTCCTTGTCCCTAATCTGTAAAAAAAAAGTTTTCTTTGGCTTGCCTTGCTGACTGCTCCTTCTTCCTCTGTTTCTGCTGACTATTCCTTGTTCCTGATATGTAAAGAAAAAAAAGGTTTGGATAAGGAGAAATCCCTATTAAATCAGTTTTGATTTTCTTATCTATCAAATTTATTTGAATAGTGAGTAAGGGTGTTTGTTGCATTGGCTTGCCCTGCTGACTGCTCCCCTCTCTCAGCTGTGAAGAATGGTTTGGGCAAGGATAAATCCCTCCGAAATCAGTTTTGATCTCCTCATTTTCCACTTAATTCGATTCGATTTTTTTGTTATGGATAATTTTACCAATATTTTGATTTTTTTTATTAATGTTGCTGAATTTCATAACTATTCTTTATTAAGATTTGGTTTACTTTTCAACTAACTAATATAATTCAAAATTAATTGGTTCTAAAATTCAATCAATTTTGAATGATGTATGATGTGATTAATCCAAAAAAACATTATTATTTATAATATAGATCACAAAAGTTTAAAATCTAACTATTATTATTGTTTTAAATTATTTTAAATATTTTAACCATGGACAAAATAGTATATTGTGATATCTATGATTAGAACATTGAAAAAATAATGTATTGTGGTATTCATCATGGATGATAAAAATTAGTGTAGTATTTATCATTGATGATGAAAATTAGTTTTGTGGTTGGACAGATGGGATTCTATCATGGAAGGCAACCGACTTCACAGAAACATGGATCCAATGGTTGGGTACAGGAAAGCCTTGACAACCTGGGCAAACTGGATATCTGCAAACATCGATCCAAGAAAATCACTTGTTTTCTATAGGACCACCTCCCCGAAACATGACAGGTAACCATTGGTTATGCAAAGACAATACAGTGTGTATAAACAAATATCCATCTTGCTATCTATTTTTCAGTTTAAATAGTGAAAGATTTATGGAATTTGGGGAATTATTGCAGCCCTAGTTATTGGTATGACCCAAATGGGCAACGTTGCTACAACCAGACGAATCCAGTGCAAGGGATAAGATACAGACCTCCTGTGCCTCCTGAGGTGCCAATAGTGAAGCAAGTTCTGAAGAAGACAACGTTTCCAGTTACATTGCTGGACATCACAGGAATGTCAATGTTTCGCAAAGATGGTCATCCTTCAGTTTACACGAGTGATTTCAATACCCAGCAAAGGAGGTATCCCATGCAGTTTGCAGATTGTAGTCATTGGTGTTTACCGGGAGTACCAGATACATGGAACGAGTTGTTATACGCCTCTTTAATCTTCAAGAATTTCGGGTGGGGATAATCTCTTTTCCCGTCTTTTTTACTCATTACAGAGTTTAATACCAGTACGCAGGAGTCACCACTTTGACCGAAGGGTCGTATTAATACTTGATAGGCGATTGTAGAGACTGGAGAGCATGCTCCCGTTTTGTCTCCATCAATCTAGAACTTGAGTAACTTATTTCTAACTAGCGGC
>CM076584.1:350382713-350532229 GCA_034641835.2 Pinus albicaulis
AAGAAAGAATTTTTAAAGTCCACAAGGCTAAAAATAGCCTATGGGACAGATTGCTTCTCTATCTGACTCTTGTATTCGGCCCTTTTCCTGTGAAGTTTTACAATGACCACTCCCATCTTATTGACCAACTCTTCGTTGAATAAATTATCACAAGAATTAGCTGCCAGAATACCTTCATAGTTTTCCCTGGTGTCTTTGAAGGCCTCACATTCTAGAATGAAATGTTTTTCTGTTTCCACTTTTCCGGAGGAGCAAAAAATACATACTCTTTCTTCCCACATTTCTTTTGGCCTTTTCCAGCGCCCTATTTCACAACGGAGTTGATGAGAATTAGTCCTTAATTGAGCAATAAGAATTTTAGATCTCCAAGAAATATTAGCCCCTATGTACGCCTTTTTTTGATGGTTATGCGTGGGGTTAAACTCTTCCATGTAGTACTTCTTCTTTCTCTCTAGCTCTTTCATCCAAGTATGTTTGTGGAATTTATCCATAACAAAAGTTTTTATCTCTTTACTATTTGTAGGACACATGCTCAAGCAAATACCCCATTTACTAAACCATTTGTTATTTTGCCGCATCAAAGTCTTCTGTCTTTTGCACAATCTGTCACTAATCACAACCTTAGGCCATCTACCCTCTTCCATTTGCTCAATTTTTTTCAGATACCTTATGACTTGCACCATAGCAATTGCTTCAATAGGAGCAGCCCCTGTTTCACTTAGCAGGATAGCATAAGGAACTGCACTTTTAATTTTGAATTTGTTCGTAATCAAATGTTTCTGAATTTTCTCAATTTGTTTCCACTGCATCTTGGTTGTGCTGCTGGCCCACAGTTCACAACCGTAGAGAATCACCGGAATCACTAGAAGCCCAAAAAGAGTTAGAGTGGTTTTCCAGTCCCACAGCTCTGCCTCTCTACACCTGTTTTGAAGAGCATAAAATGCTTTCCAACCCCCTAAAGTTATTTTCTTTCTACAACCATCCCAACTTAAATTTCTATTGAAGTCAATTCCGAGGTATTTGTATTCTGCGACTTCTTCCAAAATGTTGCCTTCAAAATAGAACTTATGTTGGTTATGCTTTCTTTTGTTAGAGAAAACCACTACTTTCGTTTTGCTAATATTGACTTGCATCCCAACCCTTCTACAAAAATGCTCAAGGGAACGTAAATGCTCTTGCAAACCAAGAGCCGATTTAGCAATCAATATAAGGTCATCTACGTACAAAAGAAGCCTGATAACGAACTTGCCCAAATGGATACCGTCACCCCCTTGCGAATTTAGCCACTCTTCAAGCTTGTCAATATATAACCCAAAAAGGGTAGGAGACAATGGGTAACCTTGCTTGACCCCGATATCGCTTCTAAAACTTTCAGAAATGCCAGCTGAAGTTCTGATTTTGACTTTCACCTCTTCATAAAACCTATGCACAGCTGCTCTCAAATGCTTGGGAACCCCGAGTTCCTCCATTCTGCCCCAAAGCTTATCCCTAGGAACCGTGTCAAAGGCTTTTCTGAAATCAACAAAGCAATAGAAAATTTCTTCCTTTTTTTCCCAAAATTTTTCAATGATGTGCCTTAAAGTTATACAATGATCAACTGTGGAATGTTTAGGTCTAAAACCCGCTTTCCCTTTAGCACGTTTATCTCTTTCTTCTGCCCACTTGCTGATTTTCTTTTCTAACATGCTTCCAAATAACTTTTCAAACAAGGGGTTTATCATTATGGTTCTATAGTTGGAGGGATTATTGACGTCACCGCTCTTGAAAAGAGGTATTGCCATACTAGTTGTCCAATCTGTGGGGAACCCCTGCTGTAAGATGTTGTTGAAATTTTTTGTGATGTGAGGTGAAAGAATTTTTAAGCCCCACTTTAGATACTCTGCTTGGAGTTCATCTAAGTCTTTTGCTTTTCCAGCGCCCAACTTCTTGATACCCATCTCTACCTCTTGCACCGTGAAAAGTTTTGTGTCTGTGTTGACCAAGGGAGGAGGGTCAACCTTGGGGTCCTGCTCATAAAGCTGTCTTGCATAGTCAAACCATTTAGAAGCTGTAATGTTGTTTTCAGTTTGCACCTTTTTCGATTGGAGCTCCTTCTAAAATAATTTGGGGTTATTTTTCTTGAGGAAGATTAGTTCTTCTCTCCTTGAAACCATGAAATCAGCTTCTTCTTTTTTTACTGTCTGCTTGTAAGCTTTGAGCTTCATGCTATCCTTGTTTGATTCCTTCCACCTTCTCCTTGCCTTTTTGCATTCCTCGTCAAACCAAGCATTAACCGGAAAGCAATTTGTTTCAGACTTCTTAATTTTTGCTCTTTTGCACTCCGCAAGTGCGCTTTGAATTAAATGTGTTAATCTGTGACTATGAAGGCCATGAGATGCAATTTCCTCCTTCTTGAAGAGCCTCTCTAGCATTATTTTGAAGGTATCACAATTCTCTGGATTCAAAAGAATTCTGCCCTTTGGGGGATTTTGTTGAACACACTGATTTTTTTACCGTAATTGCTTCTTTCCGGTCCAAGAGAAACTTAAATAGATTGGCTTGTGATCTGATTTTAAGTCCCAAATTTGATCTCCAATCAACACTTCCTCCATTTTCTCACACAAACTATGCGAGCAAATTACATAATCTACTACACTTGCTCCATTGTAAGCATTGCAAGTGAAATTACCGGACTTTTCCCATTTAGTCAACCCATTACAAATGACTAAATCGAAAGCCCCACATAGCATAAGCAGTTGTTCTCCAAAGATATTGCAGCCTTTATCCTCTGAAATTCGTTTCCACTGATGATTACTCTCTTCTGTAAGCAAGATAGGGTCACTGTCTTCTTTACAACAAAGAATGCTAGCTTGTTCACTTGCAGTTCTAGCATTGAAATCCCCCACTATAAGGACTTCACCTAGCTGAGAATATACTGCAATATCTGTTTTTAGGGCTGCAAAGGGATCTTTGTGGTAAAGCCCTCTACTTTTGTATATTTTTGAAACTTGCGGTGCAAAATAGCATGCTGCAATTCTAATGTGATTTCCATTTTCTGATATTTTAAGCCAAACAAATTGTTTATTTGGGTCTTCTTTTTCTAGCTGAATGAAACGACCTTCTTTTTCTCTTACTAATACCATGATACCCCCGTGCCCTTTGCCATCCCCTGCTGCCTTGTTCCACACTGCTATTTTCCAATACCCTTCAAACAAAGGTGTCTTACACCCTTCATGCTCATGTGTTTCTATGAGGCAAATTATGTCTCTACCTTCCGCAATAGGCCCTAACCCAGGTCCTCGTCTCCATGGGTAACCCCTACAGTTCCAACAAACTAATCTTAAGGAAATCTGGGCAAGACTTGATTGCTATTTGTTTTGACATGCAAGACTCACAGTTGAGTCTTTGTCCCTACTTGCCCATAATGACCTTGCTTCCTCATTTCTTGCTAAAGAGTTTGCTGCCTCTTCTTTGTTATCATTTTGCTGCATTGTTTTGGAAGGAGGTCCAAATTGCGCAATCACGGCTTTACCTTTATAAATCCATGCTCTTTTTCCCTCATCTCTTGCTGCCCTAACTTTTGTCATTTCATCCCTTCTTTCCTCTTGTTGTTTTACAGTTAAATCTTCTTCTAGAAAAAACCGAGAACCCCTTAAGAGTTGCTTCTTGCTTAGAATGATATCTTTATCACGCAAATTGGGCATGATGACTTTTATGGGCCTGACTCTCTCACCGTTAAGCTTACCTACTCTCCATGCTTGACATATTTGTCCTTGCCATTGGAGCTTGTCTTTCAAGAAGTCTCTTGCAAGGTCAAGAGTACATTCATTTTTCCCATACTCTTTCACCCCTTTAATAATTATGTTTGTTGCTCTATCCAGTCTTTCCTTGCTTTCTCTATCTTGCATGTTGTTAACCTGAATGTTTGTTTCTTCTTCCCTCTTAACAGAATTGCTAATAACTTGAGCCCAAGTCTTCTTCCCTCTTAACAGAATTGCTAATAACTTGAGCCCAAGTTTTGGAAAGTTTTGTGGGATCTCCTTTCCTCCCTTCTCTTGATGTTTCTTCATTGTTATCTATTTGAGCAACTACTTTCCCCTTATCCTGGGATGGCTTCACATTCATCACCTCTGTATTCTCCACTGCACGTTTTGCACCTCCGCTTTCATGCGTTGCCATTCTGTTTTCCCTATTCGGAGAGCTTCCTGCAGTAATGCCACTTGTTCCTTTAGAACTTTGTTGCTTTCTGCTAAAGCTTGATTTTCAGCTGTTATTATATGGATTGTACAATCTCTTTCCAGCTCTTTAGCTTCTACTACTTCCAACCTTTCTTTTACATTTAAGAGTTCTTTCACATAAAAATCAGATGACCAAGTGAGAGGTGTGGATGTGGGACTATATTCACATAAAAATCAGATGACCAAGTGAGAGGTGTGGATGTGGGACTATATAAAGCATAATCATCACTAACTTTTTCTTTTCCTTTGGACTTGTTGCCACATGTTTGCAAAGAAGACTTGTTTGAATGTTGTTTCTTGCGAACAATACTCTCCCTTTGAGACCTTTTTTTCCTTGTTTGCTCCCATTTTAGACGAGCTAGTCTCCTTTTTAAAATTCCCTGATATTGTTTGGCAATGAGCCAAACCCACTTCCCAGTTTTCGTTGATGAGGCAATTTTCACTTGCCCTATATCATTTGTTTCCACGGGTTCTAAAGTTTCTTGTTCCATTACCATGATGATATTAAGGGAAATCAAAATCTCTGCCCAAAACTAACCCTTTGTTTTATGCTTAACTCTTCAATATCTGTTGGTCTGACCACTGAAAACTTGTTGCTCTGTCCTTACTGCTCTGCCCACTGTCCACTGAAAACTAGCTGCTCTGCCCTTGCTACTCTGCCCACTGTCCCTGTCCTCTGTGCTGCGCTCTCCACTGTCCACTACTGTCCTATGTGCTGCTTTTTTGCTGCTTTTCTAGTGCTCTGAAGAACCTCTCTCTCAAACTGTCTCTTGAGAGAAATTGCCATTACTTACAATTGCCACTTGCAGAAATCCCTGGAGCATTCCAAGGGTATCTAAATTGTCCATAACAATCAGATTTCGTATCGCTTTATGACCCGTAACAATCAGATTTCATACGCCCTTGTATGAAGTCTAATTTCAAGATCTCAAACCATAAAGCACCAATGCGCTGGAATTCTTGAGATGACACCCCTATTTTGAGGAGTTCTCGGCTAATTTCACGAGTACTTGCAAGATTTCATTCCAAATTCCAGTATAGACTAATCTTCGAGGGCTCAATTCATACATGAATTGCCCATCACGGGCAGAGTTGGAGTCATACCACGAAGCAAAATTCCGAAATCGGGAAACATGCCTTTCTTACATGGATGTGTAGTAACGATGCAAACATGAGATACCTAGATGAAAGGCATTCACGCAAAACATGAGATATATGCATGGAAGGCATTAATAGCAAGACCACCATTAAAAAACCATTTTGAAAATTAATCCATGAGAATGTAGATATAAAGATGTATGTATCTTTGTCCTTTAATTGTCATTAAATGTATAAATACTTTATTGTCTCGGACTACAACAGATGTTGGATTTTCAATAATTCTCTAACCACTCTCTTTTGAACTATTGATCATGTGAAATAAATAACTTTCGTTTAAACTATTGATGATGTGAAATAAATAATGTTTAAGAAAACATGAAAGACTAAATGCATTGGAATGTGATCCCTTGGATTGACGACCGGCCCATTGCATAAAACATTTAAATGGCTCATTTAAATATTTAAGAAACTTAGAAGTCCTATTATGTAGTATGTCATTGCAATATATGATAAACTTAGAAGTCCCATTATGTAGTATGTCATTGCAATATATGATTCTTCGGGTTGACAATTGCTCCATTTAAGTATCTAAATGACTCGGTCAAATATTGAAGAAATTTAGAAGTTCTACAACGCAGTAAGCCATTGAACTGCAATATGACCTTTCGGGTTGACAGATGGTCCATTGCATTAGGTATCTAAATGACTTGGTCAAATATTGAAGAAATTTAGAAGTTCTACAATGCAGTAAGTCATTGAAATGCAATATGACCTCTGGGGTTGACAGTTGCTCCATTCAATTAAGTATTTAAATGGCTCAAATATTTAAGAATCCTAAAAGACCTGTAATATTGTATATCACTTGACCAATGTTGTATATCACTTGACCAAGGTGGCATGCTTTCATCTTTCACTTTTTACCTACACTACAATTAGTTGTACATCACTAACAAAGGCTAGCTGACTCGATAGATTAATGATAAAAAGTTCTAATGAAAAGAAAAATTATTATAATAGTTATACAATATACACGCTCCTGCTTTAAACAATGCTGAAAAAGGTGGCATGCTACCATCTTTCACTTTTTACCCACACTACAATTAGTTGTACATCACTAACAAAGGCTAGCTGACTCGATAGATTAATGATAAAAAGTTCTAATGAAAAGAAAAATTATTATAATAGTTATACAATATACACGCTCCTGCTTTAAACAATGCTGAAAAAGGAGGACGAATAAATAAGCTTGTGATGCTCTAATATTAGAGAGAAAGTAGGATAGAGGAACACATTTAATAATAATACAATGCATAAACAAAGAGACTTTTATAAAAGAAGCAGGTGTGAATTGAAAAGCTAGATTTATCCAAAACGATCAAGCAAAAATGACGAAAAAATGAAGATGCAGACACTGAAATTCCCTTTGGTGTCTTTCTCACAGCTCAACAATATAATGAACTGCCAAGTCTTCATTACAGAATCAATTAGAGGGGAGAAAGGATAAGTGCAAGAAGATTATCAATTCAAGAACCTAGTCTCTATTACCATAATTACAATAAACTAAAAACTGCAACCTGTTTGGTAAAAGAGGGAAGAAAAAGCATTCAAGATATGCACTTAGAAATCCGCTTAGAGAATTTAAAGTATAAAAATAACAGATATGCACCACCTGTATCAAGAAGCACCACATATAGGGGCCTTATCCAGCTCAAATCAAATGTCTCATATCCAGTTGATGCAAAGTTATTATTTACTTATTAATTGGCACCACATTAGAATGGTGGGCAAAGTTTCCACAAGATTTGCAGCTTGGTCTCTTCATACCAAGTGCGCTCTATTTACCCCTCAGCCATAGGCCAGCAGACAAATGACACCTATTCAGTTAAATATATAAAATCACATCAAATCCTGCCCGGTGAGGGCTCTTGTGCTTCATCAATAAAAGTAAACCATAAAACCTCTGAGCATGATGCTATAGAGGTAGAATGCAAGATAGGAATCTCCAATTTTGACATGACTTTTCCCTGTTATAACGAATGGCATATTGTCTATTAAAGAATCAATAACTCTGCATCATAGCAAACAGTATGTTTTCTCCAAAGAGCTCTTCAACACCAGGTATAGGAACTTCACCTTCATGGGATCACCAATTGCGAGCAAAATATCAACGGGCTGACATGAGGGTCAACTCACACCTGTTCCTGGAACTTGAAAAACTATAACTTATTGAAATAGTCGAACAAATTCAATACTTCACAAGACCTAAAAATGCAACAGCTGAGGAAATATGTACTCGTAAGTCTGCCATGTCAACGTCATGACCTCCTTCAACGAGACCCCATTTTTCAACCTTCGCAAACAACAAAACATTATTATCATCACAAACAGTTCTAAGGTTCCACAGTTTTTATGTCACAGAATACAATAAGAATGCCTGCATGAATTGATAATTCAACCCCTACTTTTCAAAACTAACGACAACGAGAAAGAAATCGGTAAAAAACCTGCAAATCCTCCTCTAATCGAACCAATTTGATAGCTTCTTCAACATCAAGCCTGCCGCGAAACACAGCAAAGGCTATTGTTATAGAATTTGCAGCTGCTGTAAGTGAATCTATTGCAGTTAACTCCCAGTTGTCTGTTTTCTTAAGAAAACGTTCCATGGCATTGACCAGCTCTTGTTGCTGCTTGCCTGCAAAAATGCTCGTATATAGCACAGGCCTGACTCCCAGTTCTGCTTCCATCCAATCAAACAAAGGATCCATGTACTCCACCTGCAGGTCTGAAAGGAAATGAAGGTCAAATAAAAACAGAAATATTTATTATTATTCATTCAATGGAAATTAAAAAGAGGAAACTCTTGATAGAAACTCCTCATTTCCCATATATTTAAATGCCATTACCACCACATACCATACCCATGAGCAATACCAGACCATAATACAGCAATATTTGTTGATTTTTGGGTAGCTGCAAGAGGTATTCCCCAGCTACTCAAGTCGGCTCTACAAAGAAAAACTAAATTGAATTTTAATTGGTCAAGTTTGCCCCAAAAGTTTAAGTCAGCCCAGCAAGGAGAACTTAGAAGTGCTCCTTGGTCACCAGTAGACTACTATAAATACAAACTTGGCCTCCATCACTTGGACACGATTTGAATCATTGCATCATCTGATCTTCTGTTCACACATGCAACTTAGAGAAGAAGTCTTGTGATGTTTGACCAGCGTTGACCAGCTTTGACCAAGTTTTCTGAGGTCTGTTTGACCTGTATTGACCAAGATTTTAATGGTCAGAGTTGATCAAGATTTTTCTGGGTAGTGTTGACCAAATTCTGGGCAGCATTGACCAAATTCTGGGTAGAATTGACCAAGTTTTACTGGGCGGAGTTGACCAAGTTTCTGGGCAGCTGCAGAAGGCTGAATTTCAGCCTGATTGACTCGGTTTGACCGAACTTTCTAGGCAATTGCAGGAGGCTGAATTTCGGCCTGTTTGATCAGGTTTGAGTTATGCTGAATTGTTGGTCTAGGTTGACCAAGTTTGACTTGAGAATATCAGATTGTACTTTTGCTGAATTGAGCAATTTATCCTAGAAAAGATTGCTGGGTTTTCTCCTGGGTTTCCCAGGGGAAAAGTTTTGGTGTCTAATGTGCATGGTTTTTCTACTGTGATCTTTACTGTTCTGTTGCATTTACGGTTGAATTTTCTGAAGTATAATTGCTTAATGATAAATCTGGAATGTGCTAAAGTAATATCATATATCATTGGAAGTAATTATCAGTTACAGAAAATTGTGTTTGTCTAATTAGCACAAGAAAACAACGATATTATCTGGGCCAGAAGTAATTCAACCTCTAAACTGACTTGTTTCAGGAATTAATGTCACATTAGGATATTGGACCCACTCATCCTTGCCTGCAATCTCAGGTTTCCATTCTGATTGATGTCTTTCCTCCAACCATGAGTTGTTATACACTTCATCTCACACTATTGGAATTGTAGTAAGGCATATTTAACCTTCATTAGTGTCTTATATACTTCATTGTTCTCTTGTAGCATAACGACATGTCTGTTTACAGTTTATACAGGGCTGGGTTTAATTGTTAATTCCTAGAATTTCTTCTCTAAAGATAAGATCAGATGAGATCATTTATCAAATGTCCACAAGTGACCAAAAAACGCTCATGGAACTAGAAAATACAGCAAGTCAAAAGCATAAATAAAGCAGGAGTGCCAAGGATATTCCTGAAAGCTAAATGATAAAGAGACACAAGGGGGTCAGAAAGGCTGAACCGATAGGGTAAACCTTAAAATACAGAATCCATATGTTAAAATTTTAATCCACCTGAAAGCTAAATGATAAAGAGATACCAGTGAGTAAGAAAGTGTAAATAAGAGGGCTAACCTTAGAAAAAGAGAGAAGCACTACTCAGCACTAAATACGTAATCATATATTAAAATTTTGTACAGAGAACATTGAGTTCATTGATCAGTCATACATCCTTGCAGATACTCTATAGCAATTTTCTCACATAAGATGATGGCAATCAAAAAATATAATAACTAAAACATCAAATCAGTAGCATATAACATTTGCATTTACATCAAAGGCAGTCTCAGTTCTCACCCTACAGTAACTCTTATATTAGTGACAAACAACTAGGAATGGTTGTGAACACTTACAAGTTACAACTAGCTTATCACCGTAGCCCTAGGTTGATCAACGGGTCACCCATTCAACATTAAACGACAGACATAATATTTTACATGTCACAAAATATGTTGCCTCTATAAGTAAACTACTTTTAGCCCATTCCATTGGCATTATTGTGATAACTAATTTTACAAATGCCCACAGGAGTGTGGTCTACCAGCAAGCAGCAAGGTGATCAGGCTAGCATTAAGTCAGAGACCTAAGTTCAAACCCCCGCAGTGGGTGCAGATGAGGCCAGGTGCAAATCCCGGATAAAATTGACGGGTATAGACAACCCCTCATATTGCAAGCCAAAAAGACTTCATAAAACTCATTTGTCAAAATAAAGCTATCTTTACAAACATGACTACAGGACAAAATATAATTGAAGGACAAAAATTATTTTTATTATTTTATTATTTTAAATCTATCCTTATAAACATTACTACAACACAAAATATAATGATGGAAAGCAAGACTTCAACCAAGTAATCATTTCTTGAAAATACTGACTATTGAATATCAGATTATCTGTTTGAAGATATTCCTACTCCCAATACCTAATTAACAATGTTATCATAACCGAACCAGTGATCGAACCGGAAAACCTTGTGGACCAAGAACTGGTCGGAACCGGACCGGAACCAGTAAAAAAAACGGACCAAAAAACAGTTTACCAAAAACACCAAATATTCATATTTTAAAGAAAAACATATATATTCATGTGCATCCATATGAATCCAAACCAATTATACACAAATATGCAAAAGTTTTCATTTATATAGCAAGTAATAGTGCATATAACCAAAATAGCACTTAGTGCAAAACATTGTTAAACCAAAAAACATCAAGAAGCAGGCTCTAAAAGGTCTCTATAGTCCAAAATAACATGATAGTATGATACAACAGTCTACAATACTACAGCTACAGCCTACAGGTGCTAATTGTCAATGTCATCATCAGAATCATCATCCTGATCCTCCTCATCCTCACTTTAAAAATGAGTAGCATCCAAATCTGCAATGGGATTACGGCTTGATTCCCCTGGCCCTAAAGTTGTTGTTGGTACTTCTGATATATTTGTCTCTACAACCTGTGGAGGTGGGTCCAGTCCAACCAAGAAAGGTCTTCATTGTCAAATGTTGGTGCCTGACTCTCCACAACCCATTTTGATGTTGGATCAAAGGCAATCAAGACAATGTTGCTTGGTTCAGGGGTTTTGTTCAACAACTGACTTAAGATTGTACTAAACAAAAACCATGTCATTCAACCGCTTTTGCTCCAAACGGTTCCTCTTCTTAGTGTGTATACACTCAAACACACTCCAATTCCGCTCACACCCTAAAGCACTACATGTCTAGCTCAATATTGGAATTGAAAATTTTTGCAATTATGGGCATTCACCACCAAATCGTTGCCACCAATATGCTGCAAAAAGGGTGGAATGCAAAGAATTTTTAGCAAATGAATTTGAATGTTGAAATTTGGTGTCAACAATTCCAAATTGAAATGAGTAATATAATAATTGGCAAATTTTGACAGTTCTTACTACTGATAAATCTAGGGGCAGCTAGATTAGGTGATTTCTCTTACTTAGATAATTGCTTGTGATGTATTTTTACTTAACTTGATTAGCTTTTTCTTTCACTTGATTATTATTATGTTCTTATCATCAAACTTCAAACAGCTACCAAACTATGAAGATCAAATAGACAAAGAGGACACAAAATGTAGGCTAAAAGCCAAGGCCAAAACCTCTCCTCCTAAGAGGAAACCCCACAAGAATTCTTCTCTTATAGAATGTCCAAATGATGAATTCCAAGACCTAAAACCCTTGTCAGACCCCTCCAAGACCAAGTCAAACTTCTTCTTCCCAATGAAATTTTCTAGCTACTTTGACCTAGCAGCTTCCAGCAATTTCGATCTAGCAATTTCCAACAATTTCGACCTAGTAACTTCAAGCCATAGTTTTAAAAAGCGGCCGGACCGGCTCGGAATCGGCAGAGTTGACCGAGCCAAACCCCCGGCAGGTCCGACTCAGTCAAAAAACCGGTCTGAAGGCCAGTTTGTGACCGAGTCGGCCAAGCCGTACACCAACTCAACCGGCTCGGTCACAAACCAGTTGGCTCGGACGAGCCCGAGCTAAACCGGCCGAGCCACTCCAAGCTGGCCGCGGGCCCCTCTCAAGCTGAAAAACGGACTTGAAACTTGATTTTTTGTTGTTGTTAGGGTTTTATGCAAGGTTCTAACCCCTCCCCATCCTATTTAAGCTACCCAACCCCTCTCATTTCCTCACATCTATCTCATTGAATTTGAGTGAGCATTTGTGAGAAATTTCTGAAGAGTTGTGGAGTTGGTTTTGGAGCAGCTTTGAGGAGTCTTTTGGGCAAGCTTTGGAGCAGCAGTGAGGAGCTTATTGGGCAAGCTTTGGAGCAGCATTGAGGAGTTGGTTTGTTGGAGCTGCATTGAGAAGGCTAGAGCCTAGAGGTATTTTTTTTTTCTCTTCTAAAATCTGTCTTTGCTTGTTTTATTTTTTTTGCAAATCTGAAAATGGTAAACATAGTTTTTGGTGAAAGAAATGAACATAGAATGAATAGTCTTTATTTGTTTTCATTTTTAGATTTAAACCTTTTCTTTCCAAGTCAAAAACTCAGTCCAAAATGGCCCCTAAAATGAAAGATGTTGCTTGGGCATCTGCTGAAATGATTGATGATCAAATGCATTGCAAATTTTGTAAGAGAAAAATTAAGGGGGTTGGAGGGGGCATTCATAGACTGAAACTACATTTGGCTGGTCTCAGAGGCCAAATTACTCCATGTGAAGCAAAAAACATTGGGAAAATTAGGAAGGAATTGAAAGAGCAATTTCAAAAGTTTGAGGAAGACAAAGCTAGGCACAAAAAAATAGAGGTTGAAATTGGAAGGAAGAGAAATATACAATACATGATGGTTGCCAACCCAACTTTTGATTATGAGGGTTCTTCATCTATCCCTTGCACTAATGCATCAGACCCCTTTCGCTATGTTCCTCCCTCTATGGAGTCTATTTCTGAAAAGGGTAAGGGTGCAATGAGAAATAGGGGTACTATCAAAAGTTTTTTCATACCCTCTTCTCCCCCTAATAGTGCACATGGTCCTAGTCCTACAAGTAAAGGTCAAGTGCAGCCCACTTTAGATCAGCATTGGAAAAAAGAATTGAGAGAAGTTGCTTGTGATTACATTGCTAGATGGCGGTATGATGTTGATATTCCCATCAATGCTACTCGTTCACCATATTATGAACCTATGTTTGATGCCATATATGCTGCTGGAAACGGCTTCAAAGGCCCTACGATGCATGAGTTAAGAGGATCTCTTTTGCAAAAAGAGATTGTGTCCATTGATGATTATTTGAAAGATTTCAAAAACTCATGGGCACATACAGGATGTACCATCATGTCAGATGGATGGACTGATCAGAGGAACCATACCATCATAAACTTTCTTGTCTTTTGCCCACGGGGAACCATGTTTCTAAAATCAGTTGATGCATTTGATAGAGTGAAAGATAGACACTTGTTGTTTCAGCTTTTGGATGAGGTTGTTGAAGAGGTGGGGGTGGCAAATGTTGTACAAATCATCACATATAATGCCTCTAACTATGTTCTTGCTGGTAAATTGTTAGAGGAAAAACACCCAACCATCTTTTGGACCCCATGTGCTGCACATTGCATAGACCTCATGCTTTAGGATATTGGAAAAATAGATTGGATCAAGAACACTATAGAGCATGCCAAAAGCATCAAAAAATATATTTACAATCACTCATGGATTCTGAATCTGATGAGGAAACACATAGGTGGCAAGGAAATTATTAGGCCTGCCATCACTAGATATGCAATACATTTTTTGACATTGCAATCTATGCTTGCCCAACATAGAAACTTGCAAAAGTTTTTTTCTAGTGATGAATGGAATGAATGTCAGTGGGCTTGCAAACAGGATGGCAAAGATGTGAAAAAGAAAGTTAATGAAGAAATATTTTGGAAAAAGGTAGCAGAGATTGTGAAACTTGTTGAGCCATTGGTTAAGGTGTTGCGGTTGATGGATAGGGAAAGATTGGCTATGGGCTTCATTTATGAGGCTATGGATCAAGCAAAGGAGCAAATAAGGGCAGCATACAAGGACAAAGTGGGTAAGTATGGGCCCATTTGGGCAATCATTGATCAAAGATGGAACAATCAACTCCATCACCCTATACATGTAGCTGGGTATTTTCTAAACCCAAGGTATCATTATAAAGCTCAGGAAGCAAGAGCTTTGACTAGGGAGGTTAGAGATGGATTGATTGATTGCATTGATCGTGTGATCCCCACAGAGAGTGGCCAGTTGCATATACACAATCAGATCACTGTGTTCAGCCAAGCCACAGGTACCTTTAGCAAGAACCTTGCAAGGATTGCAAGGGAACCAGATGAGCCAGGTAAACAAAGAATTTCAAATTTCAAATTCATATTTTATTATTTTGTATAATTGTTTATAATTTCAATTTCAAAGTTGGATATAATTTGTTGAGCTAACTGAAACTCATTTTTTGCAACACAATGGTGGGAGGCATTTGGTAGCCATTGTCCTGAATTGCAGAGGTTTGAAATCCGCATTTTGAGTCAAACTTGCAATGCTTCTGGGTGTGAGCGCAATTGCTCTGTCTTTGAGAGGATTCACACAAAGAAGAGAAACCATTTGGAGCAAAAACGGTTAAATGATCTAGTGTATGTCCAGTACAACCTCCGACTAAGACGCAACCAATTGCTGAATAAAAGACCTGATTCAGATCCCATTGTGTTGGAGGATATTGATCCAATATCAGATTGGGTAGTGGAGTCTTGTCCACTAGAGTTTGACTCTGATGAGGATATTGGTGTGGGAATGGACTTCGATACACAGGTAGAGCCTCTGCTCAATGCAGATCCACTAATAGCAGGCCCAGTCCCAAGCCCTCCAATTGCAGATGCAGGGACTTCCTCTAGTCAGCCACGACAGAGGCGCATAACTCGTCTATCTCAGGGTGGTAGGGCTATAGATCTAGTTGAGGGTGTTGATTCAAAGGAGGAGCGAGCGGTTTACCATTTCCCCCTCTGGTTCAGAGTTTGAGGAAGAGGACATTGGCTTGTCAGATGTCTAGCAATAGTGACTATTCATGTTTTGTTGTAGAGGCCATTTAGAGCCTCATTGGTTATGTTTTTTGTTATGATCTCTGTATCATCATCATGTATTGGACAGTGCACTGGGTGCAATTTTGATATAATGGATATATTCATGAGCCTACTTTGATCATATGTTGTCTTTTGTCTACATTGTGATGCTTTGTGTTTGGAAATATGAATGAAAATCTTTAAAATTATGTTTTTTTACAAAAAAAAAAAATATTTATTGTATTTTTTACAAAAACCGAGTCATTGAAACTGAACCGGCCGAGTCAATACCAAGTCAGAGTCGGAGCTGACCCTCGGCCGTTTCGAAACCCGAGTCCGAATTTTAAAACATTGCTTCGAGCAACTTCGACCCAGCAACTTCCAGCAACTTCGACCTTCCAACAATTTTGACCTAGCAGCAACTTTGACTTCCTCAGCAACTTCTATAATTTTGGTCTAGCAGATATTTTGGAAACCCTAACGAGAGATAAAAAGAAGTCCAAAACTTCGATCTTTCTTTTCTTCCTTCTTTTCCTTGATCTTCGTCATTTTCCAGCTTCTTTCTTGAGGGGATCGAACTTGCTTTCTTGCTTGAATGAATGTTTATAAATTAAGTCGAGGTTCCCTTATATATAGGCTTCATAGGAGGTCGAATTGCTGCCCATGAGGCCAACTTGATCCTTCTTGTAGGCCGACTTGTTTGAAAAGGTTTTGGAGGGTCTTTATGACACTTTTGACTTTACAAAAAAATTCTTTACAAGATACAACATTCACAAAGGGATCTTACATGTATGACAATGACTCTTTTGACTTCATACTCTGACAAACCTAGAAGCACTCAATGGGTGCTTGACCTATAGATAAATTTATCTTGAGCATGAAACCAATGCATCAAGAATGACTAATAAATTTCTTTTCTCTTTAATATCAAAAATATAAAATCATGATTACAATAGAAATTATGAAGACCGAACCTAGTTACACATTTCAACACTTACTTGGGGGATTCTTTGCTCTATTTCTTACAGCCATAGAAATGTCAAAGGCACAATACTCTCACTGAAATTCAAGAGCTTGTTATGAATTTGATCTTGAGTCTTGGAATCCGGGACCATGCACTCAATGCATTTACACAATCCCCCTAAAACCTCCCCATCAACCTCAAAATTTGTAGTGTAATGGTACCTTCAAAGTTCAAAAAACAAAAACATATTCATCAACCAATTTCAAATATTTTGTAAAGCTTTTCTAATTAGTAATGAATGACAAAAGTTAAAACTTAAAACTTAAAAGCAATGAGCACTGAAATCCAAAATTACATACCTTGGGTTTAGGTAGTAACCAGTTGCATGTAAAGGTCTATGGAGTTGTTTGTTCCATATTTCATAAATGATTCTCCATAGAGGAATGTACTTATGCCTTTTATCCCCATATGTTGCCTTTATTTGTTCCTTGCCCTGATCCATGGCCTCATAAACAAAACAAATGGAAGGTTTATCACTATCCACTATCCGCAAAACTTTTTCAAGGGACTCACTAAATAGCACAATCTCCTCTGACATTGACCAAAATATTTTGTCAAATACTTGGTCAACCATTTGTTTCTCTTCAACCGTTTTGCTCCACTAAGATGCATTCTATTCATCACAAGAAAACAACTTCCTCAAGTTAGTTTTTGTTGAACAAGGGATTGCAATGAAGCAAAGCTTGTTGCAAATCGTGTGATAATTGATCAAACAAGCTCTTTACCCCCGGTGTGTTTTCTCATAAGGTTCAAAACCCCTGAGTGGTTGTAGACGTACTTAGTTATGGATTTTGCATCATCCACACTTCTTCACCCACTCAATTTTGCCAATATCCGTGAGCATGAGGTCCAAACAATGGGCTGCAAATGGAGACCACCAAATGGTGCAATTCTTTCCCTCCAATATCTCTCTAGTTGCAACATTGTTAGAGGCATTATCTGTGATCACTTGTACAAGATTTTCAACCCCTAGTTCCATTACTACTTCATCCAAAAGAAGAAATAGTAATTGTGCATCCTACACCTGATCAAATGCATCAATAGATTTGAGAAACATAGTACCTTTTGGACAAGCAATCAAGAAATATAATATGGTGCAAGATCTACTGTCAATCATCCATCATAAATAATTGTGCATCCTAATTTGGTCCATGATTGCCTGAACTGTGTAAGGTACTCTTGTATTCTTTGGAACTCATTTTGTAAAAGTGGCCCCTTGATATCTTGAAAGCTAGGGCCTTTGAAGCCTGCTCCACATGAAGCTATAGCATCAATCATGGGCTGCTAATATGCAGAATTAGTAGCATTAAAGGGTATGTCTGCATCATACAACCATATAGCAATGCATTCTTATCCCACCTCCTCTAACTTCTTCCATTTAGCATCAAGGTTGGGTTGAGAACTAGGGGTGGTGAGGGGTACAAAGGAGTCAATCCCTTTACAGGTTGTTGTCCTCTTCAAGTTCAAAGCACTTGAACTAGGGCCAGAAGTACCCTCTCCAACTCTAGCAGGAAAACTAGAGGAATCTTCAAAAATGGGCATATATTCTTCAAAATCAAGGTCACTAAGAACAACATCATCCTTTTGACTTTTGCATATATCTTTTATAATTCTCTTGTTTTTCCCCTTTTCTTCGATGTAGGCTTCAATTAGACTTAGCATCTCTGCTTTAAGATCATCAAAAAAATTATCACAAGGTTTTACTTGCCCTCTCCATTGTACTAGGTGTTCTTTAATTCTATGGATCCCCCCACCCTTAACTTTCTTCCCAAAATAGTTGCAGAGTTTTATCCCTTGCTCATTTAAATGGCAGTAAACCCAAGCTATATTATTCTTGTTTTTGGGGGCCATGACAACTTCTACAAGAAGAAATGAAAAATTGCATAGAAAACCATAGGGTTTTTAAAATTTTAGGGCAAAATTTTTTTTTAGAGAAAAATAGAAGCCACGAAATACCTAGAGAAGATCTGTAAATTTTGAGAAGAGAAGAAGATCCAAATCAGAAAATAAACTCTTCAAACAGCTCCAAAATATCCCTCACAAATTTGCCAATGAAATCCCTCAAAATAACCCTACAAATTTCAACAATGGTTGAGAAAACACCAAAAGAAAATAGTGGCCATAAGAAATTTTGCAAATTTGTAATATTCCCAATTAGCCTTGCTAATTGGAATATTTCATTTTTGTTTAATTTTGCCGCTTTAGCTGGAAATAATAAATAAAGTGAGAAATAAGAGGGGTCACCTCACTTTAGTCACCTCACTTTATAAAATAAAGTGTTTTCCTAGTTGATTAACGTTATAACTTAGAGAGGGGGCCTTGGGGGTCCACATGAGTATGATGGGGAGGCATCAGGCTGACCCAAGGTTAACTGCGCAGGCCAAGGAGAGTGAAGGACGCAGTCAAGGTTTTGGAGGGAGTTTAGCACTATAAAAGGTGGGGCTCTCACCTCATTATGGCATCCATGATTTTATATTGATATTGAGAAACTGAACTTCATGCCGCCGACGCGAGTTGTTTGGTCGGTGCAACGACGCTACATTTGAGTACCAATAAGTGTCTCACGGTCGGTGTCACCCTGCTTCTCGGGGGACAGTGCACTTACTGGTAAGGTTATTCTGGTTTCACCCTTAGCTTCGGGGGACTTCGAGTGCCCGCCCTAGTAATCTTATTTTACGAGTAACCTTTTTTTTCAGGTGGCAAGTAACGACGATTTCACAGTGCGAGGTTTGGAGAAGAAGAAGCCGCCACGGTGGGCACGCGGTGCGAAAGGAGGGACGTTCCGGAGGGGAAAGAGGACGCCGAATCGACCTTAGAAAGACGTTTGTTCCGGGGGGGCTGGATTCGGATGCGAAAAGGAGGGACGGTTGTTCCGGAGAAGGAAGCACGCAGATCAGGCTTAGAGAGAAAACGCTGTTCTAGGAGGCAGAGGAACGCAGATCTGAAGGCACATTGATAGATCCAGACTTGGAGGTCACAGATCTGGAAGGGTATTTGCAGATCTAGTTCTGTATGGTGCAGATCTGAAGATATAGCACTAGATCCAGCTTGGGAGATTGCAGATCTGAAGAGATATTGCCAGATCAACCTAGATGCGAAGAGATAACATCGGATCCAGCCTTCGAGTTGCGGTGCGAAGATATTGTCGAGATC
Source organism: Pinus albicaulis (assembly GCA_034641835.2). Classification (NCBI taxonomy): domain Eukaryota; kingdom Viridiplantae; phylum Streptophyta; class Pinopsida; order Pinales; family Pinaceae; genus Pinus; species Pinus albicaulis. The sequence continues at coordinate 350,402,072 of CM076584.1, forward strand.
CGGCATAGATACGAAGGTGCGGCGAATCCCCGATGCAGGAGACGCGGTGGGCGCGGAGGGTGGGGCGCGGTCCGGTTGGAGGCTTCGGATCCGGTAGATGCGAGCATACGGGGACGAATCCATCGGGGAAGGCGTATGGTGACGAGTTTTTGTTAGAGGGGCTTGACAACGTTTCCCAGCATTCAGGAGCTGATCCATTCATCTGGAGGGTTTTATGACTAGCACTCCATCTGTTTCTGCGCTGTCACTAGCAGAGACAACGTTTTCATTGGTGTAGGATTGGAGGATTGATATCATCTATCTATTAGTCTTCAGCTCATAGTTTCAGTGCATTCCAGCTTCAGTCTTCAGAGTAGTCTTCTCCAGCTTCAGTTTTCTGAGTAGTCTTCAGTCAGCTAGGACGCTGACCTTATTTGCAGCCACTATTTGTCTGAGAGGGTCTCCACTTGCCTAGGGCAAGGATAGGTGCACTCATTCTGATTTTCTTGTACTTTTCTCTATGTACTTTCAGATTAATAAAATGGCTCAGTTTTCTGGCATTCCATGTGTACTTGTTCCATGATCTAGTTCCAGCATTGTATTTTCTATATCTGTCTGGCATATTTCTGTGTATTACTGGGAATTTCCCTTTGGGGATATTACAGTGGTATCAGAGCATAATTCTGGCTCAGCCTGTGGTCTATGACATTGGAAAAGAGGTCATACAGAGCAATAGCCGTGGCAATACCAGAAACGCAGTTGGAAAAAGGGCCAAAATAAAAAGGGTCAAATTTTGAAGTTTGGAATTAGAAGAAACGTTTTCTGGGTTTTTCTGGGTTTTGGACAAGGATCACCTTCCCAAATTCCTGGGATTTTCTGAGTAGTTTTCAATGGGTAAATCGGAGGTCGAAGTTAAGCAGCAGTATGGTTTTGCAGCAGCCGTGCAGTTCTGAGGAGCCTGTAGACACATAGCAGAGAGAGCCGATGGCAGTTGATGATGATGAGAGGAGATTTAGAGAAACGCTCCTCCAACACTTGCAGGAAACGTCACAGAGGATGCAGGAAACGTCACAGAGGATACAGGATATGTCACAGAGACTCACTGCGCTAGCGGTTAGGCAGCGGGAAAACCCAAGGGGTTTTCAGATTGGTGAGGGATCAGGTACATCCCGCCATTTGCCGGAGCATGATGCCACTCAGCATATGGCATCACATACACCCACACGTCCTACCATGCCCACATTCTTGCCAGAGGACACAGGAACAGCAGCACAGCGAGAGATAGATCCGGGTCGGATGGCTGACATTCTTGCAGAGTATCAGGCTTTCGGACAGGCATTCATGGATGCTTTCCCCTTCGAGAGATATATCCTGTACCAGTATGGCATTAGACTCCATGATCAACACCAGGGGCACCGGCATCATCATGGTGGAGACTACCACCGCACCGCAAGTAGAGATTATGTTCAGCTCCAGCGTGATAGTAGACCTCACAACTTTCGCAGAGGGAACAAGCACTCACATGATAGGGGCTTACAGCACACAGTGGACAAGTTGGATACCTCTTTCCAGCTTGACCGAGTATCGGGGAGGAAAACCATTTAAATGGTTACCTCACACTTGGAGGATGAGGACACACAGGATTGCAGGGAGTCTGAGGTTACACCTAGTGTGACACAGGATTCACCCTCATTGGAGACATCCTTGACCGTGCCGGTTGATATCGTAGTGGAGGAGGTAGAGCCTACCCCGGTAGAGCCATCCACTGAGGTGGTGACTGGAACCATGTCCGAGTCTTCGGGTGGTAGTAGCACACAACAGATGGGCGAGATATCAGGGGATATATCCACTATTGATGAGGCACTAGGAGATACAGAGGTATCGGATGATGGTCGCAGACAGCGATATCATCGGCTTCGGACGGACCTTCGAGTTTTGAGAGAGAAGGCCGCATCAGTACGGGAGACCATTTTGTTGCAGGACCAGGAGCTGGAGGGTATGAAAGTGACTTGTGCCAAGTCGGCAGCCAAGTTGGTCAGCATTGGGGAATAGCTGGATTCCCTGATGGTACAACCAGAGGGCACATTGGAGCGTCAGATCATTCCCCTTCAGGTATGCATGGATGGGACTGGCGGTGCTGTTGAGTCATCTCTTCCCATTGGAGAGAGAGAGGCAGAGCCACCTAGTCAGATCTCATATGTTGACTTGGATAGCGGTATGAGACGATCAGAGTTGTACAGGGTACAGCATCCATATGTTGAGATTGGATGGAGAGAGATTTTGAGTTGGTACTCGATGGAGCGGGCTATGGAACACAATGATTTGGTTCCCTTCTCACAAGAGCAGATAGAAGATGGAGGACATCTTCGGATGGATAACATCTCTCATGCTTGTGTTGGACATCCTTTGAGCCATACACATCATGATGGGAGGTTTTTGCCTACCACCTATTTGATTCTTGATAGGGTCTCATTGATCCTTGAGAAGTTTATATTTCAAGATCCCATGGAGTGCAAAGTCAGAAACTTGATTTGGGAGGATGGTAGCCCTCATGGGAGGAATACCAGGATGAGGAGAAGAAGAAGGCATCCACAAGTAATTGAGTGGACGTGGTGGATGAGCAAGGAGCTAGGGGGCTACTTGCAGATCTATGACACAAGGCAGCAGGAGGCTTGGCTGCGCTGGTTACTCTTGAAAGAGTTTGGCCATCACTTGGCAAACACTCTTCTTAAGAGTAGGAGGATGGGGAAAAGATGGATGGATACTGGCATCATTGAGCAACATAGAGTATGGATGCATGGTGTTGATGTGTTACTCCTATCATTCATTGTGTCTTCATCACATGAGTTGTATGATGGAGGTATGGGGAGGCAACACAATGTCTTGTTGCTTGGTTTGTTCCTAGGAGAGCAAGGGCAGATTTGCTCTCACACTTTGTATGATGTTGCAGGAAGAGGGGATGGTACTATCTCTTTGATCCTTGATGATGGCTTGGAAGCACTTCCATCTTGGGAAGTATTCCGCACTTGTTGTAGCATTATTGGAGGAGTCTTTGACAAGGAGCATGTCAAAGAACAGAGTCTTGTATTGACAGGAGCTTATTTGCATGAGCTCACAGCGTTGTCACCTTGGATCAGGACATTCTGGATGAAGTGTGCGCAGCAGAGATATGGTGGATCTATAACCCATAGGTCCCAGGATCACTTCATATTTGTTGCACTTGATGAACAGAGAGGAGGTAATGATGATGGAGACATTTATCGCTATGGCATATTCTTCTTAACTTGGATTTCCAAGCATAAGGAGGATTATCTTCTTGTAGCACATGGTTCATTCTTCTTCATAGCATGCCAAAACAATATGGAGGACTCATTTATGGATCCATGTACCATCTTACCTCCAGCATATGGTGAGGAGTTTGCCTATACATTCATTGATTTGCACACTCCTATGCAGTGCATTGCTTCACAAGGGGGCAAGCTTGTCATATTGCTCCGTGAGTTTCATCGGGCCAAACTACATGATGGAGGCAACCATATCTTTTGTGGCTTTGGGAAAGTGTTTTATCACCTCATGTATGTTCATTTGCAGCACTATATCATGTATTATATGAAGACATGCATGTTTAACATAAACATTTTGCCTTGTACTCTTATCAAGCAGCAACTTGGAAAACTGTGCTGTACTTGTTGGGGAAGCTGTTGGTACCTCTTTTCATCACATGTAACCTTCAGCGTTTCCTTTATTTTGTTGCTGATCATGTCTCCATTTGCTGATATAGATCAGATTTGTATGGGAGGCTTGATTATGAGAGAGACACATGAGCTGGATGTGTCCTTGAGTATTTTCTGCACTACATGTTCTAATGGGAGCATGGGAGGAGGCATGGCCACCACTACTACATATGTGCTCTCTTGTGAGGTGGACCATGAGATTGATAGTCATCCATTGTATAGCCATGGGCAATTGTTTGGTCTTTTATCGTTTTCATATTCAGTCATTTTCTATCCATTAGTAGATGTACATTGCTTGCCATGTAATTTTCTGAGGTTGCAGTGGATGAGACTACGTTGTATCCTTGTGAGAGATTGTTTGCATTATGTATCCTCATGTAGAACCTTCAGCAAACATCTCATTAGGGTGATCCATGATGACCATGTCATATTCTTCATGGACGGTTTGTTTTGGGCCAGCTTGTTCTTCATTGATAGAGGAGCCTTCTATGGTGGATTGTTTTTCACTTTGCCATTGGAAGGCAATGATTTTGCAGCCCAGGATCAGCATAGACTCTACACTTGTCATGAGTGGAGAGAAGGACAGCATGGGGTAAGCTATGATGCTTGCCAAGTTCATATTTTCAGCCCACCTTCATTACCAGATCTTGAGGTGGAAGGAGATTTTCAGGAGTTGCCTTGTTGGGAGGTGGCTCATTTTGTCTGGATGATTGCTGGGAGGTGGAGGATCCACAGGAGGGAGATATTCCTCATTCTATTTTCGACTTCGTGCCTTGATGGGAGAGAGGTGACGAGTTGGTTCACAGTTGATGGGCCAGCTTACACAGTCATAGATGCAGAGCAGCAGCGGTCATGGTCTTCAGTCATAGCCAGGGGCAGTGAGCAGTCCGAGCCATGGGACTTGGGCTATTATTGGCCATGGTGGCGATGGGACCCGGGCGGATTGTTGATTGGCTGGTACCATGAGAGGCCAGTTTGGGATCCTGGCATTGAGATGTCCCTTCATATCAGGGTGATGCAGGAGACAGAGAGGTTTCAGTGGGACCCAGGCACATTTTGCAGTATCGGCAGGGAGCATCAGCTAGAGAGTAGGCTTGTTCAAGCATTGCTTGAGAACAAGCAATTTTTGCCGGATGAGGATGCCACTTGGGGGAGCGAGCAGACTTTACAGCATCCATCACTTCAGTTGCTTGAGGACAAGCAACGTTTTGCCGGGGGAGACTGTAATATTCCCAATTAGCTTTGCTAATTGGAATATTTCATTTTTTGCTTTATTTTGCCGCTTTAGCTAGAAATAATAAATAAAGTGAGAAATAAGAGGGGTCACCTCACCTTAGTCACCTCACTTTATAAATAAAGTGTTCTTTTCCTAGTTGATTGACGTTATAACTTAGAGAGGGGGCCTTGGGGGTCCACATGAGTATGATGGGGAGGCATCAGGCTGACCCAAGGTTAACTGCGCAGGTCAAAGGAGAGTAAGGACGCAGTTAAGTTTTGGAGGGAGTTTGGCATTATAAAAGGAGGGGTTCTCACCTCATTTGGGCATGCATGATTTTATATTGATATTGAGAGCTAGACTTCTGTCTGCTTCAGCACGCCGGTTGTTTAGTCGGTCTGCAGCACTGTTTAGTGCAACCGAGTGTCTCCGGTCGGAGATCTCACCCTTAGCCTCGGGGGACTTCGAGTGCCTGCCCTGGTAAGGTTATTTCCGGTTTCACCCTTAGCTTCGGGGGACTTCGAGTGCCTGCCCTAGTAAGGTTATTCTCTAAGTAACACCTTTCAGTTTCAGTGGCAAGTAGCAGCAGTTTCGGGTGCAGGTTTGGGAGGAAGAAGCCTTTCTTGTGGCTGCGCAGATCTGAAGAGGAGGGACGCTGTTCCAGAGGGAAAAGAGGACGCAGTTCAGCCTGGGAGTGAGGACGCTGTTCCAGGAAGGACGCAGTTCAGATCTGAGAAGGAGGGACGCTGTTCCAGGAGAAGGAAGTACGCAGATCAGGCTTAGAGAGAGGACGCTGTTCTAGGAGACAGTGGAACGCAGATCTGAAGGTATATTGATAGATCCAGACTTAGAGGTTACAGATCTGGAAGGGTATTTGCAGATCTAGTTCTGTAGGGTGCAGATCTGAAGATATAGCACTAGATCCAGCTTGGGAGATTGCAGATCCGAGGAGATATTGGCAGATCTAGCCTAGATCTGAAGAGATAACATCAGATCCAGCCTTGGAGGTTGCAGATCTGAAGAGATATTGTCAGATCCAGCATAGATCTGAAGGGTTAACAGCAGATCTGATCTAGGAGGACGCAGATCTGGAGGGGTAGGACGCAGATCTGGATTGGAGGCTTCAGATCCAGTAGATCTGAGCATACAGGAGGCAGATCCATCAGGGAGGACGCTGATCTGGTGAGCAGGATTTTGTTAGAGGGGCTTGACAGCGTTTCCCAGCATTCAAGAGCTGATCCATTCATCTGGAGGGTTTTATGACTAGCACTCCATCTGTTTCTGCGCTGTCACTAGCAGAGACAGCGTTTTCATTGGTGTAGGATTGGAGGATTGATATCAGCTATCTATTAGTCTTCAGCTCATAGTTTCAATGGCATTCCAGCTTCAGTCTTCAGAGTAGTCTTCTCCAGCTTCAGTTTTCTGAGTAGTCTTCAGTCAAATAGGACGCTGACCTTATTTGCAGCCATTATTTGTCTGAGAGGCTCTCCACTTGCCTAGGGCAAGGATAGGTGCACTCATTCTGATTTTCTTGTACTTCTCTCTATGTACTTTCAGATTAATAAAATGGCTCAGTTTTCTGGCATTCCATGTGTACTTGTTCCATGATCTAGTTCCAGCATTGTATTTTCTATATCTGTCTGGCATATTTCTGTGTATTACTGAGAATTTCCCTTTGGGGATATTACAAAATTAAAATTACAAATCACTAGGGTTAATAAATATTTATGGAAAAAAAGAACATATTTTTGGGAAAAAATAGAACAATAATGGATGGAAAAAAGTAACTTGACTTCCCCTCTAAATTTTATGAAAAAAATCATCTCCAAAATTCTCCCAAATCAGGTTTGTAGCAGCAACCACAAAATAAAAAAAATGCCCCTTCAACAGCACCCAAAGATCTCTGGAAAAAAAAAATATCCTTGAACCGGCTCGAAAATCTCCCTTGGTAATTAGCCCAACAACTCTCCAAGACTCCAATCAACTCTTCAAATCTGCAAAAAAAACTCCCTCAAAACAACCTTGTAAAAAATTATCTGAATTCTCCTCACCGAACTTAGCTCAAAAATCTCAAGAGACTCAAATGAATAGTGTGAGCGAAAGAGAGGGGGTGGGTGTGTTTAAATAAGTTTAGGGGGGGTCTAGGGAAAAATTAGAAACTAGAAAAAAAACAAAAAATAAATATAAAATAAAATACAATAAAAACGATTTTTTTTGCATGGGCCGTGCGGGTACGGGTTGTACAGACCGGTCCTGAACTAGTCCGGTTCGGACTAGTTTTGGGCCAAACACAGTTGGATCGGTCGATTCCACCAGTTACAGTCTAGTGCTGATAACATTGCTAATTAATGCCATACTATCACCATTGTAAACCATAAATGGTATATAGAAATGCCATGTACACTAGATTACAAGAGATGTTGATCTTTCCTCAAGAGTGAGTGTAATCCTTGATGAACTCTCAATATTTTGGAGAAAATCTGAAATATTGCCCTCTAAAAGAATGTTGGACAAGAAGACACACCAGTGACATCCCCAATTCGTCCCCTCGGGGCCCGGGGGTTAGATACACATCCCCTGCATCCCTGGAATTGGCGACATGGTGTCGAAAAATGTAACTAGTGTCAGTCTTCATAGATGTACTTGAGTCATGATGTAATATATTTGTCAAAGAAAGAAAAAGGAATTTTATTATGAAAGAAATTGACTTATTAAAACACGGGTTTCATGGTTGGGTCAATGGTTTATAGGTCAAAGTCTCCATTGTAGGCTTCTAGGGTTTATGTCAAGAGTCTTTGTTCATCCATATGAAAAATACCCTTGTTCGGATTTATCTATAAAAGAAGAGATTTATTTTGATATAAATTAAGTCATTTAGGCCTCCTCCACCAACTCCACCAAAAATAAATAAAATTCATCCTTATAAAAGGAATTAAACCTCATATATTCACTATATAAATACAACAAATCTACCTTATTTGGAGCATCAACTCACGAATTTCGATCTGCGGTAGCTGGAAGAAAATAGAAGAGTGAAATTCCCAAGAAGAAGGATAAAACCCTAGAAAAGGAGAAGGAGACAGTTGTCAAGCAAGAATAATTTTTTTTAATCTTTCTTTGACCCACACATGTGAAATTATGAAGCATCTTGGGAGGTCAAAATTTCATATCTGTAGTAGGGTCGAAATTCAAGAAGTTGGGGGTTGAAACTATGGATTGTTGTGGGGCTAAATTTGCCGGTTAAGAAGGGACTACATACATTTGTTGAATCATATTGGAAGGATGAATGGTGGAGGAGGAAGTTATTTTGGGTCTAAGGTCTTGTTCCATCTCAGTTTGATTTACTAGTGGAAGAGTTTGAATATGTTTTCCCTTATAAAGGGGTTTTAGCCCTAGCTGAGTGGCTACATATGATGCCTTTGATATTCATGTTTTAATTTGATGATTGCTTGATGAAGAAAAGATAAAATAATAAATTAAATACAATATAATAAGACTAAAAGAATATCAAAAGTAATTATGAATATAAGAGAATCTTTCTAAGGTGAAGAAGGAAGAAAAATGCAGCTTAAAGGTCTGTTGAAAGAAGGGTTAAGGGGGAAGTAACAAATGAAGGTTATTAAGGAAAGGATAATATAATAATAAAAGGCTTCTATATATAGAGACTATTAAAACCTCAATTAAGAAAAAAAATAATATAGAAGGAGCCTCCAACTACAAGGCATCGAAGAACAGGAAAGATCTTATTCTTGCTAAGCATAAAATTTTGTATTTTGTTCAAGGAAAAGTTAAGAAATAGATAAATGATGCGGGAAATGAAAATTATAGGGAAAATTACATCATGGCCATGAATCAAATAGTATATGAAGTAAAGGAAAATCTAATCCCATACATATCCAGTATAGAATCTACACAAGAAATGTATGGATCCCTCTCCAAGTTGTTTACCATCAAGAAAATTGGTCAAATATGTAGTCTCAAGAATGAACTAAGAATAATAAATATGAAGAAATATGATATTGTATCATCATATTTTTAAGGATATTTACAATAAGAGATGAAATCCAAGATATTGAGGAAGTTTTACCATAGAAAGAACTTGTGATTGTTTAACTACTAGGTCTACCAAAATATTGGAGTTTTTTTGCGTCAAGAATTATAATTTGGAGTGAATTTTTTTTTTTTTGAATACATGTGGAATGCATGTAGTCAAGAAGAATCCCACACCCCATTAGTAAGTGAAAAAATGGAGGATGAAGAAAATAACACTTCTAATTCCTACTCTGCTCATCACAAGAATAATGGAGTATAAAATAAGTTCAAAGCACCAAAGAAGAAGGTTTATCTATGAAATATTGAATGTTATAGTTGTCATCATATGGGACAACACAAAATTCAATGTCCTAAAAATCCAAGGAATAAGAAGAGAGAAAGAGAACATGCAAATGTTGTTGATGAAACTCCACCTAAGAAGGACAAGGATGAAGGAAAAGGATGAAGAATCCAAAGTCAAATACTAATTTTATAAAGTCTCTTAGAGATATTGTCCCTTCCATACCCTTCTACTTTAATTTTTGCAATGTTTTCTTTTATGTTTTGATTTATAAAGATCATAGATCTAATATGTCTTGTTAGGAATTCTTGAATTGCTTTGAAAATGTCTAGGTATCCCTCGAAAGGATTGGATTAAAAGGGAGCCTTCACCATTTTACCAAAGGATAAGTATATTTTTCTTTGTTTCACTTTTGATGTTTGGTTTCTTCCTCGCACTAATATTTGTTTACATTGTATAATAATAACCATTATTGTTATATTTTCCTTATTTAGGAAAGCTTGAAGAATACACAAAATATGTGGAGGAGACTTCAAAGGAAAGAATTCAATCATGAAAGAAGTACTATTGCAAAGGAATCCCTTCAAGAATTGATTTCCTATAAGGTTTTTTAAATAAAAACTCAAGGTTACAAGGTTCTCTACATATAAAATGGTATGATCATTCTTTTTTTTTGAAATCTTATGTACACTACTAACATCTTTATATCTAAGGTTTTGAATCATAAATATTCTTCTTAGGGTGATTAACGGTTAGAGTGAATCTACCCTTGTTATATTATCTCTTGTCATTCAATTATTCTTATGAAACCCTAACCCTTAGGGTTCATTGTAAACCCTACCCTCTTGATGTTAATGGTATGTAAATCTTAATAATGAAACCCTTTTCTAATTATCATTTTTTTTTAAATTCTATAACATATAAATAAATCATGTTCTTTTTAAATTTAGGGTTTTGATAATGTCATGGTAAAAACCTAGTCCTTTAGGGTTTGTTGTTAATTTCTAGCTTATATAATGAAACCCTCTATTTTTAGGGTTTGGTGAATTAGGGTTTATGAAAAAACCATTGTAATAGTTAAATTAATGTCATAGTAATATAACCCTATGATGATATTCGTCCATATGATTGAAGCATTAGCTTGGTCAAAATTGTTATCTATTTTTTTTAATTTAATGGTTACATCTAGGGTTTATAACATAGAAAGAAATTTATATAAGGAATGAAACCATATATATGAATTGATGTATGTTAACTTAATTGTTGATATTCATTTTTCAGAAATATAGGGTTTTTAACAAGGCCCTTGTAGAGATTGATATTATAGGGCATGATAATAAAACCCTAGAAATATATTTCTTTCGATTATTGATATGATTTAGTTTTGGATTTGCAACAAACCCTAGTATATTTTGAAATGTAATTCTAAAAGAATATTGTTGGAAATGTGATATGTATAATACTATTATTGAATTTATATGTTGTGATATCTTAATTGAGTTGTGAATATCTAAGGATCTATGTCTTGAAGATGGATTCTAGGGTTTGTGAAAAAACCCTAGCAAGATGTTGAAGTCTAATATATAAAATATGCGACCATTTCTAAATTATGAACCTAACAAGGTTTAAGGATTTTTTTACTAAATCTTCAATGTTTTGATTGTAGTAACATAATTTTTATATAGTTGACTTGATGCTTCTGTATATATCTATGTGGTTGTACTTTCTATTAAAGTTTTGTATGCACATAATATTCAAGATGTTGAAGATGTTCATAATTAAAGGTCATGATAATGATGAGCATGATGAAGGATGCTATAAGAATGATGATGATCAATATGATATTGAAGCCATAAGAAATAAATGAAACCATGAAAGGATAAATTTTCCCTGGTATTATAAAATATAAGGAACTTTTTGATCTCCCTAAGCTGAGAGGGAGCTTGGATAGAAGAAAGGGTAAATCTCCCCAGTTGAGGGGAAGGGAATATTATGACTGTCATAATGAATATCTTGAAGAAATAATGAAAAAAAAGAATGAATTAAAGTACTTCACATGGATTTTCTCGATTCATGAAGTTACAACAAAAATATTTGAGAAATACTGAGGTTGTATTTGGTGCTACTGAAGAACTTAAAGAAGAAATATTTTGACAAGTTGTATCTAGATAAATTGATGTTGATATGAGTAGCATTAGGATGATTGAGGAACCCAAAGGTTTTTGTTTAATTGTATATATATTTGAAGGTTTATTAATGATTTAGGTTTTGATTGTGCATGATATCTCCATGAAAATATTGAACGTTTTAAGCATTCTTGGAGTGGTGGATATATATATGATTTAGTAAGATGAAGCATCTTGTGGAAACAAGATGCTTAGGAGGACATATGGAAAGCCTATGTGTTAATGTCTGGATCCTGAAGTAGGGATGGTGGCATTGGTCATGAAGCTCTGACCTTGGATACACACCAAGATCTGTGGGATGGTGTTATAGCTGAAAAGCCCGATGGTACCTACAGTGGCTAAAGCTCGAGTACACCTTAGTCCCATTTGATTAGACTACCCTAGTTAGGCATATAAACTGTAGCATTGTGTGTGTTGTAGCTCTTCATATAGCATATCATTTTGAGATATTCCATGTACCTTTTTATATATGTAATTATGAATACCTCTCTAGTTAAGATATAGTGTTGAAGAATGTAACTAGTGTCAGTCTTGATAATTGTATTTGAGTTGTGATGTAATTTATTTGTCAAAAAAAATATTTAATTTTTTATTATAAAATAAATTTACTTATTAAAGCATCGGTTTCATGGTTGGGTCAATAGTTTGTAGTTTAGAGCGCCCATTGTAGGCTTCTAGGGTTTGTGTCAAGAGTCATTATCCTTATCAATATTTAAAAGACCCTTCCTGGGCATTATCTATCAAAGAAGAAATTTATTTTGATATAAATTAGGCCATTTAGGCCTCCTCCACCAAGTCAGCCTCAAATAATGACAAGTCACCCTTATCAAAGGTATTTAACCTCATAGATTCACTTTATAAAGGCATCAACTCAACCTCATTTGGAGCATCAACTTAAGAATTTTGAGATATAGTAGCTGGAAGCAAAAAGAGGAGAGAATCTCCCAAGAAGAAGGAGAAAATGATAATGAAGGAGAAGGAGACACTTGCCAAGAAAGAATAAGTTTTTTTCTCTCTCTTTGACTCACACATGTGAAATTTTGAAGAAAATAGGCAGGGAAAATTTTCATATTTGTAGGAGGGTTGAAATTCAAGAATTTTGGGGCTAAAATTATGGATTATTGTTCGGATGAAGCTATTGGACAAGAAGAAACTACTAAAGTTTGTTGAATCATCTTAGAAGGCTCACTTGGTGGAGGAGGAATGCATTTTGGTTCTAATGTCTTGGTCTATCTCAATTTTATTTTCTAGTGGAAGAGTTTGACTAGGTTTTCCCCTATAAAGGGGTTTTAGCCATAGATAAGTGCTTACATCTGGTGTCATTGCTATTTATGTTTTGATTTGATGATTTCTTAATGAAACAAAGATGAAATAAGAAAATAAAGAGAACATAATAAGGATACAAGAATATCAAAAGTAATTATCAATATAAGAGAATATTTTCGCCTTTCCGATTTTCTAACATTGCCGAGTGGAACATGCTTTTGGATAAATTTGAAAAAAAACTCTCTTTATGGCTACATTGGTGGCTCTCTATGGGTGGTAGATATATTTTGATGCAAATTTTCTTACAATAATTAATGGTCTACTAGATGAATTTATTTGCTCTACTTTTCCATGTTTCCAAAAGAATCAACTCTATCATGGCACATTTCTTATGGGAAAGCTCTAGAGGCATGAAAAAATTTCATTTGGTTTGATTAGAATACATTACTAGAGAGAAGTAGTGCAGTAGTTGGGGTATATTGGATGTTTGTGTTTCTATATGGTAATTATTAATTAAATTGTTGTGGAGGGCTCTCTATGGGAAAGTTATTTGGCAAGAAATTATTTTTGGAAAATATATGAAATGGAGGCCGATGATGGAATGTTATAGAAGTGGATAGGTTAGGATACATGAAAAATCATATATCTGGTTGAGTTTCCAAGAAGTTAAAAAATGGTTTATGCGTATGTTACAATGGTCCTTCAGATTCAGGGTTAAAATATTGATTGGAGGTGTTTCTATTATAGGGGTAAAAGATCTTCTCGGTTATCCTATTTGCTTACTTGAAGCCCAAAATTCCAGAGGAATATTTTTTCTTGTATAAACCATCAATCATTGGTGCGATACATACCCCATTTGGAAGAATACATGGGAGCTTGGTTTGATAGGTACAAACACATTACTTTGGCATTAGTACTCGCAAGCTCTTGGGTTCGAAGGTATGAGTCAGAAGGCACAAGTTCACACATTACAATGGTTTGGTTCCATTCATAAGGGTTCAGTGGTAGTTTCAGAAGTATATAAATTCATTCTATCCAAGATTTATCCTATGTCTACTCAATGTTGGTTCTACAATATGTGGAAATGGAATGTGTCGTTGAAAATCACCATCTTATATTGGTTAGTGTAGCGTAATAGAATCCTCTCTCAGGATAATATTTGTAGAAGGGGATTGCATGGCCCTAGTTGTTTCCCTTTCTACTTGGATTTGGTGAAATTTCTCTTCATATTTTTTACAATGTCCTTTATCTTTGAAATTATGGGCTCAAATCTTACATTCTCTACAAATCTGTCTTATGCTCCTTTTTTCTCATGATGGAAAGCTACCTCACATGGTGCGATTCTCGAGTTGGTTTTCACAGGTTCGTCTGACATATTATCTTATGGGAAATCTAGAGGGAAGAGAACACTACAAATTTTTATGGTATACAGGTAAATATATCCAAAATTTTCCCTAACATTATGACTTTTATGGACGCTATGATGGGTCTTAAAATAGTTGAAAATGAGCCCAAAAGAAGATCATTTTTTTGTAGGTGCATTTTCTCACTGGGTTTTTCAACAGTGCTGCACAGGTTGGACATTGTGGTTGTGGTTCTTGAATAAGTCTGACTCATCGGTCCCACTTCCTTTTGTTCTAGAGTGGTGGCCCTAGAGCAAATACCAAAGTCGAATTGATGTCTCTCTGGGGACTCTTGTGGATTGCTAAAAGACATCGGGTTGTCAACATTTCCATATATGGTGACTACAAATCTATTATTTATGGGATCTCCGGATAGACCGTATTCTTGCCTCCCCACCTTGACAATTGGGTGGCCAACATCATTCTCCTTAAGAAGTGTTTTGAGAATATCATTTTCTCACATGTTTCAAGAGATTTGAATTATGTTGTTGATGGTTTGTCGAAGAAAGGTCTCCTAGTTTCTCTCGGGAGTATATATTTTAGACATGTGTCTTACGGTTTTTGGTGGAGGACAACATACTTCCCCTAATGTAGTACTTTTATGTTTTTAGATATTTTTTTTCCTGTTGGGTTTTACTATTGAGATTTTCTTAGGCTCTGTTATTTTTTTTGTTTTTTTTTTCTTTACTTCCTTGGACATATTGTGGCATATATTAGGACTACATTTTATTCCTTTGTCTTTTTGCTTCAGATACAAATATTTTGTTAAGAGAAAAAAGTGATACTTATATTTTAGCTTCATGTCGAGGATTGTGATATATGTATTGGTTTTTGTATAATACAAATACTTTCATTTTGTTCTTATGAAGAAAAAACAATCACATTAAAAAATATATTAATTTGGAAAAAAATATATAGAATTTTTAATATAAAATTGATATTAAAATATTTTAACTAGGATAAATATCAAAATAATTTATTTATAATTGATTTTTTTTTTATATTAATATTTTTTTTTATATTATTTTTGAATTTCAAATATAAAATTACACATTGCTCTTTCTTATACTAAATTTAAAAAAAAAAAAAAAATTGAAATAATTTGATCTAAAATATTCAAAACATTTCTTAAACTAATAAAGATGAAAAGAAAATAAATGTACGAAATTTAATATATATCAATTATGTATATATATATATTTATGTATATGGTAATAATTGTTTTTACGAGAGTTATTAAAAATATTAAAATAAATTTAGAATATGTAAAATGAAGAGAATATATATTTTATATTTAGAGGAAATATTAATTATGTTGATAGAAATATCTATTTTGGAATAAGACTTTCAAATTTTTAATTTTAATTATCAATAACTATTAGATAGATGGTATGGATTTAACCTCATTGAAATATTTAAGAATATTATTGGTAGTTATGTCAAAGATTAAGATTTCTTTTAAATGTAGTTAGGTCATTTTTCTCCTCCTAATTAAGTTGATTAATTCAAAAAAATTGTGATATGAATATGATTTATGGTTTTCTAATTAGTAATAAATGGTATTGGCTCATGATATTGTAAAAAAGTCTATTTACATGTTAAAAATCTCCATTATAAAGTGTGGTTTAAAATTTATGATTAAAAATATTGTTTCATGTTTTCCTATGTCTAATTCATATATTAGTTTTTTTAATAATAATAATAATAATAATTTAAAATAAACTTACAATTTAATTGCTTTTATGATTTTTTTTTTTTTTTGGTAATGTGAGATGTTTGTTGCTTATCAACATTTACCCTACATTTAATTTACAATAATGCATTAATTACAGAATAATTTTTGTTATATATAAGGGTGACAATGAAAATGCGGGGAATTAATATGAAAAATATAATTATGTGGAGAAGTGCTATTTTGGAATAAAAACTTTCATAATTACATCTATGTGTGTTTATTCTGAAATACGACTTCAGAATTTTAATTTAGTTACAAATAATTATTAGGTGGATGGTATGATTTAACATCCATGGAATATTCTAGGATATTCATAAAAGTATACAAAAACTAATGGTTGGGATTTATCTCCAAAGTGGTTTTGTTAATTTTACCTTTTTAATTAAATTGATTAATTAAAAAAATGTCATATGAAGTGAGTTATGGTATTTTTGGCATGTGGTATTGATAAGCCATAGTATTGGTCTATATTTTTTTATCCTAAAAAAAAAAAAAAACATAATTTTCATTAACATAATGAATCCATTACATTTAGGTGATGTATATATATGCATTCTAGTATATAATGTTTGAGTGAGAAATGTCATTCCCTTTCAAAATTGCCTTTAATAAATTGCTCATAAACAATATTCAAAATACATTAAAATGTGCACATAAAAAGTTCACAAATCATGCCAAGATGCATTTATGATGATATACGAATGTAATGTGTCTCAAAAAAATAAAAAATAAAACATATAAATCATTTTCATGGAACATTCTATGAAAAGTTTATGAAAATATTCTAGACATTTTCAACCTGTCTCTGCATGAATCTTCCAAGTCCCCAAAACTTCTGCAACACCTTCCTTAGATAATGTTTTTGAACACAATTGCTGTAATATCCCTGTAAAAGCTGATTAAGAAAATATTATTAATTTAATAATAATAGGTGGAAAAGACAAGAACAATTGCTAACGGTTGGCCACCAAGAACCGTTGTGAATTGGTTTCAACCAAGAAAATGTTTTACATATGGTGCGGGCACGAGGATAAAATATATTAATGCTGTTCGTATATGTATGGAATGGCAGTATACAAAATACTACTTTTCGGAAAAGAAAATGACAGAGAATGGCTCCTCAGTCTGTAATGAGTTTTGGTATAAAATTTCCAATAATTACATTATATACTCAAGAATCTGAGTTGGAGTGGAGTGATGCATTGAATCTAAATCGGAATTTGGTGCATTAAAAATAGACAACAAATTAGAAACCCATATAAACCCGAGTCCGTTCTGCCAAAATTTTCAATTAAGTTAAAATAAGATCCAAAGGCTCTGGCTGCATCTGAACAGTTGGATTCCTAAAGAAATCATTGTATCTAGATAGTGAATGACAAAAACAAATGATATATAGTTGTAGGTTTGTTGTTTGCATCGAACTAATCAATTACAATGCAAATTGCAAGGAAAAGAACCGGCCCATATAAGAGATAAAGATGAGTTCATCGTGGCTTTTTCTTAAAAATTTTGAATTGTATATGAACATAAAAGTTAAGTAATATGCCCTTTTTTTGAAAATATAACATACATAAACCTTTCATATAGAAAGATAAGAAGTCATGATATTTTCTTGAAAATGATGGATGTGATCTTTACACACCGGAAACAAAAAAACCATGGGTATGCGTTTTAATTATGCACACGAAATTATGCTTATAACATATCCATTAAAAATTTATTATTTTGAAAGTCGAGTTTGTTGATAGTGGTGATTGTAGGAAAGGATTGTAATTCATGTGAATCTCATGTATATTTAATATTATGGTAGGAAAATAACCAGTGGTACATGTGAAGGAATGTCAACAAGAAGATAATCCACTGACGAGAATACCCAATTTACAAAGACATAATGTTTGAGGATTTGTGGGTAAATGATATCATGATTAATGTAATAGCTTCTAGATATTTATGCTTAACTTAATATGATATTTATTTGTAAGATTATTTTCAAAAAATGGTTAAGGGATGGACTCCCTTACAACCATTAAGTGAGGAGTGAACACCCTCACAAAACGTTTAATAAAATTAAATGTTTGCTAGTTTTTCCCTATGGGGTTTCCAAGGTATATTGGTGTCGAATTATGCGTTTTCCTTTTGTGTCGTTGTAATGATGTTACTTCCTTGTGTTACGTTAACAATTACATCATTGAGAATGTGATTACCTATCATAGTTAAATGAATGTCATAATGATGTAAGATTAAAACAGGGAGCTTTATGTTAATATATTACAACAATGGTTGTTATGTTATGTAACTTAATATTCCAATCCTAAAGTTACTTTATGTAATGATTATTATTTTATCTAATTGTTAAATGTATGAAATAAGTGATTTGGAATTTTACATGATAGTAAATTCTGTGAAAATTGTCTAATCCTATGTCTTTTTACATGAGGTTTACTAGGGGATGTTACAAGTGGTAGCAGAGCCAAGCTGGTTGGAGCACTAGCGTCTTTTGAGAAACATTTAGAAGAGAAGAAACAGAGGTATGATTCTTTTTATATAAGCTTAGGTATGATTCTAATGAAAATTTATATGGAAATGTATGCAATAGATTACATGTGATATGAGATGCATTGTAATAACTGCATTAATGAATGGCAATGTTTACTTTAAGATTGCGCTCAGGGCATTTGAATGTTGATGTAGATAAAAGACAATAAAATATATGTTGCATTTATGAATGATCATGAGCACTCACTAGTGAGAGTGAGGACTAATTACCAACCTTTGCATTCATACTCTTATAATAATGCTTCATGGTGCATTTAAAGAGAAATGACTAAAGTTACAATGCATTGCTTATAAATAATGAATGCATATATTTTAAAGTGTGATAACGAGGGAATGTAGAATATGGGGATTGTACTTGAAGAGGACAATAGAATGATTTAAAACACATTAAAATAACCCCTTTCAATGTTAAATAATGAGTCAAGTGGTAGGACTTGACTGTAATAACTAATTCGTGATTGAGTCTTGCCATAGATTCTATTTGAGCTGAGAGATAAGTATAATAGTAATGGATGTGGTGTTATATTTCTTGGGAAATAAATTAACATTGCATGAAAAAGAGAATCGCTATTGAGAGATACGTATAATTAATTTAATAGCTTCTTTTAAAGTACGATACTTGCAATGGTTATTCTTTCGAAAATAATGTGTTTTATGCAAGAAATAATAGTTAGTGTCGTGTTTTAACTTTGAAAGACTTCTCTCTTCTTATGCAGAGAGATAGGGATAACCTGAAGAACCCTTATCTAAAATGGGAGGGTAGGGGGCCGGGTGGGAGGGAGCGGGGTGAATCAGTTTAGTACATTCCTAGACATTTAAAACTCTTTTTATTCAACTCATTTACACCTTCATTTCATAAGTAGCTTAATACATAATGAATCAACAAACTTACTGTGTGGACATCAAGTACTTAAGGAGATTGAAACATCACATCAACACATAATCATCAAGCACATAGACAACAGATACAGTGGAAACCCAGAAGGGAGAAAACCACATCTTGTTATTGTTGTGATGCAAAGGCAAGCTCCAACTCCCTCTCACCATTGATTTTTTGTAGGCTCCAACCTACAGGAGACTAATACCTCAAATTATGCAAGCTGCAAATTGCAAGGAAGCTCCAAATCCCATCTATTTTCTATAGGCTACAACCCACATGAGGCTCCTACCTCAACCAGCTCCAAATAGACATCTATCAAGCTACAACTTGAAACGGAAGCACCAACTCCCATGTATTTTCTGCAGGCTACAACCCATAGGAGGCTCCTACCTAAACCAACTCCAACTAGACATCTATCAAGCTACAGATTGAAACGGAAGCACCAACTCCCACGTATTTTCTGCAGGCTACAACCCACAGGAGGCTCCTACCTCACCCAACTCCAACTGGAAATTTATCAATCTACAAATTGAAAGGAGACAACAATACCCTCACTCAACATGAAACTAAAATGTTGATTTACCGAGATATCATCTCTGTTATACTCCTTCTCCATTGATGCCTCTTCAACCTTCATATCTACTTCATATCAGCTCCTGATATGCACAACATCTCTATTAGCTCTCCCTTATTTTTCCACTCTCCAACCTTCTGCAACTATCTTACATTCTTCTGCTCTTTTCCATTTTTTAGCTCTCTCTCCTCCCTCTCTATGCACACTAATGTTACATGTTTTGTACATATAACTACATGACTGTTTTCATTCTACAGGGAATACGAAATGAACATGCTTGTCTCTCTGCCTTCCACCCATTTGATTCCTTCCACTTCAGTTCAATTTATTACATTAGAAATAATCATTATAACACTCATTGGATTTTTTCCTATGCCTATAGAGACTTGCCTTTGCATCACAAACAATATAAAATAATCAATGAATTTACATTTACAGTTACAATAATATTTCACTCGGCCCTTTCAGCTCTTGGCTCGCTGTGCATTTGTTCTTTCTTCTTCCATGCCTACCTTTTCTCCTTGATAAAGATTCTAATGCTGCTCCTTCTCTTTTTACTTCTCCTCTCTACCCCTTTTCCTTAATGATAATTCTGGTGTTGATCCATGCCTCTTTGCTACTCCTTTGCCTTGCTCCTTTTCCTCTAATGTTGCTCCTCTACTCTTTTTCCTTCAATGAAAATATTTCCAACAATATCCCCCTTTGGCATTGATGGAAACAGTTCCTCCAACACTTCCTCCAAGACTTCCTCCCCATTTCATTCTGAGAAGTGTCTTTCTTCCTCTGCTTCCTTTTCAAAAGTGCCTTTCTTTTTCTGCTTGCTTTTCCTCCCCTTTTGAAAATAATGGAAAAAGGTTACACATTTTCTAATGTAGTTTCCATCATTGCCTTACTTCTCTCTAAGTTGTGTATAATCATTCTTCATTATGTTATTTTGATATGAAATGAATATACACACTCTATCTATTAATTACACACTTGATGAATCCTTTTGTATTTGAATGAATAAACCTAATCCACCATTATATTACTGTTTTTTGATCTTCTACATACATAGTGGGTGATGATTTATGTGCAATTCAACATTCCAAGAGTGTAGTAGAACATCATTGTGACTGCATTGCAGACTTCATAAGATATATGAGCATTGTTAAGGTAACACTTTGAAAATCATAGAGATTACATGAATATGCTGCAAATTGATGCTATCCCAAACTCATGAGAATGTTGGAAGGCATGTCACCATAGAATGTTTTGTACTTTTGTCACTACAAGTCAAAAGCCCTTAATGTTGGTGTGAACAATGAGTTCAAACAAAGCTTACACTTTACTGTAAGATTAGAAAATATATTTCAATATAAAAGGCCCAATGACTTTAGTACTGAATAGTTACATATTTAAACATAAACCCCTCAAGGATTCATACATTCCATGCATTGGACACTCTCATTATCAACTATACACTTTCATTTATGACACAAGGGGGTATGTAGTTCAGTGATCAACTCTCTGCAATGGTGAAATATCAATTATTCCTTTCTGTTGAAGTAAGTTTAAGATGGATCAATAATAGACTCTTAACCTTCAATATTAAGATTAACAAACTAACCCATCATACTTTAGACACTTCAACTGTTATATCACCATGATCTTAGGGAAGCATCTTCAATTTAGCTACTTGAAGTTTCATCAGACGAACTTCAACAATCTTATGGATGACCTAAGAAAGATGCCTTGAAAGTATATCAATACTGACTTGAGAAGGTGGACATTCATATCCAAGACTACCTAATTCTTCAATGCTCAATATAACACATTAATGGACATAAGATAATGATGCTTTGACAGTTTACTAACATTTCCATGATTTAATAACGCAGATCGGAATTCTCCAGCATTTGAAACTAGAAGATACTTTTCACTAATCAGAGCAACTAGAACTTAAGCCACACATATTATAATGCTAATAACGCTGGGACTACTTCCTTGATGTATTTATAGCATACCACCACCACGATGCATACCATAATATCCCGATCCTAAGGACCTATATCATACCGCTACTCCAATAATAACACTTTGGATGTGTATTTGTAATGATATACTGATAATATCATTTTTCTTATTCATTCTTCTTAAAATAATTTTGTTTCATTATCAACACTTGCAGTGAGACACATAGTGTAACCATCCTCTTCGTTTCCAAGTTCATGACTGTTGTTCCCTTTACCACCATGGCTACCTGTTTATTTCTCTTCTTCCATCAACCTGTTGGCTTTCTCAAATTAGCATTGAATGCTTTAGGTGTCATTCTTCCTCTATAGTTCTCTTCCAGAGGAATTGTCCTTTCCCTTCCTAAAATTTTATATGTTCTTATTCCAAGTAGCTCTTCTTTGAAAACTCTTATGGGGACATTTTATGAACTACTCTCACCCTGGGATGTTGCTTCTTGTCTATCACTGACTGGATATCTGTGTTGCTTCCTAGAGTAGCTCCCCCTGACACTATGATGGATTCATTATGTTATTGAAGTAACATGCTCCCCTTTTTTCTTCTTCTTCCATACTTTTTTGGGGTTCCTCATAATGTCTGCATCTCCTTTTGATTCATAGTTTGGTTTGAGATGATTTGGCTCCATCATCTATCTGGAGTTATTTAATGTATATGGTAGCTTACAGTATTTTTCTTTGTGTCCAAGCTTGTGGCATACATAACATCTTATTTTACTAAGGTATGTTTGAGTTGATGTATAGAATTTTGTGCTCCTTTTTTAACATAGTTTATGTTCAACAAATTTATGTCCAAATTCATTTCATGAATAACAATAGCCTCGAAAATTATTTCTGTACCTGGTGAAAGCTTTTCCTTTCCATCTACTTGCTTGAGGTATTCTTTTCATTTGATGCGTCTTTTGCTGATTAAACTTGAGTTTCCTAGTCTTACATTGAGCTGATACATGTCCATAGTCATTGCATGAATAACAGTAGCCATGGAACTGATTTATGTATATGGTGAAAGCTTTCCCTTTTCATCTACTTTCTTGAGGAATTCCTCTTATTGGATGCATCTTGTGCTAGCTGGACTGGATTTTCTTTGTCTTACAGTATGCTGCAACATGTCCTGGTTTGTGGCAGGAAAAGCATGTGATACTTCTCACAAGAGGAAGGAACCTCTTTGACATCTTATGAATTTTTTTAGTTCATCTTTAGGGGAATATGAGCCTTTTGCAGTTGACTATTTATTCATTTCTTTCTTTGTCACTTGAGGTTGCTGCTTGTTTTTGTCTGCTTCATTACCCATCATGGTCTTGTTGGCTTCCAACTTTTTGGATCTATTTTGGGTTGCTTCATCATCTCTTTCAATGTCCGCCTTCTCTGAGTTTTCCATGGAGGTAATCTCATCTCTGAACTGCTGTTACAACCTGCTACTTTCTTCTGTCAATCTTCTAGCTGCAATAATCTCAGATTGATCAGAGTTTACCTTTTTCTTTTACAGCTTTCACAAAAGTGATATCCTTGTTATCTTCAACCTTGGACTTACTGTTTTCTCCTTCGTAGCCTATCCCGAACTTTCTAAGAGGATGTTAACACTGAAAAATCGTACAACAGAAGATGACATTAATTAATGTGAAGCCTAAGGATTTATAGGGCAGGAACACATTATGGAATCAAGAAGTATTTAAAATCTCTAAGGTTTTGAGAAAATCAGATTTGAAGTAGTCTTAAATGCTAAAATGCGCGCTTAATACTTTGAGAAGAACGCCTTCTGTGTGCCTTTTTTCCCTATAAGTGCACATTCCTGGAAATGGAAAAATTCCACTTTCCGGGACCACACAAAGCAAAGGACAGTTACTCCTTATATGAAGCTGCCTAATGACAGCCACCATCGCCTCATTAGAAACTATGTGAGCACACAAAGGAATGCTTGGAGCACACAATGGAATCATAACTCTCCCTTGGGTCACCATCCATCATGTACCAAGGGAGGGAAGGAGGATTTGAAACTCCCTTATATTAAGCTACTAAGAGATGAAGAAATGGTGATCACATTGTTATTCTAGCCAAAGTTGCCCAAGCAACACCAGTAGTGTGTGACCCAGAGCTGGAGCTAAATATGACTCGATCGTTGGCCACCCAACAATCCTAGCCCACCACGACAGAGGGAGAGGGATATTTCATCAGAGGCAGAGCTTGGAAGGAAACTTCCTTGCATCTGAACCTAGAACCATTGTCTAGGAGCCCTTTGGAAAGTGGGAAAATTTTCTTCTCCATATCAAACGTTCAATAAGAAGAGGCCTAGAGTTGTCATTTGCATTATTATCGTTTGACTCTATTTATAGCTTCTATATAAATTTTTTTTTAGATTTAGTTTAATATGAGCATACTTTTGCATACTTTTTCCACTAAATTGTGTGCTTTTGAGCTCCACCACTTTTTGCTTGTTACCAATAGTTTAAAGAGTAGACCACACTCTTTAACTAGTGCGATTTAGTACACCCATGTGACAAATCCACCACAATATCATTGGTGACTCCACTGACGTGTTCCAAGTTTATGTGGTTGTGCCATCTTTTGTAGGAGACCCTTTGTCTATGTTGGAGTGGAGCTGACAGACCTCTGATCCATCTTACAGTTCCTAGATTCACTGTAGTGACAGACTGAAGAAGGCAGCTCCTAACCTTTTTACTTGTAGGATTTTTGCGCATAGTTTCCTCTCACAGAAGTGCATTCCGCGCATTCAGGACTGACCTACGCGCAGGGAAGCGCACCTGTCAGAGCCTTTTCCACGCAAATGGCAGAATGAGAAATTTCTCCCAATATTCTGAATTTTTCTTCTTGTAGTGTGCTGGGAAGCACCTAATGTATCTACCAGCACTTGTGGTGATACCCCATAGCTTCTGAGGACTCACTTTTTGCTTTTTTCTGTAGGCATTGAGTTAGTTTTCATTTAAGTTGGTTTTTGAAAAAATATTCACATAGTTTAAGTAGGGGGCGAATTAACCATTGCTTTCAGAAAAATTTATGTTTTGCAAATTCTGGTATGGACACTTAGATTAACTAGTCCAAGTAAGTGGCCCAAGACCACACATGCATAAGCTAGTGTAGAAATTGTTTATCTTAATTCAATTTTTGCATTTAGGAAGTTGCGGGACTAGGATTGAATTGCCGATTAGAGCAAGTAATCTCTACTGCCTTTGCACCCTCTGGTGGTCCTAGGCAAGCATATGAATGCTCTATATTTGCGATTTTCCATCTCCCTTTATTTAATCACATAGATTAACTAGGAAAATTTGAAAGCAGCTCTTTATCCGCAAATGTTTCGATCTGAGCAAGGAACAACGTCGCATAGTTTAACTAGGGGACTTTTGTAAAGGATCACCGATATCCATATGTTCAAACTATGAGATTTTTCACCATATGCTCACACACACTCACCCACTAAGAAAAGAAAGCCACCTAAAACTAACTTAAACAAACTCACAAAATTCTCCCCACAGGGGCCACAAAATTTTTTATAGATTAAGTTAGGATCAAGGGGGTAGGCATCCAATAAGCCGCCTTGATCACACTTCATATTGAACACATAGAAGTTGTGGATTTAGGGAGCTTCAAAATCCACCTATCAGCCCATGGAAAAGAAAACCCGAGCATGTCAAAGACCTGATTCAGAGGGGATTAGGCTTAGGCGCAGTGCGTGCAGTATCAGTTGGGGCTACTTGACCTGGCTGATACTTGGTACTGTTAGCTGACTACCAAGAAGCCCAAGAATCAAACACTCAAATGGGACGGTGGTTTTTAGTGGCCAAAAACTAGGGCATCCTTTACCCTAAAGGTGATGGTGCAGGCAAGCGCCAGGCCCTCTACCCTTACCTTAGTGGATTCTCTTCGGCTAACTGGGGGTGTCGACAGCTCCTATGGGACGTTGTGCCAGTACTCACAAGAAATATTCTCAAGGCCCAGTTACTTTTGAGTGTGTGAGGACACAATAGGTCTTCTAGGATTTTGAGTATCACGTGCAAAAAAACAAAACCATATTTTTGCTTAATTCATCACATAGATTAAGTTAAAGGGAAAATTCATTTCATTTTCACTTTGTTTTACGTATGTGGCCATAATTTTATCATGATCATAGACTCTATCCCATCAATTTTTTCCAAAACCTAACCTGGTCGACACCCAAATGGTCCCAACGGAACCTCGTCGATCCAAGCATATTTTGGACCTCCCCCCATTACCGGGAGGGGTTCTAGGTCTTTCGTCATTTAGGCGTCAAATACGGAACACTGCCACCATCATTGGTTCATCCTTTATTGGAGAAACCTTAGTTGGGAACCCTAGACGGTCTCCCAACACCACACCACACACCACTCCCCCCTTGACCCCTAAGGGGCAGAGGAGTGCATCCCATTCGGGAAGCCAGTTGAACACACATCAGGGTATGTCACAAACTAACCCTTGTTCTAACCAGAACTTCGTGTCTTCACACGTTGCCATGGCGTCAACCTCCCAGTCACCCTTCCTAGCTTCGTTAAATCTACCTGATTTAACCAAGTTGACAAATGACCCCATAGCACACGACCTCAATTGGCCTCCCATGCCCACAAAGCTCCCTTCAGACATACCAAAATTCGAGGGTAAGCAAGCAGAAGATCGAGGTAATCATGTAATGACCTTTCACCTGTGGTGCTCATCGAATAGTATCATTGAAGACACTATTCGGTTGAGGCTAATTCAATTCACTCTTATGGGAGTAGCCATGAAATGGTACGTGGAGAAATCTCCTGCTTCACATGGAACCTTTAGCATTGTCGCTACCGTGTTCCTCACTTAATTTCAGTTACCCATTCACCATAATTTGGGAATGGAATTACTGACTCATTTCAGAAAATCCCTCTCCATCCATATCTAAAACCATCTCCATGAATGGAGGTGGTGTCATAGTTTATGCAAAGCTAAACTCGACGACCAGGTCCTTTTAGATTTATTCTTGAAAACTCTGACGGCGAAGATTTCAAAGGATGTGGCACAACGCAACCCCACATCCGAAGAGGATGCAACTAGTAAATCCCATCAGCTTGAACTGATCTATACGCATTCATGATAAATCTACAATATCCTGCCTAACGCCTCGCACTTGCAAAGTTATCAAGACTTGCCAGGTGCGTCCAACTTTGCAGGCAGACTAATTGGGTCAATGACCCAAGGGTACCTAGGCAACAATAGTCAAAATATCGGTTACACAAATAGTTCTACCCAGAACATGTCTCAACCTGGATTCCAAAGTCATCATATGCCGCAGCAAAATTTGACTAATAGGGTGCAAGCATATCACCAAGGAGGACCTTATCCTCCCGCTAAGGGGACCCAATATGTAGGAAGAAACACTGACGGAAGAGCTCCCCCCAATAGCCAGGTGCACACATGGGACAAAGTTATGCTTAGTCCCAAGAACAGGACCCACCTATGCAAATCAATGCACAGGTGAACTTTGTGCAGTTGTCCCAAAATCAACCACACCAGTATAACTAGGAGAACTACCCTCCTAACGTGGTTAAGAAAAATTAAAAAAAAAACCCAAAGGGAACCCTAAACAGGGGGGCAGAAACCAACAGTGCCCACCACGATCCCAGGCTGGAGGTAACCCTAACTAGAATCAGAACCAGGAGCCAAGCAATGCCTAATAGCAAGGAAAAAGGCCACCTCTATGAACAAACCATTCTTGTTCAATATGTGGTGAGTACGGACACTATACTCACCACTGTCTCAAACTCCCTGAGCTAAAAAAGCTACAGAGTAATCGAGGACAAGGAGGATCTTCCTAGAAAACTATGGTGATGCAAGAACCTTTCCCCCATCAAGGGATGATCAACACTCAGTAGAAAAACACAGACGATTCTGGGAAAAGTAGCCATGAAATTTACATGACTAGGGAAGAAATGTTTTTCCAAACACAGAATCGCAGTTACGACACCCCACCTGACACCAATACGTCAGGGGCTACTACTAGTGCACCGACTGCACCTTTGACCATTTCAAAGACGTCTATAGAACCATTGCGAAAGATGGCAAAGGGACCTAATAGGAGAGTAGGTAACTACTCCAAAGCGGCCCATAATTACAACATCATGGACGATCTAGCTCAATCACCCGCTGCTATGTCCACATTGGAAGTACTACAGTTGTGGCCAAAGCAACGGAAAGCCCTACTTTCCGCGTTAGGCACTATCAACCCTTCTGATACGCGCATGATGGCTTTTGACTTAGACAAAGCCACCCCTAGGATTCCTTCCATGGTCGCCTTCTAGATACCAGTATCGGTACAAAATATCATTACTCATCAATGTGTCATAGACGAGGGTGCATCCACATGCATCATGTCAAAAAATGTGTGGCAGAAATTAGGGTCCCTCGAACTTAAACCTTTCGTCATCATGCTCAAAGCATACGACGATTGTCCCTCAACTCCCGTCGGCCTCTACCAAAATGTACCGGTCTGCTTAGCCAGCAAGACAGTTCACATAGACATCAAAGTATTGGACGCTCACTTAGATTACAATATACTCCTTGGGCGGAGTTACATGTATGCCATTTTTGCCATAGGATCCTCTGTCTTCTGCATCATGATGTTCCCCCACGAGGAGGGAATCATTATGGTAGACCAGCTAACGCACAGTGAAAAGCATCACCTAACCAACACGGACGTAATTCTACCCTATGTAGATATAGCCGTAGATGGTCTTTCATGGTACCAAGAATATGGCCCTGGATAATTCAAACCATCGTCTGTCCTAGGGTCATTCCTAGGAGATCCTCCCATTATCCCTGCGGTATCGCCCGATGCCACAGGGCCCCCGATGTGCATGATGTCCACATCAAGCACTAAGGTTATTCAGGACATGGAATCAAGCAACAACGACACCGAGGCATCAACCATGACAGCCTCTCTAGCCTACGCCACCTCCCAAACCCCTTTCCTCTACCCCCCAACTGGCTTCGTCTCCTAGCAAGTTTTGGAAATAGTGGTGTTACCTAATATATCATTGGCATTCCTAGCTTGGTACCTCATTCCCCTTCCAGAACAGGAGCCACCAACGTTACTACCATAGGGTTAAAGCCCCTCAATCCTAAGGAGCACCAACCTACCCAAGAAATAGTAGAGATCGCCCCTGCGAAGGAAGTTCCCATTGTGAAAAGGGTTATCACGGCCAAGAAAACCGCAAAGAGAGGAACGAAAACGGTGACCCCGACCACACAAAGGGATTCACCAGTCTATGCTATATTTGACATCATAGGTCACCCTACTCGCATATTTCCAGAGTTTGATGAGTTAAAACCACTCCTCGGCTCTGAAGCAAACATCTCGATGCCGCGTTCCTGTAAAAAGGAACCTACCACCAAAAGTAAAGGAAAACCGTTGCATACCAATCACACATGCACTCTCTGTGGCACCTATGGGAACTATACTCACCATTTTCCAGAGATACCATGATATAGGGACGCCTTACATGCGGTCAAGTGATCCTATCAAGAGGATCCCTCCATCCAATCTGTCAGCGATGAGCCTCGTACCATCCTATACCTATAGGAGAAACGAAGTTCACCAGAATGACAACCATTTGTACCTCCTCTCCCCAAGCCACCATACACCAACCAGGGATAGGGGAACCTGGTTGCCTCATCCTCTTGAGTTATCACGTGCATCAATTACTGTAGACAGTTTGATCGAGTCTTTGACCCAAGGTCACCTAGGCAGTAATAATCTGTATTCAAGGAGATACCAGGCACGTCGTCTACTAAAGACAGTTTTGATATGGGTCTTTGACCCAATATCACCTAGGCAGCAGTAGCACCCATGATACTCAGGGAGTTACCAGGTAGGTAGATTCTGCAGACGGCTTGATCGAGTCTTTGACCCAAGATCACCTAGGCAGCAGTAGTACCATGCGCATCGATTCTGCAGATGGCTTGATCGAGTATTTTTCCCAAGATCACCTAGGCAGCAGTAGCACCATGCACATCGATTTTGTAGATGGTTCGATCGGGTCTTTGGCCAAAGGACACCTAGGTAGCAGTAATCCATACCTTGGACACTCATACGATTCTACTTAGAGCGTATCACAACCTAGATATCATGAAGTCACCCCAGCACTCATATACCAACCAGGGACAAGGGAACTGATATCCCCCATTCCCCGCACAGAATGGGCCAATGGCACAATGTAATTTTACAGTCAATATAGTACAACCCTTCCTAGGCTCATCACCAACCATACAAACAGGAGAATTATGACAATCCTCCAAATGGTGCAAAAAGAAGCCGAGGAACAAAAAAAAGGGAGATCCTAGACAAGGGGCAGTAACTGATAACACCCCCCATAATCTCAATCTAGGGGCAACCCCAACTAAAATAAAAGCTAGGAGCCAAGTAACAACTCCCAAGGGAAAAATAGAGCTTAGAGTATCTGATCACTAGACTGAAAGCAGCACTGTGATCAGCACTCCATACCAAACAGAGGCGATGCCACCCATTCGCACTCCTGAAAAAATAAATTTTCAGCGCCGCTAGGTATGCACCCTCCCATATTCCTTTTTGAAGCTCATGTCTTTCCATAATATTGGATGAAAATAAGATGCTTTCACTTGAGGTAGTCGTTTTTGCAGAAAGAACCCGCAAACCACTTACAGCACCATCCACTGAAGGTTACGAAGCAGGTATCATCCTACCCCCAGCATGATAGAGTCCAAAAACCTTTTTTTATCCTGACATCATTTCTCCATCAGAAATAAATGATAGGGTCCTCATACCCGACCATGTTTATCACCACCTCACCCTGCATATGATAAATGTCTGTGTTGGTCGGTAGAGCCTCCCCTCCATGGAACTCGTCACCCAAAGTATACCATATATCACAGTACAAGTGATGCCATGGCCATACCATTTCAGTCCAAGAAGAACCTCGTGCCCATCCATTCATCATGCATAAGGTCAATTATACCATTCAAGCTAAAAACCTCCTTCTCGTACAATCAGGTTGTATAAGAAGATCGAAAGTGCAGCTCCGTGCATTTCTTTTGGCCCACCATACCTCCATTAGTATAATCCCATCTGCGACATTTTCCGCTTCATCAACCCTGCACATGAGACCAGCCAACGGGACCCCCACACCCAGCAAAACACCCTCCTCACACCTGTAGTGAGCAACCCATTTTCATGTTTTGGGGTACCCGTCTCTGTGTTTTGTACAAACCAAACCTTATTATTTTATTCTTTTGTTAAGTGTACAAAGACCGCAAATGATGCCCTTCGCCTTCATATTTCATCTTTTCCCCCATGGAAACAGTCCCTCATTCCCCTTGGTCAGATTATTTAAACCCCATGTATGCACCATCCTGACATTCATAGCCAGTTCACACCCGCCCTGGAAGTCCTACCGACTCTAAGGATTTTTCCTTCAGAAAGAACTATGACTACCGCCAAGGTGCTAGAGTATACTCCGAACTCAAGCCAATGAATCCCCATCATCTATTTTTAGTCACCTCTCACCAACATGCCTATGTTAAACCCATCACATCTAGGTCCTCGACCCCTCAGGTCGGTGACTCATGGTTCGGTTAAGGCTTCCTTTTTGTCAACCTCGACACCACTTTTCCAAAAAGGAAGTGGTACCTTGGATCACCCCTCCCCATGCAAAGGGGTATCCTCGGGCGGCACTATGGGAGACATCATTGTCCACAGATGTCATCAATCCTCCTGAAATTTGACTACAACAAAATATTTCATGTCACGATGGTATCTTACCTTACAACTATGGCACTTTGATCATATCTGTCAAAGACCCATGCCTCCATAAGCGTCTCTTTCAACAATGCTTACACGAGAAGGTCCACACCAGTACATATGCATACATTGCACAGTTATATGCCACACCAATATTACGCATATGGGTACCAAATTCCACCTATCCTCAAATAAAAAGTTCCCCTGAGGGCATTAGCAGTCGTCGTCAACAACTGCCAGCATCACTACCACAATAGTGACACAGACAACACATGTATTTGTCAATTTTGTTTAACTAGCCATAGCATCACGAGCATGGGACATGTGTGCCTCGTTGAAATTTTGTATGTATGTTGTATAT
Source organism: Pinus albicaulis (assembly GCA_034641835.2). Lineage (NCBI taxonomy): Eukaryota > Viridiplantae > Streptophyta > Pinopsida > Pinales > Pinaceae > Pinus > Pinus albicaulis. The sequence goes on from CM076584.1 coordinate 350,434,073, forward strand.
TTTTCTTTCTTGCAGGGTGTCCCTTAGGCCATGGTCATCTCGGAAATGGTGCAAGGTGTTGTCAATTCCAAGATTCACGCAGGCCTCTCTCTCTCTCTCTGCGCACAATACATAAAATAAACTATAATGTATTTCGGCTATACAGTTATTCCTAAACCTCACACATTAGGGGGAAATTTTTAACACTGGAAAATCGTATAACAGAAGATTACATTAATTAATGTCACGCCTAAATATTTATAGGGCAGGAACACATTATGGAATCAAGAAGTATTTAAAATCTCTAAGGTTTTGAGAAAATCAGATTTGAACTAGTCTTAAATGCTAAAATGCATGCATAATCCTCCGATAAGAGTGCCTTCTGCGTGCCTTTTTTCTCGATAAGCGCGCATTCTTGCAAACGGAAAAATGTCTCTTTTCGGGACCAAAAAAAGCAAAGGACATTTACTCCTTATATGAAACCACCTAAGGACAGCCAATAGCACCTCCTTAGACACTATGTGAGCACACAAAGGAATATTTGGAGCACACAATGGAATCATACCTCTCCCTTGGGTCACCATTCATCATGTACCAAGGGAGGGAAGGAGGATTTGAAACTCCCCTATATAAAGCCACTAAGAGATGAAGAAATGGTGATCACATTGTTATGCTGGCCAAAGTTTCCCAAGCAACACCAGCAGTGTGTGACCCAGAGCTGGAGCTAAAGAGGACTCGATCGTTGGCCACCCAACAATCCTTGTCCACCACGACAGAGAGAGAGGGAGACTGCGTTAGAGATAGAGCTTGGAAGGCAACATCCTTGCATCAGGACCTAGAACCATTTTCCAGGGGCCCTTTGGAAAATGGTTTAAGAAGAAGAGGCATAGAGCCGTCGTTTGCATTATTATCATTTGACTCTCTTTATAGCTTCTGTATATTTGTGTTTTAGTTTTAGTTTAATCTGAGCATACTTTTGCACACTTTTTCCACTAAATTGTGTCCTTTTGAGCTCCACCACTTTTTTCCTATTACCAATAGTTTAAAGAGTAGACCACACTCTTTAAATTGGTGCGATTTCATACATCCATGCGAAAAATCCACCAAAACATAGTATATCGTTGAGAATTTAGTACTTTGTCCAAGTGTTCAGAGCTTTTCATTCATGCAGTATTCATAGTTAATTCCCTTTGGGATTTTTCTAATTTCTTCCTTAGGCTTACCACTTCTTCTTCCTGATTTTCACGCTCCTGATTTTTCTCCTTTATTCATATTTTTAGAATATCCTCTATTTTCCTTGATTCTTCTAGTTCATCTTTCAGTTTAATAAGGACTTCTGAATCTGGATTTGTATTTTCATATTTCATAAGAATCTCTTTTTGTTTCTTACTCTTAAGTTTAAGCCTTTTAATTTCCTTTACGACACTTACCAACTCCCCCTCAAGTTCCACCTCAGCTTCTTCATCGGATTCCAGGAGATCATCTTCAAGCTCTTCCTTGGCCATCAAGAAAAATTCATAGGTTCCTTCTTCATTGGAGGATTCATCTGAGCTTTCAGATGCACTGTTGTCTTGCTGAGAATAAAATGATTTTCTATTAAATTTCTTCACTTTTTGCATATTATAGGAGCTACTTTTCTCTTTCCATTTAGACTAATTCTTTGTTATGTTATTGGGAAATTTTGAGGCATAGTTCCCTACTCTTCCACAATTAAAGAACTAGAATGGAAGTTTTCCTTTGTACTTTCCTTTGCCTCTATCCAATCTTCTGAAAAATTTGGCTTCTTATTCATCAGAGTATGAGAATGTACCATCCTTCTCTTCTATGCATTTGTATACCTTAAAGGCAACCTCCCTAATGTTTTAATTCCCTTTAGGAAGTTTCATATCATATGCTGTTAGGTTCCCAAGTAATTGGTTCCTGGTCAAGGTTTCCTATTTTGATGTTTCTTCTATGGCATAAACCTTAGGATTAAACGTGGATGGTAGATATTTCAATATTTTCTTGACTATAACACTTTCCTTAATTTCTTCTCCTAGGCCTATCATGATATTCCCAACCTCTGAAAATCTTAAGAAGAATGTAGTTATTTCTTCATATTCATTCATCTTTAAGTTTTCAAACTGAGTTCTATGTATTTGTAGTTTGGCCATCTTCACCTTTATATCCCCCTCATTAATATTTTCTAATGTATCCCAGATTTCTTTGGCAGTATTATTGTGCATTACATTGATAAATTCTGAATCACTCAGACCTCTATAGAGTGCATTCATTTCTTTTGAATTAGCTATGAAATTTTTTTTGGCTTATTTCTCAGTGTCATTTTCCTTTGGTGCATATTTTTCTTCCACAACAACCCAAACTTCTATTCCTAGAGACATAAAGTATGTCCTCATTCTTATTTTCCATAAAGCATAGTTTGTGCCAGTAAATAGTGGGGCTTTATTTGTTGAGAATCCTTCTAGGCTAGCCATTTTGGGGACCTAGGGACTAAAGGAAATAGCTATGATACCACTTGATGAACCCTTAGCTAACTAATATGGGGGGTGAATCAGTTTAGTACATTCATCAACAATTAAAACTCTTTTCATTCAACTCATTTACACCTTCATTTCATAAGAAACTTAATACATAATGAATCAACAAACTTAATGTGTGGAAAATAAGTAATTAAGCAGATTTAAACATCACATCAACACATAATCATCAAGCACCTTGAAAACAGATATAAGTGGAAACCCATAAGGGAGAAAACCACATCTTATTATTGTTTTGATACAAAGGAAAGCTCCAACTCCCTCTCACCACTAATTTTCTGTAGGCTCCAACCTAAAGGAGGCTAATACCTCATATTCTAAAAGCTACAACTTGCAAGGAAGCTCCAACTCCCATCTGTTTTATGTAGGCTACAACCCACACAAGGCTCCTACCTCAACCAACTCCAACTGGACATCTATAAAGATACAACTTGAAACAGAAGGACCAACTCCCATGTATTTTCTGCAGGATACAATCCATAGGAGGCTCCTACCTCAACCAGCTCCAACTGGACATCTATCAAGCTACAACTTGAAATGAAAGCACCAAATCCCATGTATTGTTTCAAGGCTACAACCCACAGGAGGCTCCTACCTCACCCAGCTCCAATTGGAAATTTATCAAGGTACAAATTGAAAGGAGACTACAATTCCCTCACTCTACATGAAACTAAAATATTGATTTACCTAGATATGAGCTCTATTATACTCCTTCTCCACTGCTGCCTCTTCAGCCTTCATATCTACTTCATATCAGCTCCTGATATGCACAACATCTCTATTGGCTCCCTCTTATTCTTCCACTCTCAAACCTTATGCAGCTCTCCTACATTCTTTCGCTCTCTTCCATTCTTCCGCTCTCTCTCCTTCCTCTCCATGCACACTAATGTTACATGTTTTACACATATAAACACATTATTTTTTTCATTCTACAGGGAATATGAAGTGAATAATATTGTCTCTCTGCCTTCCACCCATTCGATTCCTTACACCTCGGTTCAGATTATTACATTATAAATAATAATTACAACACTCATTGGAGTTTTGCCTGTGCCTACGGAGACTAGCCTTTGCATCACAAACGATATAAAATAATAAATGAATTTACATTTACAGTTACAAAAATATTTCACTCAGCCATTTCAGCTCTTGGCTCATTGTGCATTTGTCCTTTCTGCTACCGTCACTGCCTTTTCTCTTTGATAAATATTCTAATACTACTCCTTGCCTTTTTACTGCTCCTTTCTACTCCTTTTCCCTAATGATAATTATGGTGTTGATTCATGCCTCTTTGCTTCTCCTCTGCTCTTTTTCCATCAATGACAATATTTCCAACATAACCATGGAAGTTCTCTTAAATATTACATGTTTTTGGAGGTAGAAGTAGAATGCAACTGTTTCCCTTTCTCATGATACATGTGAAGTAGGGACAAGTGACCATCCATTGGTAATCTTTATTTATTTTAACTTAAGCATGTTAGTTATGAATGGACCGACACGTGTCATAACTATACATGTGTAAAGATAAGCATATATGGTTTGATAGTTTTGTAGTTTTTATTAATGTATGTGTAGTAAAGAGGCACGTCTCAATACTTGGTATGTGTTTTAACTATGTGCACGAAAATGTGCCTGTAGCATAGCTAGTAAAGATTTAATATTTCGAATGTCAGAGTTTTCTAAAAATAATGATTGCAAGAAAGGATTGTAATTCATGTGAAGGAAGTATTATCTTTAACATCATGAAGCAAAGAAATAGTGGTCCATAAAAATTAAATGAATTCTAATCGCCACATAATCCACTGATGGGAAGAAACCGACCACAAAGACATAGTGTTCGAGTATTTTGGGGTAAATGATATCATGATAAATGTAATAGCTTATAGCTATATATTTTTAACTTACGATGATATTTATTTGCAATATTTTTTTTTAAAAATGGTGATGGAATGTACTCACTTACAACCATTATGTGAGGGGTGAGCAGCTTCATGAGACACTTAATAAAATTAAACATTTTCTGGTTTTTCCCTATGGGGTTTTCAAGGGATATCAATTTTCAATGATGTGTTTTCTTTTTTTTAACATTATAATGATGTTGATTCCTTGCATGATGTTAATACTTACATCATCAAACATGTGATTAACTAGCATGGTTAAATGAACAACGATAATGATGTCAGATTACAACAAGGAGCTTTATGTTGATATACTATAACAATGGTTGTTATTTGATGGAACTTACTCTCCCATTTCTAAAGTTAATTTATGTAATTATGAAGTTTTTATCTAATGGTTAGTTAAGGGTATGGAATAAGTGATTTGAAATTATTCATGCTAGTAAATTCTATGAAAATTGTCTAATACTATGTATTTTTACACAAGGTCTACATGGGGATGTCACAAGTGGTATTAGAGTGGCCAAGTTAGTTGCAACACTGGTGCCTTTTGTTAATAAGTAAGCATAGAAGAAGTGGAGGTATGATGCTTTTGATATAAACTCAGTTATGATTCTAATGAAAAATTACATGGAAATGTATGCAGAAGATTACATGCGATATGCGATACATGTTAATAACCACTTAAAGAATAATGATTGTTAATCTCTGTGTAATAGATCCAACTTACCCCAAAAAAAATCTAATTATAGTAATTATGGTCACATTTTCCACCATGTTCGTCATGACAAATTTTACATTAATATTGTAACTATAATTTGTCTTCATTTTACTTCAAGTTTTGTATTAAAATCTGTTATTTGTGTTCCACATGCATTTACCACTTTGGCTTCTTAATAGCTACAAATATTTATCTCTTAAGAGATCTTGTTAGTTTGACTAACATACATAATACCTTATGTATTTAATTTTTACTCCTAACTCCTATGGATTTTCATTATAACTTAGAAGGTACAACTTTTCCTAGTTGAAACCTTAGGATGATTTATCATTTATTATATCTAAGTTATAATTATAATTATTATCTCGCTTACATTCTAATTTTATTAAATTTATAGTTTATCATCTATAACTTCCTAACATATGTTATGATATGATTATTTTAGATATAGATACTAACCCCTACCATATCTATATTCACCAAACTAAAACTTATACTCCTATACATTAATATAATTGAAATTAATAGAATTGAAATGTTATAATACCCATATATGCATTACATTTTTATCCTAGGTTACCATATCAATTCACATATACTATATTCCATAATTATGAAATTTTGTATTTGAATACATACATACATACATACATACATACATACATACATACATACATACATACATACATACATACATACATACATACATACATACATACATACATACACACATGTACATACACATACATATACATACATACATACATATACGCTTTACTGCTACATACATATATATATATATATATATATATATATATATATATATATATATATATATATATATATATATATATATATATATATATATATATATATATGAACTATGGACCTTTCCATATCCTACGTTTTCATTAACTTAATTTCTATCTCATTCGAGTAAGGTTGGATTATCTATGTACATTGAATTCGAACGATGGTATAGTTATATGCATTTACGCCTTATCTTTTTGAATTCCCAACTTGATTAATGCTTGTCCTTTTGGCACCTGAATATCACATCGGTACATTTACAATTCGAGACACCTGTATGGTTGGTCTTAGATGTTGGAAACAATTGATATTAATTCATGTTCCCTCCAAAATTAGATTGAATATGGCTAGGGTTCGGTCATCTCATTGTTTATTCATTTCACTAGTTTTTCATTTGGACATAATTTTGTAGAGAGAACCTCTTCTCTCTGGTTTATGGCATTTCTTGAACCTAATAATGGAGGACCTTACTATTTCTCTTTGTATTACTTTCTTTAGTGATACTATCTGCCACTACTGAGCATACTTCTCATAGATACTCAGGTAAATTGCATAGTTTTCTATTTTTGATTTCACTGCTTTAAGTTTCTATGTACAACGTATGTGGTTTTCAGCTAAAACATTTCTAAACTATTGTTGGTTTGAGTGTATTATATTTATGACGATTTATCCGTCTCCTTCCTATCTTATTTCCTAATTTACTCATCGTTTGTAGGTTCTTATACTTCTTTGTATTTTTATTGGTTTACAGTTAGCTTCTCTAGAATTCCCTACGTCATAACAAAGGTACTACTATTCTTCATTATGCTCTTCCTCGAAATTTAACCGTGTGCTTGTTAATAAAGGGTTTGGCCCTGTTTTGAGATTTACATTCTCGGTTAACTGAGTTATTATTTTTTTCTATACACATTGGTCCATTGCATATAATTTTATTTCTGAGTTTCCACTGTGAACTTGTTTATCAAAACATTTCAGTGCTTTTCAGCTTCATATTGGGAGAAAGTGATTTTCCCCAAATAACCCACTTCTTCCCATACATATTCGTTTCTCTGTGCAAATGATTTCAATTTCTTTGTGTGATTTGAATTCAGAGCTTTATCCTACTTGTATTTATTCTGCATTTCTACAGAACATTGATTAATGGTTTTCGGAAGGGCTATATAGCTTTACCATTCCTGAAAACAGGAATACAAAATTTTCCCCGAATTTCGATTCCTCGTAATTCGATTTTTACACTGTCTATGTAATGATTTTGTCTATTGAGTGTGCGTTTTCTTTGAATTATACATTTATCTTTTCAAAATAGCTTTAGGAATATACATTATGGATTTTATGGTTTTTCTATTATAACATCACAGCCTCCAACATATGGTACTTCTTTGTTCTCAAATTTTCCCTTTATCCCATTTGTTCAAATTGTTCTATATATATATATATATATATATTCGAATTAGATTTTCATTGACAGGGAGGGTTTGGTGATACGAGCTTGCCTCTGCTGAACATCCCACCATAGCTTGCCTTAGACTCTGTATTGGTAAGATTTCTTTCCTTTCATATTTTGGAAATTAAAATGTAATTGTTCTAGAATTAATAGTTTATATAATAACTGGGTTTTGAAAGATATACAATTTATATCTTCTCTGTAGTAAAATTCTTGAAGATTTTTAATTATCTCCCTTCCACATTTGTTTCCAAGTTACATTTTTTTTTAAATAATGAACTGTGTGATTTCCTCAACTTCAATACATGTTTATCTAGATCTATATAGATATAAAAAATATAAAATTGGATTTTCATATATACATTCAATTCAGTATACTTGAAATTGAATTCTTATAAAATGATACAGTTTCTAAATTTAATTTAATTATGCTTAGACTCTCATAACTAAATTTTAAATCCGTTTTGTACTCTAGTTAGTTAGAGTTATTGAATTCCAAATTTTGATTATAATTAATATTTATAATCCTTTTCTTATGTATCTAATCCGGGAAACCCCTTTCTCAAGATTTTCATAGTTTCCTCAACTATCTCATTTTATTTTGTACGAGACTACAACTATTCTCTCATGTAATTATTTTAATTTTCTCTGTTTTAGAATTAATTACAGTGCTCTAATTTATTATGTCCCTTTTGTATTCCTATACTTACAATTGTATTTCTCTTATGTACAAGAGAATTTTCCACTTAGATGACCTTTATATAGGTATCATCTTTATTGTTATTACTTGTACCAACTCTCTGTCTTTTTCATATTTCTTTTCATCAATAGTTAATATTATTCTGAAACTGTTGTACATACTTCCTTGCAGGTGTGTTATATTTCATTCCATTCCATTACAGTTCTTTATGATCCAATGTCAGAAAATCTGACAACACATTTCACCTTCTTCCAGGTCGATCATCCGAACATAGAGGGTTCCACAACCTCTCTATCACATTTACCAATGTCAATGCCATACTTTGTAGTTAAAGTTTCATGGATGAATCAATTCAAGTTGAAACTAAGCTATTGTAATTATTATATTTGACTGGTTTGTAAGGTGTTGTTATCCTCATCTCCACAAGAGGATTTTTCCTAACAGGGACTCTTACATGTAATTCTAAATTTTAATATATTTTGTTCCTTACATGTTTATTCCTGTATTATGAAATATTACTATAAACAGAAGATGTTTTCAAATTGGCGGTAGTTTATTCTTCTATTTATTTGTTTACATCTGAATTGTTTATGTATCATTCGGATATATTTTTATATTTATGCTAGTTATCTAAACTATATTTTGTTTAGACTTTCCCATCTTTTCAACAATTGATTGTTATTGTTATGCCTAAATTATATTGAATTCTTGGTACCTATACTATAATTGTTTAGATAGACATAACAACAGATTTAGACCCTTACCCAAGGTTTAGAGATTCTATATGTTGGTCTCTAATATTGATTTTATTCTATGTAACCATACAGAAAGATTAATTTTACCCATTTATGGTTAATCTGTGTTAAATACATATTGGAATTATTTATTTTTGAACTCAGCATAGACTATTACACATAATTTATAAATTTAATGTATTAAAACTTTTAGCCACAATTTACAAAAATATAACCATTTATAAACTACACCAGAATTATATAAAGTATAACAAAAATATAATAAATAAAACATCATCGAATGTGCATACCAATCTGGTAAAGGTTATTTGCCTCCCAACCTTGATCCTCATCCACAACTCCCCTTGAGCAGAGACCAATTATTCCGCAGTGTAGACAACCCCTTGTCTAACTAGGAATAGATTATTTAAGCTTGCTTTCCCTCAACATGTTTCCATAACTATGTCAAGTTAATTTGGGATGTTGTTTCCCTTACCCTAGGCTTTACTTTTCCTTTTTCCACAAAAGCCTCTTTAAAACTAGATTTTCCTCTTTCTAGTTTTATTATCACCTCTTCTCAGTAAATTTCCAATTTACTAAGGCATTAATTACATTTTTATCCCCCATATAATATTTATATTTTATTTTATTTCTCCATGGAAATTTTTGGAGAATTTTGGGAAAGTCTTAGGATTCTCTTCCATCCTCATGGATTTGAAATCCTGGTCTCCAATTTACTCTAGTCTTTGTACAGTAATAAAATTTTCACATTTATTTATTTCAAAAATAATATGTCCACATACAGTTTTCCCTTAGGTTCACTTTCCCTTTAGGATTACTTTTTTTCTATTTAGAAAACCAGAAAAATAAGAATATTACATATTCCCCCTCTAAAACAAAACATCGTCCTCGGTGTTGAAATTATTTCTATTTTTTCCTCAAATAGTGATGGATATTTTTCTTTCATCTCATCTTCTCGCTCCCAAGTAGCTTATTCAGGTTGAAAGTGCCTCTACTGTACTTTCTCCCTAGCTACTGGGTAAAAATGTGAAGGTGGGTTACACTTTCATGAGAAACACGGGTGGAAAATTATTTTTTCCAACAGTTCATCTGAAATTTTATAAAAGTTCGGCTGGAGTTTGTAAATTAGTTCAGCCAAAATAATTCTTCCGTTTACATTGACAGCGTATTGATGGTGTGGGTAAAAAAATTTTTGGTCGGAGATGGGAAAACTGGCAACAAAAGTTTGGCCGACCTAATAGTTCAACCAAAATTCTGAAAAGAATTCGACCGAACTATTTCTTATAAATATACCAGCCTGCAAACTGCAAGAATTTTCAGGCTTGTTATCATTTTTTACCATTGTATGATTTGTCTGTCTCACTGTGTTTTTTGTTCGAGGGGCTTGTTATTTCATGGGCTAGGAGGTGAGAAGGCTTGGTGTTTGTGTTTATTTTTTTGTGTATTTTTTGCGGGTTTTAAATTTATTTATTTTTGTTCGTAGGTTAAAAATAACCTGTGTCTTCAGCTATGTCCTAAATGATCTCCTACCTCATCGTTTGTTGTCATTTTTTGTCGCTGCAGCCTGCCTCTTCATTGGTTGTCGTTGCGGTCTGCCTCGTCATTTGCCGTCGTTTGTTGTCGTCTCCTCATCTCCAAATTTCCAGGTAGATGAAAAAAATCCTTTGCTTCATTTTCTTGTGTCGTCCCATTAATGAAATAAATATATTGTAGAAAAATTCTCACTAAATATATTATGCTTGATGTGTCACCAAGGATAGTTGATAGTTTAACTTTAAATTTTTATTGGTTCACCTCCATCAAAATAATCACTACAAGAATTCTATCCACCCTTTAAATGACAGTAACATTTGCAATGGTACATAACAATATTTCACACAATATTCTTAGATATGAACCTTATTACAAAGTAGTAGTCATTGGAAAATTGAAGGTTCTCTTCCTGAAAACTGAAATAGCCATTCCAGGTGATATTTTTAATTTCCAAATGGTCATTACTAGCTTCTCACTATAGGAGAAAAAAAATTATTTGTTCTCCTCCAACTCCCTTGTGTCATGCAACAAATATCTTATGAGATCACGATTGATGCACTCATATTTTAACACAATATCTTGATTTTTTTCATATCGTCTGCCTTTGTTGGTATTTTTTGGTATCACCTATCATCTGCAAAAAAACAGGAGTGAGCCTTGACGATAGGAGGATCATTAATCCATTAGCAGGCAACCAATACATTCTAGGAAGGTAAATCTCTATCTACCTCTCATTTTGGTCCATAGATTCAGTCCAGGGATGGCCCAAAATGTTCCTGCAGATACTGGATGAAGAGTTCTCCATGTTCGGTCTCTTCTTCCTCCTCGATCAAGCTCTTTCTACAACCCTTCCTTTTTGTCTAGTTTCTTCTTTGTTGTCCTTTCTTCATACATGTGTATTATTGTGCCTTTTCATCCCTTTGGTCCTCTCTATTCTATACCAACATAAGAATGCCTATTTGTCCTACTAAGCTAGGATTGTCTATGTTATTTCTTAAGCTTGTAGGTTGTATTTGTGTTCTATTGCTTCCTCAGACCTTTGTCATATTTTATTTGTCTTTTAGCAGAGTGTTTGTTTTTGGTTATAATGCCTATCTTCCTGAATACTCCTTGCTAAGCTAAAAACTAAGATTTTCTTTCTTATTCCTGAACTCAAGCCTCCTATTCTAGCTAGATTTCTAATGCCTCAAAGAGTAGAGTTGTAAGTGTTTTTCTGATGGCTAATAGCTCTGTTCTTTCTTTCAACCTCTGAAGATCTAATATCTCTATGTTCTTCTTATGAGAACCAACTCACAGCTCTGTTATTTCTTGAGCTTGTAGGTTGTGTTTGTGTTTTTTTGCTTCCTCAGAACTTTGTTAGGTTATCTTTATCTTTCAGCAGTGTTTGTTTGTGGTTACAATGCCTATGTTCTTTAATAATCCTTGCTAAGCTAAAACCTAAGATTTTCTTTCTTATTCCTGAACTGAAGCTTCCTAATCTAGATAAATTTCTAATGCCTCAAAGAATAGAGTTGTATGTGTTTTCATGATGGTTGATAGCTCTATTCTTTCCTTCAACCTTTGCAGATCTAATATCTTTGTGTTCTTCTTATGAGCACCAACTCACAACTTTGTTATTTCCTTCAACCTTTGCAGATCTAATATCTCTGTGTTCTTCTTATGAGCACCAACTCACCAGGAACCAACCCTTCCATAACACTAATACTTTTAGTTTTTGAGGCCTGCAATCGTCAACCTAGCTCCACCCTACCACCCTTAACAGTGAATAATATTCATTCTTCCATATATGATCTTCAACATGTCCTTAATGGACCTTCAACAATAGCACCTTATTTATGCCGCTGAGGGATTAAAGAAATTTTTACCAAACCTCTATACATCTAGGGTGGATATATGCATACTAGGGCTGGAGAAGATTTGTCTAGGATTCTGATTTTCTTATTTTTATTGATTTAAAATTTAATAAAATGTGTGAGATGTATATATCTTGACAAATTTATTTAATTTTATTTAACAATTGTGATACTACAAAAATGACATCAGATTAGTAATGGTGATAAGTTACAAAATTATTGGTAAGGTTGATCAAGCATGATACCTATCCAGCTTCATTAACTAATTTCTTGTACTCAGCTTCATGATTGCACTGGTGAAATGATAAATACATATCGTTCTTTCCATAGTCGAGCTTGATTGAGCTTTGTTCTTAGCTTAATGCTTGTAAATCACCCATCTGTATGCTTAATTATATAGTAGGAGCAAGTTAGCTTTCACTATGATATAGCTTTTCTTATCCTCTATTAAACCATGTGTTTATCTGTATAGAGATTACATATATCCATATTCACTCACATATAGGTAAATATAATGGAAATCACTCATTCCCTTCACACTTAGTACTCAACATTATGTGGTTTCACTAAAGGTGCTTGTGTTTCCATAAGAGATAAATGTTGCATTACGTTGATACTTCAAAATCACTAGTACTAATTAGCTTAGTAAGAACCATCATAACTAGCTTATACTATCAAAATTTATGTTCCAGAATCATTGATTACTAGAAGCTTACTAGTTAAGATCAACTTACAACTTGGAGGTTACGTTTTAATAGTGGTCAGTGAAACATGACCCTTGTAACTATTAGTATAAGTACCATTGTATTCATTATTTAACCTTACTACTTCTATTACACTTATCTATTAGATATATTCCCATTAAGATCTATAATCATATACATAAATAAGGATCCACCATACATGCATACATGCATGTATTAAACATTATTCTACATCCATCTTGTAGAACCTATCATGAATAATACTAGTGTGCAGGATAATTGTCTTCACATAGCTTTCACATACACAGAACAACTCCACCATACATGCATACATGCATATATTAAGCATTAGCCTACATCCATCTTGTACAACCTATCATTAATAATACTAGTGTGTAGGATAATTGTCTTCACACAGCTTTGACATGCACACAACAACTCCACCAGAAATACATACATATATTAAAAATTAGTTTACATCCATATTTTAGAACCTATCATTACATTTTTATTTGTGTGTAGGATAATTGTCTTCACACAACTTTCACATGCACACAACATCTCCACCAGACATACATGCATACATGCATATATTAAACATTAGTCTACATCCATCTTGTATAAATTGTCATTATATTTTCATTTCATGCATACATGCATACATTAAACATTAGTCTACATCCATCTTGTAGAACTTTTCATTATATTTTCATTTCTAGCAGCATATTTATTTCAATTAAGTTCATAAATAAACATACCAATTTAAACTTATGGAAATACTTGGTTTTCTTGGCTAATGTTCATCCTTAGATGACAACATCACTCCATGGTTGTAACTTAAGGAAAAAATCAAGGCAAACCATGTACATGTCATTTCTCCCATAAACTTTAAGGCAAAGCATAACTTTAATTTAATATATTTTTAAGGAAAATGCTAGTGTTTTTTGGAACCATGTACATGTCATTTCTCCCATAAACTTTAAGGCAAACCACAACTTTAATTTAATATACTTTTAAGGAAAATTCTAGTGTTTTTTAAACCATGTACATGTCATTTCTCCCATAAACTTTAAGGAAAACTTTAAGTATAACCATACATACATGTCACTTCTCCCATTTCTCCCATAAATTCAAGGCAAAATTTAAGGATAACCATTTACATTTCATTTCTCCCTTAAACTTTAAAGAATCTTTTATTGTTTTTGGAACCATATAGATGTCATTTCAACTTTAAGGAAAACTTTAATTTAAGACATTTGCTAGTGTTTTTGGAACCATGTACATGTCACTTCTATGTCATTTCTCCCATAACATTTATGGAAAGCTTTAGGGATAACCATGTACATGTCATTTCTCCCATTTCTCCCATAAACTCAAGGAATTTTTTAAGGATAACCATGTACATGTCATTTCTTCGATAAAATTTAAGGCATTCTCTAGTGTTTTTGGAACTATGTACATGTCATTTCTCCCGTAAAATTTAAGACAAACTTTAAGGAAAACCATGTACATGTGTCATTTGACCCATAAAATTTATGGTAAACTTTAAGGCATGTCATTTATATGTCATTTCTATGTCATTTCTCCCATAAAATATAAGACAAACTTTAAGGAAAACCATGTACATGTCATCTCTCCCTTAAACTCTAGGCAAGGAAAAATATAAGGAATGTCCTTTCTAGATTTTTTTCTCCCATAAACTTTAAGTAAAACTTTAAGGCAAACCATGTACATATCATTTCTCCCACAAACTTATCAAGGTTTTAATTTTCACATAACTTCATCAACCACTACCACTAGTTGTTTAAGTAAGTGTATAAAATAATTTTGCAACCCTTTCCACTTATTACTTCAATCATAAGTTTCTACGTGTAGATTTTAGGCCCACCTCACTAGATGATGTGGCAGTTTTATTGTAATTGAGATGATTAAAATTACTAGGATTGAGGTTGGCTATTTTAAAAAAATTAACCAAACATTGATTTAGTGATACTTTTCATTTTTTTGGACTCTTATGCGTTAAATTTGGTTTCTTCGTGGTTTTTATGAAGTGATTTTGGATCACAAAAAGTTTATATGTCTTAGAGTTATGTCTTTTACGTGAAAACATGGAACTCCATAAGATATTTTCCCTTTTAGAGGGACTTACAAAATCTTATAGCAATTGGCAATTGATTTCCTAGTGTACAATAGATTGAAATGGCTAAATATGGTTGATTCATGTGCACAATGGATTGAAATGGCTAAATATGGTTGCTTCATGTGTACATAAGAGCTTGTTTGATTCTTAGATAATGTTTTATAGGATATATTCTTATAGCTTCCATATTGTCTATTTCCTATAGTAGATGCACACAAATTTATCTGACTTACAAAATCTTATATCAATTGATTTCCTTGTGTACAATGGATTGAAATGGATAAATATGGTTGATTCATGTGTACATAATTGTGTACAATGGATTGAAATTTCTAAATATGTTTGATTCATGTGTACATAAGAGCTTGTTTGGTTCTTAGATATCACGTTTCCTCAAAGAATTGAAAATAATGTGTTATAGGATGGATTCTCATAGATTCCTTATTGTCTATTTCTATAGTAGATGCACACAAAATTTCTTCTACCTTTTTTATAGAAGTGAAAAAATATTGATTCCTTACAAGTTGATATAATTACATTGGATACCTTTGATAGTGGTTGGAAAAATGAATACTGGAAATACATAAGAAGTGAAATTGAATGGTATTTTATGAAAAAGGTGAAATACATGTTAACTATAGTTTATCATTTTATGCATTTGGAGGGATGATGTTAATAGAAATGATTGATAGAAATGGTTTATTTGAGTAATGAAGACCCTTGGATTCTTACCATAATGGTACTATAGTTTTTCCATTGTAGTCATATTTATGTTGATGCTAACTATTTTTTATTAATGTGCCTAAATTTACACCTTCCATGATGCTTCCTCTCCTAGTGTTGTCATTTACTTTTCTAATCTTGGAAAATGTTAAAATTGGAGTCTTTTATGATTTAGTGGATATTACTAATCTAGATTATGTACATTGATATGATGATAGTGTGTAGGTTGATGTTCAAGTTGTATTATTAGACAAACTGTTAGGTGCTAAATCGTACTTCGTATTAAGAACATAACTAATGCAAGTTGAAAATTATTTTCTAATGTTATTAGCCTATTTCTAGATGTCAAATTAAAGGTTTCTAGATGTGATTTCTCCTATAAAATTTAAGAAAAACTGAACTTTAAGGCAAACCATGTACATGTCATTTCTCCCACAAACTCATCAAGGTGTGACTTTTCACATAACTTCATCAACCACTACCACTAGTTGTTTTAGTAAGTGCATAGAATAATTTTGCAAACCATGTACATGTCATTTCTCCCACAAACTCATCAAGGTGTGATTTTTGAAATAAATTCATCAACCACTACGACTACTTGTTTTAGTAAATGCGTAAAATAATTTTTCAAACTTTAAGGAAAACTATGTACATGTCATTTCTATGTCATTTATCCCATAAAATTTATGGAAAACTTTAAGGATAACCATGTACATACATGTCATTTCTCACATTTCTCCCACAAACTCAAGACAAACTTTAAGGATAACCATGTATGAAGCGAACAAAGTTCCTTCTCAAGTTAAATATTCCAGAAGACTTGAAATATCAAGATATCCCTTGAGGATATAAATATTATTATATAAACTGTATGAAGAATGAGATAGATGATTGAATGTTACAAATGAGGCTTGGTTATATACCCACACAGGTGCCTCTTCACGAAAGGTCATGTCTCATCAGACATGGCCTTTCAACCTAATTACTAATTAACTAATTAATCATTATTTACATTATTTTATTCATAACATTGCCTTCCCCTCAAAAAGCTTTGTCCTCAAAGCTTGTCGATGAAAGGCCTCCATTTATTTTCCTGCTACGAACATCTTCTCATCTCGGGGCAGTGATCCTTGTCGAGACAAGTTGATATGATCCTCTAGGTGACAAACAAAACTGTCGCACTGAGAATGGATCAGACCATCCTAAATCAATCTTCTATGGAATCTTGCGATGACTGGAAATTTGTGATGATTTGTTAGTATTCTTCGGAATATCATCTTGTTTCTGTTCTGAATACATAGCTTGGTTGAGTTGTCTACTCCTGTGATTTGGATGTCGATAGGGAACGTTTTTGGTTTAACTTATTTGATTTTCTTCTGGCGAAGATGTTATTGAGCTAGTTATAGAACCTTCACTTAGAATGTTCCTCGTCTGAACTACAACATCTAAGTTTGCAACTTCTGCAACTTGGTTGTCTTCTTGAGTTGGGACATTTACTGGATCAATGTTCATTTTTTCTTCAACTTGAACTTCTACATTTGAAGGTTTCGATGATTCCTTTTCAACAAGTTGTTGCACTTTTTTTTCAAATGAGTTCTTATCCTTCTTCAACTTCTTAATTTGTGTTAGTAACTTTTTGTTGTGGTCCTTGAGGCGAGAAACTTCTTCATTATTGTTAGTGGTGATTTTTTCAACTTCTCTTTGCAAATATTGTATTGCTTTTTTACTTTCTGGAAGAACTACTCTTGTGATATCTAATATGTCTTCTAGTGTTAGTGAATTTGGCTTCACCGTGACATCTTGTAACATTATGTTTTTCTTTTTGTAAGAAATTGTCAAAAACTTCTTTTTCATATTAAGGACGAATGACCCTAGTGATTCCATCTAGAGAAAACCCAAAACTATATCACTATTGTTACAAAATAATGTTTTAATGGTAAATTGCGAGACAAAGGAATACTCCCCAATACTTAGGTGTAAATTCCCTATGTCGTATTATTTTTCATTTATGTGAAATGAATTTATTTCAGTTATATTTGATTCAGGGATCACTAATTGGTTAGCACATTCAATACTAACATAATTATTCTCTTGATTAGGATCGATAGAGATGATAACCTCATTTCCCGCAAGTGACCCTTTGATTTTAATTAGCGCACGGACATACATACTATAATTTTTAGGAAATCTTCCCTCCTTTAGTTCTTTTTTGGATTCCATTTTGTCAAGATAACTTCGAGGTTTTAACTCTTATTAAATGACCCTTTTAATTCCCAAGGGAGGTTAATATTTTATTCACAATTCCTTCTCAACTCTCTTTATTTTTTTTTCTAAGTAAGTTTAAGTTCTATTACTGAAACATATGGTACATTCAATCCATGGCCATCAGAGGCTTCATGAGTTTAGAAGAATAACAAAAATGGGCTGCCCATAAGGGGAAACCAGCCTGCGCAATGTATAAGAGCTGCCTTGAAGGAGGAAACCAACTATGACATAACAAAAGACTATGACTTCCCAGAACAACAAAATGACAGAAAAACTGAAAAAAATTACTTGGACAATGCCACTTGCACTAGAGACCATAATCTTCTGAGGGGGGTTATTCTTCAATCCTGCACCAGTATCCATCATCGTCATCTGGAACGGGACATCTTCGAGCTGCTGCTACACCTGCCTCATTGCTGCCATCCTGCTTTCCTTTGTCCTGAGGAAGACTCAAGCTGCCATTTCCTGCCTTGAGAGAAACATCTTTTTCCCTGGTTTGAGTGGGCTACACAAGGTCGGAGGGGTCCAGCTTGTGAATTGGACGCGCTAGAGAGGAGGGTTTAGGGACAACCTCCAGAATTTCCTTGAAGGTGACTATAACAGTCGCTATGACCAGGGGTCGATTGGTTTGGCATTGGAAATGGAAATGGGCAGTAGACAGGCTGATAAGAGGGGCAAAGGCAGTGGGATGGGAGCGGGGAGGTGACAAAGAGGTAGAGACACCATGAATGGGGGAGGAAGGGAGTCAACATCCACGCCCACGCCCGCGCCCACTGCACGTAGAGGGATATCTTCCATGAAGACTCTCAGAGGAGGAAGACGGAGAGCTGGTGGAGAGGGAGCAACCCTGGCCAGAAGGGTGATCCCTGGTGCTACCTCGATGACATCTTAGACGATGCCTAAGCCTGGGCATCTTGTCACAAAGCCTGTGAGAGCAACTAGAATTGGCAGCAGTCAATAGAGAGGGAGTCAAATTAGGTTGATGCGCAGAGACGAATTGCAGAGGGAAGAATGGGCTGTGGGAGAAGTGAAAACCAGGAAGAAAATCCAGACAACATCCCAAGTGAGAACACTTGCCAAGGGAGGTGCATGAGCTGGGAAGCTCAGCCTTCGGAGGACAACCAGACCCAACAGGTGGGAGCCAATTCGGCATGGAGGCTATCAAACGGAGCTAAGATAGAGCCAAAGACCCTGACGCAGAGACAAAGAGTGAAAACAAAGAACTAGAGATCGACATTATGCATTTCTTGCAGCCTCGGCCTCCCCACCGACATAAATTCCGCATAGGGTGACAGCCCGGGGAATTAAACTTCCTGGAGCTCCTTAACTGCGGCCTGCGGGAGGCTATGTGGCCTTGCCACGCGCCGTCCCGCAGGCTTATTTCTATCCCATCACTCGATTTCACCCGCATTTGGGGTGTTGTTGTCCTGATGCACCAAATGAGTGCAGTCCTGTAGAATTTTGCTGTCATTGAAACTGGAAAAGGGACCTGCAGATAGAGTTTGGGAGCTCGTAACTCCTTTGTTTGCCAGAAGATCAGCCACCTGGTTGCCAGTTCTTCTTACGTGCTTGAAGAAGATGGCTATGTTCCATTGCATCCAATCTGCTATAAGTTCCAGTCTGGCTGTGAGTCTCCAACTATCAGCTGCATAGGAGGGAGGAGTACCCATGAGAAGCTTATGGACTATGTTGATGAGAATTTGCGAGTCACCCTCAATTTCGATGGGGAAGTAATTATGTTGCTGTGCCAGTTGCATCCCATGCCATATTCCCTCTAACTCCACAGAATTGTTGGTATCCCAACCGATGGATCCATAGTAGTTAAGCATATGGTTACCTTTGTGGTCCCTGAATATTCCTCCATACCCCGCTTCCCCCAGATTACCTTTGGAAGCTCCATCAAAGCTGAGCTTTAGAATGCCAGCTGGGGGGGGGTCCCATTAACTCATAACATCTGGTTGAGGCCCACGGGGACAGATTGACAATGGATCAAGAGTGAGTTTGAATTGCCAGTTGTCCCATATGAGTCTTTCGATGGGATGAGTTGGAAAGTCATCCTATTGCCATTGCTGGAGCTCCAAGGTTTCTTGAAGGTTTCTGCAGAGATTGCTCCAGAGGACTTCTTGAGGGATGCTCTAATTCTTAAATATTTTCTTGTTCCGTTCTTTCCAGAGAGTCCAGAAGGCGAGTCCTGGAATGAGCTACCAAAGGGAGTTGAGGAGAATACAATTGTAGGGAGCAGCGAGCCAGTTGTGAATGATAGCATTAAGCTATTCCGAGCTTCTGCCGTCCCTTCTGCATTTGAGGCTTAGATTATCCCATATGAAGGAAGCTAGAGGGAAGGAGAACATGAGATTCTGGATGGTTTCCTCCTGGTTGTTGCAGTTGGGGCATCTGGAAGGTCCTATAAAACCCCTCTTAATAAGATTTTCGCAAGTGAGGATTCTCTTATGACAGAGAAGCCACATGAATGTAGAGACCTTAGGCCATAGATGTGGAGACCAAATATCCTTCCAGATGGGGTCGATGGGGTCTTGATTCTGAGTTAGCAGAGTGTAGGCCTCTTGAGTAGTGAACTTGCCTTTGGAAGTATAGCCCCATCTTAGGATGTCCTGCTTATCCAAGTATCTAATTTTCCTGCCTGTTAATTCCACATCTAGAGCTGAATGAGCCTGCTCTTGCTGTTGTTTTAGGCAGAGGGCTGCTGATTTCCATTGTCTAAAACCTTGAATGGGATTCTCCTCCCAAAAATGATGAACTGTGGCTTCAAGGGGAGTGATCACGTTTTCCTGAAGCTGCGGATTAATAGAGGTGAGTAGTTTAGGCCGTTGCTGCCAAGCATATTTCCAAAAGCATGCTATACGGCCGTCACAGACTTCCCAAAAGTAGTGCTCTTGGATCAGGAGGCAGTGTTGTTTGGCAGCGTTCCAAATCAATGAACCTGCTTCTGCTAAGGTCAGCCGGATGAACTCTGTAGTGTGTCCATGATTGGCGTATTTGGTAATCCATAACTTCGCCCATGGGCTGTGAGGCACAAATAACCATTGCCACCAGATCCTGGCTCCAATTATGGCATTACTGTGCTGAGGACCATGAAGACCTAATCTGCCAGCATGTTTCGGCTTATAGATAGTCATCCATTTCACCAGAGCCCATTTTATGTTCTTCCCAGAGGCTCCCCAGAGGAAGTTGCGCTGGAAGGATTTGATTTTCTTGAGAACCCATTTGGGGGCGGCTAGCACAGAGAAGAGGTAGAAAGGCATAGACTGTAAGATTGACTTGACAAGAATAAGCCTGCTAGGCAGATTGGGAGAAAGAAAAGTCCAAGAGGAAAGTCTAGCCTCAAGTTTGTCAAGGAGGGGTTGCCAAGAGGAGTGCTTGAGGGCAGAATCAATCAGAGGGGCACCAAAGTATTTAGCAGGAAGTTTGGCTATGGTAAATCCAAGGATTCTAGCAATGCGATTTTGGATGGGAAGCGCAGTGTTGAAGAAAAATATTTGGGATTTGGATGCATTAACTGATGTACCAGAAGCTTCGGCAAATGCATCAAGGATTGCTTTGAAAGAGGAAGCCTCTTGGACTGATGGGTGCCCGAAGATCATATTATCATCCAAAAATTGTTGGTGGGTGATGGCTAAGGTACCATGAACAGAAATGCCTCGGATCTGCTGCAAGTGGAGGGCTTGTTTAATAAAGCGACTTAACCCTTCATCCATTAGAACAAAGAGGAAAGGAGACAAGGGGTCACCTTGGCAGATGCCACGGGAAGGAGAGAAGGGGCGAGAGGGGAGGCCATTGACAAGAATGGAGTAGAAGGAGGATGAGATTAGACTCATGACCCATCTAATCCAGGTGGGACTGAAACCGTATGCTGCTATCATTTGGTGCATGTAGCTTCAGCTGAGTTTGTCAAAGGCTTTTGACAGATCAATCTTCAAGAGCATGCCTAGATTTTTTGTCTGTTTCAGAGAATGGATGACTTCATGAGTGAGGATGATGTCGTCTAGGATTTGGCAGCCCTCCACATACCCTGTTTGCTCAAGTGAGATGAGTAAAGGGAGCAGCGGCTTAAGCCTATTGGCGATGACCTTGGAGATTATTTTGTAGATTACATTGCAGAGGGCAATAGGTCTAAATTTTTTGGGTGTGGCTACTTGATCTACTTTGGGGACAAGGGTTATGAAATTATCATTAAGGGATGGAAGGAGCTAGTGCATGGTTCTAGATTCCTCAACTAATTTCCATACATAATTCTTTATCAGGTCCCAGAAGTGATGAAAGAAGTTAGAAGTGAAGCCATCCAATCCTGGAGCCTTTCCTTCTTTGCTTTGAGAAACTGCATGTTCCACTTCTAAGAGCGAGACTAGACAGAGTAACAACTGATTGTGCTCGTCCTTAATGAGTTTAGGAATGTGTGGTAGAATTTTGTTAATAGCCAGTTGTCTATCAATTTGATCTTCTTGCAGCGCCGATTTGAAGTGAGAAAAAATTTCCGCTTCTATGGCCTGATGTTCTTCCAGTCTTTCTCCGCTTTGGTTTTGGAGAAAGCTAATGTTATTATGCATCCTACGTTGAGTGGTAGATCGGTGAAAGAACTTGGTGTTCCATTCTTTTTCCTTCAGCCATCGTATTCTGGATTTTTGCTTCCAGGGTATTTCTTCTTGCTGCCTTCTTTCCTCCAATTTCTTAAGAATAATTTGTTCTTTCGAAGCTAGCTCCTCATTGTGTCCTTCTTGTATGATGTGAATCTGAAGCTCTGCCATTTCCTTTTCAAGAAGCTTTTGCTAGTGAAAGATATCACTGAAAGTGGAATGGTTCCAGCATTTAATGTGGGCCTTAAGATCCTTGAGATGCTACTAAAATTGGAACATCTTGGAGCCTGGTGGTGGAGTGAAGGCCTTCCAAGTAGATTGGACCATTTCCTTGAAGCCTGGATGAGTCAGCCAGAAGGCTTCGAAGTGAAATGGTTTTTTGGTAGTGTCCCCTAGTCTGGACCATTGGAGAGAAATGGACCAATGATCAGAACTCGAGAAAGGCAGGATTGAGGTCTAAAAGTCTGCCCCAATGTGAATGGCATTGTCTGATAGAAGGAAACAGTCCAATTTGGAAGAAATCTGTTGTGAGCCAGATCGTTTGTTGTTCCAGGTATGAATTACATTAGTGAAGGGGAGGTCTATCAGCTAGTTTCGATGTATGAAGCCTTTGAAGTGAGTGCTGTCCCCCTCTAGCCTTGTGCGGCCTCCCATTTTCTCATCCAAACTAGTGATCATTTTAAAGTCTCCGCCCGAGATCCAAAGAGGATGAGTCCTATTGGTATTGAGCAGTTCTATCATGTTTAGCAGAGCTATTTTCCTTGTGACATCCTGAGGGAAACAAACATTAGAGAAATGTTCGTGTAGGTTGGTACCCAGGATATGAAAATTTGCTTGAATCAAGTTGTGAGCAGTGTGGGCATCACTTATTGAGATGGCCTGTGGATACCAGGAAATGGCAAGTCCTCCTGAGGCTCCTGAGGCATCAACTGCGAAAACCCGGCCAGGATCTCGAGAGAATAGGGCCGAGGGTAGAACTTGTGCACTTAGTTTCCTGCAGAAAGAATACTTAAGGTTTTTCCAACTGTATCATGTTCTTGATCATTCAGAGATTTGTGGGGTTGTTTAACCCCCTTATATTCCAAGAGATGAGCTTCATTGAGAACTGTCATCAAGGGGTTGAAAGAACTTGGTAAGTTTGGGGTACCTACCAGATTCCATTAACATCTCCCCAATGAGGATGGTCCTTTGTAGATCAGTTTTTCTTCCTCTTTTTTGGAATCCTTGAAGAGTTTATTTCCATCCCATGGGCTCCCTAGTTGAATTCCCAGGGATTTTTGATGCTGTTGAGCATGGGTAAGGGTAACTACCAGATTTTCAATCTATTTTTCAGAGATTGTATCAACATCCTTTTTCCTGCATGCTTGCTCCAGAGTGAAAATATCTAGGTCGCCAATATCAACCCCTTCAGATCCTTCCTCCATAAGACTAACCTGGTTGGCGCTCACTCCTAAGTTGTCGACCTCCATATTAATGGAAGGTCCGGCTACAGTCTCAAAAACAGAGGAGGGCTTGGGAGGCAAGAGGAAAGCCTCAGGAGGGGGCACAGGATGGTCAGAGGTAGCAGGGGGGTCAGAGACTGACTTCGATATTGACAGGAGTTGGGGGTTCATGGCTATGCCAGGGGTTTCAGGGTCAAGTTTAGATTGATTAGCAAGGATCTCAAAGTTGTTGCTAGTGGAAGGGATATTCGGAGCCTGAGAGGTGACTTTGGGAGGCCCAGCACGGGGCTTTTTTTTATGACGCCTTTGAGATTGGACTTTGGTAAAGCCTTCGGCATCAGGGCTGGAAGAAGCTTCAGCAGGTTTACTGGGGGGAGGGTTAAGAGGGAAGTCACGGAAGAGATGGCCATGTTCATGGAATTTACGACATCTAAAAGGTACATGTTCATAATCAATAGACTGCACCCATTCAAAGTCATCGTGAAAAAGATTTACCGAGTCTAGAAGGGCTTGTGCTAGATGCATGAAGACATAGATTCGGGCATATGAGGTGTAACGCCTGAGCTTGGTTTCTTCTGCGATCTTTACGAATTCACTGAGGCCATTTCCAATGTCTCGTAAGGATTCCTCATCCCAGTACTCCAGAGGTAAAGAGTAGAGCCTGATCTAGACTAGTGCCCAGTGAAAATATTCTTTGTTTGGATTGAACCACTCAACCCAGTCCCACAAGTAGAGGCCTGAGGAGTTGAAGAAGTAGGGATCCTCATCCATAACACGATTCCGGTCTTCAATGCAGTTGAAAATGGCTATGAAGAAGCCTTTGGGTCTGAGTTGCAGCGTAACCTGGCCTTTTGGCTTCCATTTAGACCTAATCCATCCATGCAAGACCTTTTCAGCTGGCCAAAAACCCACAAATTTTCTAATCAACGCGTGATGCCTCATGTACTGGATCTGGACATTGATTCGGTGACTTGGGAGCTCGATCTTAGGCCGTTCTACGGCTATCGTCTTGCAGGTCGCAGAGGTCGTTTTGGGCAGAGTCGTGGTGTCTGAAAAATCCAAGTTTTTGTCTGCTTGCTCTTCTGGCGTTTTCCCAGGGGTTTGGTGGGATGCAGCATTGTCCGTAGATCCTTTGATCATGGCAGAAAACTAAGCATTGCGAGAGGAAGGCTGTGCTATGTCAGAATAGGGCTTCTGATTTGCAGCAGTGTTGACATTTGGGGAGGCTTTGTGGGCCTCCCCCTATGACGGATCCATTAGGGAAGGATCAGCAGACGCGATAGCAAGCAGTAAAGCTTGAGCAAGAAGCAGTTGCAGAGATTTCCGAAAAAATATGGCGCCATGGCAGGGAAGCTAGAAACCCTATAAAAAACGTTGCAGAGCCCTACTGAAGGGAATTGTTAAAAGTTAGTGGGCTTGGCCCTGTTTAGACTAATTACTCACACGACGAGCTAGGACTTTGCTTGGGATCGAACACAAGATCGGTCCGTCATTACGAGGCCGAATTTACCACTACGCCGCCTCCCCGGCCTTTCTCAACTCCCTTTATTAATGTTTCTTCTCCTTATAATATCATTCCTTAATTAAATTAAATATTTAGAATATAATGATTTATCTCCTTTTCCACTTTTCCAATACTTGAACCTTTAATAACCTCTTTTTCCTTTTATATACCTTCCAGCTTTAATAATGATTCCTTAATATTTTAAGACATTCTTAATAATATTTTTCCTTTCATTTTTTTGAAAATTACTTCCTTTATATAACCTTAAATATAGTCTTACTTTAGTGATGAGTTCTTTGACTAAGTAAATTCTAGTTTTATTTATTCATTTTTATTTATAAA
Organism: Pinus albicaulis; assembly: GCA_034641835.2. Lineage (NCBI taxonomy): Eukaryota > Viridiplantae > Streptophyta > Pinopsida > Pinales > Pinaceae > Pinus > Pinus albicaulis. Next base: position 350,460,015 of record CM076584.1, read on the forward strand.
TTTTTTTTTTTTTTTAAACAATTGATTTTTTTTTTTTAACTCTTTTTGTTTTTTGTTTTGAAAATTTACAACCCTAGTGAAACATAACTATTCATCTATATTCTCCTATAAGATATATGTCCACTTATGTGTATTGGATTCGGTTAATGTTCTCCACGTAAAAGTAAACTTACCACTCACATAGATATTTTTTATTCCTTTTGTTCTTGTTTTACCTTGCAAATACCATGGGCAATTACCATGGGCTTCTAAAACCATGAGCTTTTAAACCACTTAAAAAATAATCAAAATAAACTTATATACTCTTCCTTCTCTCTTTTTATTTTTTATTTTTAAATTTTCTTGGTATGTACGTATATGTACTTCTTTATATATATCACTTTTTTTCTTTTCTTTTTTCTTTTGGAACTATTTTCTTTTAAATATTTTTTTTTCGTTTTAATTTATTTCCCCCTTTATTTTAACTTTCCTTCTCTCTTTTATTTATTTTTATTAATATATATATATTTATATATATATTTCTTCCTTCTTCATTTTTCCAATTTTTTATTATGGCCAAAGGCCTCTGACAAACTCAGCAATGGAGAAACTCCAAAATTTGCAGCGAATGCTTCAGTCATGACACCAACAAGGTTGACTTTTTTTATGGTCAAAGACCTGGATCGGAGAGCGTGCCTCTGTGCAGCGCTTAAGAAGCCGAAGGATCAAACTGCTCTGATACCAAATGAAGCGAACAAAGTTCCTTCTCAAGTTAAATATTCCAGAAGACTTGAAATATCGGGATATCCATTGAGGATATAAATATTATTATATAAACTATATGAAGAATGAGATAGATGATTGAATGTTACAAATGAGGCCTGCTTATATACCTACACAGGTGCCTCTTCACGAAAGGTCATGTCTCATCAGACATGGCCTTTCAACCTAATTAATAATTAACTAATTAATCATTATTTACATTATTTTATTCATAACATTCTGCAATAAACTATAAGGCATTTGCTAGTGTTTTTGGAACCATTAGGGGAATTTTGAGGTCCAAAATGGGCCTCCTAAAAAATGTACAACAAAAAAACACTTTATAAGAACCAATAAGATTCAAGATGATGATGTCAACCATGGCGGATGATTCACCATTTTTGGAGTAAAAAAGTACAAATATTAAAAAATAATAAAATAATAAAACTACTTTTTCAACTCGTATTTTCAACTTATCTCCCTAATATTTTACTCAAATTTTGAGTGAAAGTACTCGTTGGATGAAAAATTTAATTCATCATCCAATGAGCACCCATGTTGCATACTTTCGATGAACTGTGCCACATGAGAAATGAGAAATACATGAAAAAACGTGATTACAATCACATTTTTTATGTATTTCTCAATTTTCGTGTAGCAGGGTTTATCGAAAGTATGCAACATGGGTACTCCTTGGATGATGAATCAAATTATGCATCCAACGAGTGTTTCCGCTTGAAATTTGAGTACACCCATAGTGAGATAAGTTGAAAAAATAGTTTTTCCTTTTTTTCCCTCTAAAATTTGACGATGTAATCTAATCTTATTTTATTATTTTCACTATTATTTTATAATTTGTTTAAGAGGCGCATTTTAAACCTCAAATATCCCCTAATGCATGTAAATGTCATTTCTATGTCATTTATCCCATAAAATTTAAGGCAAACCATGTACATGTGTCATTTCTCCCATAAAATTTAAGGAAAAATTTAAGGCATGTCATTTCTATGTCATTTCTCTGTCATTTCTGTTAGCCACCTATAAATTTTGTTATACCAAAAGGTGGCTAAATTATTATTTTTTGGAGCCTTCAAGGAACAAATTTTATTGCAAAAAGTGTTATATCTTAAAGACTCATGAAGGCATCTAGTCATTGGTCTAAATATTCACTGTTGTTTCCATTTCACACTGAAATTCTACTAATTCCATTGAGAGAATATTGCTGCAAAATCCCTTTTTTCCCCCTTTCTCCACTCAGAAATTAACCCTCATTTTTACCCCTTTATTTCCCACAAATTTCCTCTATTTTTCCATTATTCCCCTTTTTTTCCTTCACAAAAACCCCTTTATAAGTTTTAAAAATCCTTTTTGGACCTTATCGAAACCCTCAAATCCCTTTGAAAAGCATTGAAAATACATAAAAATCCATGTTTTTATTTAAACCACAGACTTAAGCCCCTCGGGCTAAGTCTTAAACCACTTCCCCTCCATGTGCCCCAGCGCTGGAACCAAGAGTTAAAGTCCCAAGCGCTGACTCGCATCGCAAATTTTGAAAATGGTTAGATCAAAAAGGAGAAGGCCCAACCTTCCGATTGCGATAGGCCCTTTTCATATATAATCCCCGGGCCTATCACATTCCATACATCCAAAGGCCCCGTAGACGGGCGCCATGCATTTCATATATATAAACATGCCCCGAAACCTTTGTATTTCATTAAAATTTGGGTTTTGTTAAAAATTAAAGGGGTTTCCGCCATTGCAAGCGTTGAAGTAATATCCATCGTTGATCCAAGATGATCAGATGGAAAACACATCATCGCATCGGCAATTTTTATTGGGCGCATTCTGTTCCAACCTCCAATTGGCGATTCCCCGATTAGTCATCAGTCATTGATCTCCTCCCCCCTTTCCTTTGATCCAATGACCCAAAATTGCTTTGATCATTAACCTTTCCTCCACCTTTTGAAACCCTCTGATTCACTCCCCACTGTCGATCTGATCCTCAGATCGATGACCAGCGCTCAATCACATCGGCGTTTCTCTGTACAACGACACCATTTAAGTTTTACCCCATTCCTTTGTATTTTCCGCCATTTGATAAATATATGTGACCCCTTCACATTGTATATCCCCGACTGATCTCGACCGTCGATCAACAAAGATCTATGGCCCAGACTTAATCTCCCACCGTTTGATTCCAACCGCCTTCCTTTGACCCCCGCAAGCAAATATCCACCATTGGATGCTGCCATCCAACGGCCACGCTCCTCCCCACATCCTCCAAAGTAGTTTACCTAATAAACGTAGGATTTTATAACATTTTTGTTGCATTTTTCAGGTTTCAAATGGTTTATCCATTGTGTTAAAGAAAGGTTGAAGGCTAGGAATGATGATTCCCGTGCCTTTGATTCATAAAAGGAAACCATTCGCAGAGTTCAAACTCCACGTCTCGTCGATGCTTCATGGGCATTGATGCCTTGTGAGCCCTGTGCAGCACTACACATCAACAAGACACAGTGAATTAAAACAAAATGAAGAGCAGCAGTGTCAAAGACCCAGGCACAATAGAAACGAAGAAATTAAGACTGTTAATGCAGTTTTGGAAGGATTAAGGCATCTATTCGATTAATGAAAGGCCCGATCCGCGAATAAAGACAGTTTGAAGATCAGAAGACAGAGGTTAGGCTTCATTAAGCCTAAAGACATAGAATTCAAGTTGATTAAAGGTGTTCTAGGTTTAAATAATAATATCTATCAGTCCGAAAAGCCCGTGCTTCCACACCAGGGGCTAATTGAATCCCCCAGCTACCACAGAGCCACCTGCAGCCTCAAAGCAAATCAAAGGAGGCCGAGTAATGACCAGAGCAGAGCATATCTTCTCCTTATGGCTGAATAGTTATTTTGAATCAAAGAAGCTAACATAAACTATCAGCAGAGTTATTGTAAAAGATGACATAGAGCATTAAAGTCAACGTAAGCTTCCAGCAAGCTTAATTATTTAATGCAAACCAATTAATACCGAAGAAATATCAGAATGTTCTCCATTAAGCCCCTCAAAGGCTAAGAAATAGTAAACTGCATTAATTGAACTTAGAAGATATTTTATCCCATTCCACCTCCTCATTTCTTCTATAAATACTTATGAAGAAGATGAGATAAGGGTTGGTTGATCACTAGTTGTAATACTGAAACTCTTTGAAATAATACATAGTCTGTTGAAGTTGAAGAATAAACTGAAGTCTTGGAAGCCTTGATGATGTCGTTTCGTGCTTGTTCCTGAGAAGGCTCTATCATTGTATCCATGAGCTTGGCTGTTGGTGAAGTATTCTGAACTCTTAAATGTTTTCTCCTATTTCCATTCTGTTCCATAATTTCTTACTAAAGCAGGTTGAAAGTTTTAGGCTAAGAAATGACTCTTGGAAGCACCTTAGACCTATTCATCCTTCACTGTTTCATTTTTTCTTCTGCTAAGGTATTTTAGAGTCTTTAATCTCTCTCTTTAGTCCTCATGCTTATTTATTTCCATGATAGTTCGAATAAGATGGTTTCAGCATGATTTATGGTTCTCCCTGCTTGTCTGCTACCACTTAAAGGCCGTTATTGAAGTCTCCCTTTGATGTATTTCTGTTTATAGTGAGCCAAGGAGGCCTGCTCTGATCTTTCCCTTTGTCCTTGCTTAAAAAATTGTCTTAAAGGTATTTGCAGTTTTAATCATAGATGTGTTAGGTGTTCCCTCTTCTATGACTGCAATTATCAGTGTGTCTTTTATGTTTTCTAAGTCATTTGAAATAAAATCTTTGAGGAAATAGGGTGTTCCCTGAATCTTGGATTTCATTTTAAAAGTTTTTTTTAAATCATTATTTTCTTAAAGGTGGGATTTGTAGAATTCATGGTTAGCCCTGTCTATCAAATAGCTCTTTATTGTTCAAATTGTGTTTTCAAATTCCCGTTGTTGAGAATTAAACTTCTCTTTCCAAATCATTGATGTCCATCTCATTCCAAAAACCAAAGGATCCTGTGGCCAAGTTATATTTTCCCTCTGATATCCCATATCCATTGATAAGTTTTTCAAGACCTCTTTTTGACTCCATTTCCCAATGAAGCTAATACTTTCTCTTTCTACCTACCTTTCCTAGACCCTTCATATTTTGTTGTATCAATTCAACCAAACAAACAATCAAACACCTACACTTAATAACTAGTCTAAAACCAATACTCTAAGCACAAAAGATAAACCTTTGCAAAAAAACATTTGAGAGATCCCTCTCTGAGAACAGGAGGACTAGATCCTGTAACTCTAAATATTGGTTCTGATGTTTCCTTGTATTTTGATTTTACAAACTATCAAAAAACGGGACACCAACAATTTCTATGTCATTTCTCCCATAAACTATAAGGGAAACTTTTAGGAAAACCATGTACATGTCATTTCTCCCTTAAACTCTAAACAAACAAAGATTTAAGGCATGTCATTTCTAAATGTGATTTCTCCCATAAAATTTAAGGCAACCTTTAAGGCAAACCATGCACATGTGAGGTCTCCCACAAACTCAAGGATTTCTCCCATAAAATCAAGGCAAACTTTAAGGAAAATCATGTACATCTCATTTATCCTTTCTCCCATCAAGAAAAATTTAAGGAAAACAATGTACATGTGTCATTTCTCTCATAAACTTTAAGGCATTTCCTAGTGTTAATTTAAGACATTTGCAATAAGGAAAATGCTAGTGTTTTTGGAAACCATGTACATGCCATTTCTCCGATAAACTTTAAGGCATTTTATAGTGTTTTTGGAAACCATGTACATGTAATTTCACCCATAAAATTTAAGGAAAACCATGTACATGTCATTTCTCCCACGCATTTGCAATAAATGTTAATTTAATATATTTTATTGAATTTTTTTTTTTTTAAGGATAAAAAAACCCACTAAATATGGTTGAAAAATGGACATTATGCATAGATGTTTCTTTCTATCCCAATCCAGGGAAAGCACTGATTACATATATGCTTTGAAATATTGCTACTAACAAGGTCCTCCAAAGGAAAATGAATATACCGGGAAGAACAAGAAACAACGAAGTATATTATATTCCATTGATAGAAGGCTTGGGAACATCTAGGGAGTATGGATCAAGTGGAATTGTAGTTTTCACCAATTATTAACTTGTGTGAAACTAGATGAAAGGTGTGTACCAAGTTAAGAAGGAGAGGCTAAAACAACTACATGGAAAAGTAAACAATATTGTTAGACAATTTCAATTTTTTAGTATAAGACATTGTGAAAATGTTACTAAGATGTCTGGTGATCTATTGTGTGGGGTGATGCCAATTCAAGATTCATCTGTCAAACATGAATTAATAGATGAATTAGTATTATATGGGGCAATGCCAATCAAAGGTTCATCTCTCAAAGATGAATTAGTATTGAGATTCTCTCCTTCAAAATTTATTTATGGACATTGCAACATATCTTTGATATGTGTGTGTTTTTTACTTATAAATGTGCATTTTTAATGACCATGTGTTTTTTTCAATTATATACCAAGTGTGCTCCCACTATGTAAAGTGAAACTTGGTGAACTTCACACTTTTATAAAATTAAAATGTGAGGATTTCCACAAATTTTTGTTTAAATTGAGTTTCACACATCAATTAGTGCTTTGAAAGTTGTGTTTTACATAATTTGTGTACTAAATTACATTAATTTTTTGAAATATTTTTAATTTATATTAAATAGTAATTTAAAAATAATTGTAAATTTCCAGTATAGATATATCCATATATATCATGGAGAATGAAAGGCGAAGATCAATAGAATCCCATGCCTCTACAAGAGAGGGGGATCATGGATTGAGGGATGTTCATGGTATTTATATTAACTGTGCATTTTTTAAATGACATTTGAATATATAAGCTTATCTCCATACATACATGTGTGTATACATGTGGAATTAATTTATTTTTTAAAGAGCTTCCAGGATTATCCACAGTACTAGAGAACGAGTGTCGACGTTTCGAATCCCAACGGGGATCCATCATCAGGACTTTCTTGAATGAAGAAATTGAGAGAAAAGACTTAGACCATTAATAGAGGTAGAAGTAGATTTCTAGAAAAGAGCCAACCAAAGTTTATAATTTTATATTTTTAATATTTATAATAATTATATTCCTAATTCAATAAAATTTTATTTTATTAAGGTTAATAATCTACGATTTAAGGTTCACTTATAAAAGAATTATTGATTTTAATAAGGGACTCATACTAAGTTAAAAATCTAAATAAAATATTTTAAGTTCTATTTTAATTTTTTATTTTAATTAATTAAGTTATTTATTAAATCATAACTAATTTTAAAGTCTAGAAAATCTTTATTATGGTAAAGCTTACTAAAAATTAAAAATTATTGATGGTGATTAATTATTAGTTAATTTAATTAAGGTCTTAATAAAATATAAATATATAATTGAATTAAAAGGATATATTTAGTTTATTAAATATATCATTTTAATTTATTATATATCTAATTTTATTATATATTTAAGTTTAAAGAATTTTTATTATTATTTTAATTAGAGTATTAATTACTTAATCTCATTTTAATTAACTAAATAACCTATTAAGCTAGGAAAAAAGAATTATTAGGTTAGGGAAAATTTTTTAGAAGGGAATATAGAATAAAATCCTAATAATTATTGATTAATTAATTAACTTTTATTTTAACCAAATAAAAATTAATTAATAGGGATAATTATTAGAATTTTAGTTCATTAAAACTAAAACTAAATTAGAATCCAAAGGAGGAGGAGCATACCTGGGGTTATATACCTGAAAACTATACCTCAATGGAGGATGTTTTTGGAGGAACAGATTTGTCGATGAAGGGGTCTCCAAGTGTCACTAATTTCAATTCCACCATCCCTATTAAGATTATCTGGATGCTTTATAATCTCAAGGGCATCTCTTATTTTTCTTCTTTGATAGTGCTCTTCTTTCACAATGATTGTTGCATCTTCCAAACGAATTTGATGTTTGGTTTTCAAGGAGTGTTCTGCAAGGGCTGAGGTGCGTGATCGTTCATACCTAATATCGGCTCCATGCTCCTTAAGTCTTTTCTGAAGTGAATGCCCAGTCTCACCGATATAACTCTTCCCACATGAACAGTCAATTTAATTTCTTTTTTAGCCTGTCATCCAACCCAGAATTTTTTATTGCTTTCTTGACTTCTCTTAATACCTTGGGCATGGGGTTGTAGTTAAGCTTCTTGTAGCTGCTACAATCTAGATGTTCATTCATTTTCCTAATATAATCATCCTTATCAAGAATGACGGCGACACCTCCCTTGTCGGCTTTAAGAACCACAATGTTCTCATTATTGCGAAGAGCCTTGAGAGAAAAAAACTCTTTCTTACTTAGGTTTCTTTTGGGAGTTCTGGCTTTTTTTAGAATCAGGGATCATTCTTGTCTCAATTATTCTTTATCATCAAGCATTAAACCTCTAATACCCTCCTCAATACTGCACAAAATACTTTCGTTTGGGATGCCTTTGGGAGCAACCGCAAATCCTAGACCCTTACTGAGAATCTTAATGGTATCTTGTCCTAACTCTACAGAGGATAAGTTAACAACTTTTTTATTTTTGGTAGGTGGGTTATGTTCATGTTTCTTAATGGCATTATTACATAAATTATTTTTGGAATTCGAATCCATCTTAGGAGCATTCATTGTATTGTCTTTTTTATCCTTTTCAGCGTGGACCAAGCTGGTTAAAGAATAAATACTGGAGCTTTTCTTGTTATTTGAGTCACTCTTCTTATCATTTTCTTCTTTGTCATTTTTAGCGAGGACTGAGATGGTTAAAGAATCAATACTGGAGCCTTGCTTGTTATTTGAGTCACTCCTCTTATCAGTTTCAAGATGCAGATATTGTTGTATATTATCTATGAGGAGCTGGCTTTGAACTGTGATGGTGCTAATGTAATTTTTGACAGGAATATCAACCCGTACGTTATCAACCTTAGCATCGTTATTCCTAACCGATATACGCTCTTATTTGTGTAAATATGGGGCGGATCCGTCATTATCCTGCATAGGGTTGACTGCTGAAATAGCAGCACCCAACTCACTCAATTTTTGTTTCTGTGAAAGGTTGACTGCTGACACCACAACACCCAGCTCACCAGTAATGCACCACGGTGTATGATCTCTAGCCACAGGTTCTAAGGTATATAAATCTGCAAGTTTTTTCATTGTGACCGGTATTAACATTACGTAGTGTTGGAAACAACATCCTGGGAGAAGAAGCGTACTTCCTAAGAGAGAGCTTTCAAGATGCGGAGATTGTTGTATATTATCTACGAGGAGCTGGCTTCGACCTATGCTAGTGCCCTTACATTATTATTTTTAGGTCGGCTAGGATTATATTGTGACCCCATGGACTCCTATATATAGAAGGAGGTTTTGGTCATTTGTATCATCCAATAATTTCTCATTTATGTAATGTATTGGAGGTTTCCCCCTCAAGGTGGTTGATTTCTAAGGCGTTGATATCTCTTTTCTTCTCTTTTTGGAGCTGGTTTCATAAAATTTGGTATCAGAGCTTTGAATTCTATGGTTTCACTGATCCAAATAGGTCATCATGGAATTTGCGCTATAATTTGTTTTCTATGAAGGTTCAGAAGCTGAAATTCTTACAGAGTGAAGAAAAAAACCTAAGGAACGTCGTGTCAAAATTTTAGATCTTGGTTCACAATATTTTCGTAGATATGATCTGTGGAAGTTAGGGCTTTTTCAAGCTCCCGAATTTCACCTAAAACAGGTCATCGCAGAATCTGTGCTATAACATTCTTTCTATGAAGGTTCAAAATCTAAATTTTTTACAGAGTGAATCCTCGATCTTGAGGAACCTCCTGTAAAAATTTCAAATCTTGGTTCGCAATATTTTCGTAGATATGATCTTTGTATGTTAGCATTTTTTCAGGCTCCTCAATTTCAACTCAAAGAGGTGACCATGGAAAAATTGTCATAAATCTCTCTCTGAGCGTCAGATTAGAATTCTGTAAAAAGTGGCCACAAGTATACAAACTTTTATTTTCTTTGTATCAATTTCAGAGCCTAAGGAGTAAACAGTCACACATGGAAATCCATACAAGTTATCTCTACTGAACAAGTCCATAAATAAGTCAGTGTGGGAGATTGGGCATAACATTGCCTTGAAGAATCTAAATCATGTCAAACCTATGGAATTCGAAAGAAGATTCAGATGGCTACTACAAGACCGAATTTAAGATATTGAATATCTGAAATCATAGAGATAATTCAGTTTCAATATTGAGCTCCTCAAAAGCAAGAAAAAGATATCAGTATTGGCTTCTAAAATGCCTCCTAAAAAGAATTCAACACCAATTAAACCTTCAAAAGGCTCTAATATGACCCTTGAAGATGAATAAATGCAACATGACATGCCAAAATTACAAGAGAAAGTGCACCAAATTTCGCTCTCGCAAATATCAACAAAAAATGAAATGGAAGTTTTGAAGAAAAGCGTGGAAGCTAAGATGGATGGTTTGAAGAAATACATGGAAGCTAAGATGGATGGAATGGAAGCTAAGATGAATGACATGGAAGCTAATATCGATGAACAAATGAAATACAACATGGAAAACATGAAGAATGATCTAAAAGAGGACATTGAAGGTTTGACAAAATTGATACAAGAAATGTTTCCTAATGGTGAAAAGATAGTAGAGGAAGCTCATGATGAGAACAAAATAAATGTTAATCATGATTTCATAAACTCTAATGTTGGATGGAAGAACCACCATAGAGAAAGTTTGATGGCAAGGATCCTGTAACATGGATACTACATATGGAGCAATATTTTGATCTCAATAATGTGCAAAACACACAAAAGTTACGCATTGCAACTTTACATTTAGAAAAACAAATATTTGTATGGTATCGATGGCTTTTCTCCCGCAAAAAAAATTGTCACTTGGTCAATTTTTACAGAGGAAATGATAACGCATTATGAGGATACAAAAAGCAACACCTTATTTAGCCAATTGATAAATCTCAAACAAAAGGGTTCAGTGGTGGAGCACATTGAGGACCTCAAAAAATTGAATATAAGGGTAACTGATATTCCAGAGGAACATAGGATTGATGTCTTCATAGGGACTTTAAAGGATAACATCCAACATGAGGTTCATGTTTGGGAACTCGATTCATTAGAGAAGGCATTCAGGTTAGAAAGAAAAATTGAATGTAAAGTTATGGTGACAAGGAAGCCTACCGCTGAAGTCTATAAGGATGGAAGTGTTCCTACTCCTAGACTTCCAAAACCTACAAGGTTGACACCACAACAATTGGAAGAAAAAAAAGAAAAAGGTCTTTTCTATAGTTGTGATTAAAAATACACTAAAGGTCATAAGTGTGCTTAGAATACATTATTTTACATAGATTGTAAAGAGGAGGAAGAAAATGAACAAAAAGCTTCAAAATAAGAGGACACACACCAATAACCAATGCTAGAAGAAGAAGAAATGAGTCTGACCATATCGTGTAATGCATTGGTAGGAATTACCACTGCTCAAACTCTCAAGGTAGAAGGACATATCTATAAGAAAAATTCAATAGTTTTGATTGATTCGGGTAGTACCCATAATTTTATTCATTGTAAGGTAGCCAAGGAGTTGAATTGTTTCATATACCCAGCACCATAATGTCAAGTGATGGTTGAAAATGGAGGAACTATAAATTGCTATGAAAAATGCCATAATATCAAGCTAACATGGGGGAATACGTATTTAACATTCCAATTCTTTCTATTCCAATGGGAGGTGCTCATGTTGTACTAGCAATACAATGGTTACAATATTTGGGGATGGTAGCTTTTAATTTTCAAGAATTTTTCTTGAAATTTTTTTCAAAAGGAATGGAAGTCAAATTATGGGGTATAGTAGGGAAGCTTGGAAAGATAATAAGCTCTAATGTCATGACAAAGCTTTTGAAGAAAGAAAAACGAGGCGTAATTGCAAAATTATGCTCACTGGAAGTTCCAACATCAAAATCATCTATTTCTCCAGATCTCCAAAAAATCTTGGACAATCATTCCAAGGTGTTTGAAACTCCCAAAGGACTCCCACCTATTCGTGATCATGATCATGCTATTCATTTGATTCTAGGAAGTGTCCCTCCAAACATTAGGCCTTACAGATATCCTTATGTCCAAAAGAGAAAAATTGAACGTATGATAGCATAAATGCTAGAGGCTAGTATAATTCAACCTAGTCAAAGTTATTTCTCTGCTCCAGTAGTATTGGTGCACAAGAAGGATATATTATGGCGCATGTGTTCGGATTATAGGGAGTTCAATAAGCTCACTATTAAAGACAAATTTCCCATTCTTGTGATTGATGAATTATTTGATGAATTACATGCAAATTTTTATTTTACCAAGTTGGATATTCATTTAGGATACAATCAAATTAGAATGAAGACTGAAGATATTCCGAAAACAATATTTCGAACTCATGAGGGTCATTGTGAATTTTTGGTCATGCCTTTTGGCCTTACCAACACACCTTCTATATTTCAAGGTTTTATGAATTCCATTTTCAAACCCTTCCTTAGAAAGTTTGTGCTAGTATTTTTTGATGACATACTAATCTACAACAGGTCTTTGAAGGATCATCTTCAACATGTTGACAGGGTGCTCAAACTATTGTAGGAGAAACAATTATATGAAAAAACATCAAATGTTTTTTTGGAGTACACGAGGTGGAATATTTGGGTCATATTGTATCTCACGAGGGTGTTAAGGTAGACCCTAACAAAATTAAAGCCATTAAGGAATGGAAAGTCCCCACAACCATAAAGAAGTTGCAAGGATTTCTAGGGTTAACAAGGTATTATCACAAGTTTGTTAAGGATTATGGGAGAATAGCAGCACCTATAACAACATTATTGAAGAAAGATGCATTTTCATGGAATCCTAAAGCAATTAAGGCCTTTTAACATCTTAAAGAGGAAATGTGCCTAGCACCAGTGTTAGCTACGCCAGACTTCACAAAAACCTTTACTGTGAAATGTGATGCCTCAGGAAATGGAATTGGTGTTGTTTTAATGCAAAAAGGAAGACCCATTTTTTTTTAAAGTCGTTCAATCAAGAAAATATTTACAAAAATCTATTTATGAGAAGGAAATCTTGTAAATACTACATGCACTAAAGAAATGGTGACCTTACTTAATGGGAAGACACTTCAAGGTAAAAATTGATCATGAGAGTCTTAAACACATTTTGGAACAAAGAATATATTCAGAAGAGAAACAAAAATGGGTCACAAAGATGTTGTATTATGATTTTGAAATCGTCTACAAAAAGGGGAAGCTTAATGTTGTTGCAGATGCACTCTCAAGAAAGGGTGAAGAGGTGGAAGCATTGCTTTGTGCGATTTATATTATCCAACCATATTGGATAAATGAAGCAAGGGATGAATGGAAGAAGGACGAAGAAGTGTGGACACTCATTCAAAATTTGCAGTAAGATCCTAGTGCATCTGATACATTTAGTTGGAAAAATGATTCCTTATGATACAAATATCTCTTATATATTTTCATGAATTCCCAACTAAAACAAAATATTCTTTTGGAATTGCACACTTCTCCTTTAGGAGGATACTCAGGATTTTTTTAAACTTACCATAGGGTGAACAAAGAATTTCTTTGGGATGGCCTTAAATCTAATATTCAAAAGTTGGTGGCGGAATGTTTGTTTTGAGAGAAAAATAAAGTTGAGACAATTAAGACCTCGGGTCTTCTACAACCTTTATCCAGTCCAAGTCAACGTTGAGAGGAGATTTCAATGGATTTTATTAGAGGTTAACCTAAGTCCAAAGGAAAGAGTGTTATCATGGTGGTAGTTGATAAACTTACCAAGTATGCACACTTTTGTGCTTTATCTCATCCATTTAAAGCAAGTAGAGTTGCTACTAAATTTATGGAAACAATTAAAAAGCTACATGGAAACCCAAATATTATTGTAAGTGACAGAGATCCCATTTTTACTGGAAATGTTTGGATGGAATTATTTTCCTGTTTGGGTAGTCAACTAGCTCATAGATCATCTTATCATCCTCAATCCAACGGTCAAACTGAGAGAGTGAATAATTTTTTGGAAGGATATCTTCATTGTTTTGTATCTGATAAGCAAACAAAATGGGTCAAGTGGTTACCTCTCGCTGAATGGTGGTATAACACTTCCTTCCATATTATAGCAAAAATGACACCATTTATGGCACTTTATGGATATCATCCACTGTCCCATCACATCTTATTTAATAGAAAATTCTAAGGTTGAAGCAGTGGAAGATCATTTCTACCATCAACAAGAAGTTCTCCAACTCTTAAAGGATAACCTAAATTTGTCACAAAATCGATTGAAACAACAGGCAGATCAACATCACAGAGAGAGAAATTTTGATGTAGGAGACAGGGTATTTTTACGGCTACAACCATACAAACAAATATCCCTCAAGCTAGCTAAGAAGGATAATAAATTATCGCCAAAGTACTATGGTCCTTACAAGGTGTTGCAAAAGATTGGTACTATGGCATACAAACTGGAGCTTCTTGCTTCTTCGTGAGTGCATCCAGTTTTCCATGTTTCATGCTTAAAGAAGGTTATAGGGGACAAACTTCCAGTTCAAAAAATATTTCCAGAACTTGATGAGGAAGGAAAAATCATTTTGGAACCTGAAGCAGTCAAGGAAATAAGAACTTGACAACTATGAAATCGATCAATTTTAGAGTATCTCATCAAATGGAAGAACTTACCCATTGAGTATTCTACATGAGAGGATGAAAATTTTATACAGAAGCATACATATCTACTCAAGAATTGAGGACAAAACTTTTTTGAAGGAGAGGGGAACATTAGTTCCCTATAATTACTAGTATAGTCCCTTATTGTTGTTAGTGTAAGCCCCTTATTATTATTGTTGTACCCTTGTAACCCCAATATTGTTATTATTGTGCCCTTACATTATTATTTTTAGGTCGGCTAGGATTATATTGTGACCCCATGGACTCCTATATATAGAAGGAGTTTTGGTCATTTGTATCATCCAATAATTATTCATTTATGTATTTCATTGGAGGTTTCCTCCTCGAATTGGAGGATTTATAAGGCGTTGATATCTCTTTTCTTCTATTTTTGGAGTTTTTTCATAACATTATCGTGGTATGGTTCACACAATTCAATCAATCATATGTACATGTATTTATATGTATGAATTTTTTTTTTTGAATTGATTATAAATTCATATTTTTTTATGAAGCTTCCCTCTCGACATGTGAGGTTGGTGGTGGTACACATCCCCCTGGAGACCCATCAATAGGTGGTTACCAATTATGTGAGGGTGGTGATATGAATTCCCCCGGAGGCCAATCAATGGATGGTTGTGTTGGTTCTCAACCAATCAATGGTCATTCTGGTTCTCAACAGTCTCAGGGTGGGCATGATGCTGGCCAACCATATCGAGGTGGCCATCAATCTGAATATTATTTTTCATTCAATTTGTACAAATTTGTTTACATGTTTTTTTTATTTATACAAAATTTTATATATTGATGCAGAGGGTGAAAATTTTGCTCCAAAAATACAGACAGAATGTGTTATTCAAGAAGAAGGTTGTACACCAACCACGACTTATCCATCTGAAATTTCCGATAGACTTTGGGAAACAAACATGCAATAATTCACATTACAAAGGTGTCAACATCTTCATTCAAAATTGAAGAAAGATCTTGTGTCTTTGAAACTCCCTGCTGAGAGTCAAGAAAGCCTAGAAATAGTTACTCACTCTTTAAGAAAACTAGTAGATGTGTACCTAACTCTTGGGCCAACTACTGATACTCTTTTAGAAGTGATGAGAAAAATAAAGGAAACAGTGATGGGTCTCGATACATGGGAGGTTGTTAAACAAAGAGTTACAATAGAAATGGCCAAGTCTATGTTTAATTTCAAAGAAGGGCTAGAAAGAAAGATGCTAAAGATACAATATTTCAAGCACCCTAATATAGCTGGCCATTTGTATGATCGACACCTTGCTGCGTATGGAAGACTCCCATGGAATGACAACGTTTCATTTTATTTTTCAAAATTATTTTATGCAGAATTATTTTTGGGAATTAAACCCAATTATAATGACCTTCCCTCTTAATGTTTTGGTCCTGGGAAAGGTTGATTATGTGGCCGTAGGGGCGCTAAGCATGATGTTTAGTTGCCTCACCCCAAGCCACCATTGGTTAGTTGAGCTCTTTGTGTGGAAACTTTGCAGTCAGTGATGGATGCCACTTCTCAAATTAGTCAAGAAGCAAGGGATGCCATCATTGACAATATTGAGAGTGGAATGGGTGGAGTTGATGTTTTTCTGAATCGACACAGAGCACGAGAGAATGCACGTTCTAATTTTGTGTATCATATAGATGATGAGATAGACAACATGAGTGTTGAAGATCTCTACACATATGAAAATAATTGTCGCTATGGCTGGCAGGACCTACTTATTCATGAGGAAAATGGCATGAGATCAGTATGTGTTAATGGTTAGGGTGATTAATTTAACACATGTACAATTTGTAATAAATACATATATACATACATTTATTTGTATACATTAATCTAACAAAAATGTGTCATATATGTTAACACCATTTGTAGTTCTCACACTTGATGAAAGAAGATGTTAATATCACGGTCGAAGCCTTAGGTTCACACAATCAAGATGGTTCTCACCATAAAGATGATATGTTGGCACATGTCAGTGTTTTTAAGTGAACATGATGATGTACAATTATTTTTTATCTATTATTATATATCGAAACATGATGACATATTTTTAAAATAAATAATTGTGTACACATGTACATGTATATAATTAAATGTTAACAGATTATGATTCCGTCTGATGTTTTTGGGATGGAGGTACCTTCTTCTTCCTTGGAAGATGTGCCAAATCCAGCATCACAAGTATGAACATTTTTTCACTTAAATATGTTTTGAAGTTATATATTGCAGCTCAAAAGTTCCATTAAAAAAAGAGATCTAGATATTGAGTTATTTTACAGTTCTAACTTTTTTTTTAATTTTAGGTTTTTGAAGATTTTATTTCGGAGGTACCCTTAGGAGATGTGCCCAATCCACCATCACATGTATTCAATTTTTCACTTATATGTTTAAGTTATAAATTGAATTTCAAAAGTTTTATTATAAAATGAGATCTAGATCTTGAGTTATTTTATATTTTTTAAATTTTTGAATTTTAGGTTTTTGGAGATGATTTTCGTTCTCCAAGGACTCTAGCAATGGATTGTATGATGGAGATTGGAACATCCACACCATTTGAACAAGTTGGCTAACCTTTTTTTTAAGATTATTGAAAAATATTTTATATGCATTTTCATTTGAATTTTTTTAATATATATATATACTTGTACATGTATATTGTACATTTTACTGTGGAAGATGTTACTATGGAGGATGATTTAATGGATGAGCAACAAAAGACAATAGAGAGGGAACCACACGAGGTATTGCATGATTTTTTTTTTTCATTTTTTTTTTACATGAACTTCTATATTCTCATTCAATTTTAAAACATTAAATTTTAATGTTTGTACACATTGTGTACAGGTTTCCCATTCTTCACAAGGTAGCACCATGATCGAGACTTTGCTGGAAGAGACACTAGATCCATCTATATTTGATTGATGATGCACATGTGTGCAACATTATATTTGATATATCTAGTCTTAAATTTACTTTTTTATATACAGTCTTATCTATGCAGTCATATTTACTTCTCTATATAACCTGATACTTGTAACACTATACATTGAACTATATATATATCTACTTTTATTGTTCATGTGTGATACAAATTTTAGACATATTTTACAGTTTGGATATAGTTTTAAACTACATTTACTTTTATCAAAAATTATTTTAAATTTTGGATATTTACATTTGGCATGTGACCACATGTTGTGATATATAATGTTTTGTTTTTAAAACTCAAGTTTTTTTTTTTTTTTTTAAACTCAAGTTTTCATTTTATTTTTTAAATATAAAATGAATCTAGATGGAAATTTCAAATTACAAAACACATGTACATGTGTATATTTTGGATAGTTGAACTACATTTGGCATGTGATCACATGTTGTGATATAATGTTTTGTTTTTAAAACTGAAGTTGTCATTTTATTTGTTAAATATAAAATTCAAATCTAGATGGAAATTTAAAATTACAAAACACGTGTATATTTTGGATAGCTCAACTACATTTGGCATGTGATCTCATGTTGTGGTATAATTTTTTGTTTTTTGAACTCAAGTTGTCATTTTATTTGTTAAATTTAAAATGAATCTCTAGATGGAAACTTCATATTAATTTTTCACAATTTGTATATTTTGGATGGTTGAACTACATTTCGCATGTGATTGTGATATAATGTTTTTTTTTTAAGTTGTCATTTTATAAATGTTAAATATAAAATGAATCTCTCTATATGGAAATTTCAAATTACAAACCATGTACATACATGTGTATATTTTGGATAGTTGAACTACATTTGGCATGTGATCATATGTTTTGATATAATGTTTTGTTTTACAATATAATGTTTTGTTTTTAAAATTCAAGTTGTCATTTTATTTGTTAAATATAAAATGAATCTCTAGATAGAAATTTCAAATTACATTTTCACAATGTGTATATTTTGGATGGCTGAACTACTAGTTGAACTGCATTTGGCATGTGATCATATGTTTTGATATAATGTTTTGTTTTTAAAATTCAAGTTGTCATTTTATTTGTTAAATATAAAATGAATCTCTAGATGCAAATTTCAAATTACATTTTCACAATGTGTATATTTTGGATGGCTGAACTACATTTGGCATGTGTTTGTGATATATTATTTTGTTTTTAAAAATTTTCTTTTTTTAAATTTGTTAAAAATATAAAATGAATATCTCTAGATGGAAATTTTGAATTACAAACCAGTATACATGTGTATATTTTGGATAGTTGAACTACATTTGGAATGTGATCACATGTTATGATATAATTTTTTGTTTTTAAAACTCAAGTTGTCACTATATTCATTAAATATAAAATGAAGTTGGCATTATATTTGTTAAATATAAAATGAATCTAGATGGAAATTTCAAATTACAATTTACACATAAATGTGTATATTTTGGATAGTTGAACTACATTTGGCATGTGCTCACACGTTGTGATATAATATTTTTTTCTTAAAACTCAAGTTCTCAATTTATTTGTTAGATATAAAATGAATCTAGATGGAAATTTCAAATTACATTTAAGACATACATACATTGGTACATGTTATGCATTTGAACATGTGTGTGAATCTTATATAATTTTAGGATGTACATCTATTATTTAGGTGATATTTCAATACAATACATATCGATTTTTTAAAATCTAAAAGAAATCATAAAATGTACAGGTCAGAAGCCATACCATGGCCCCGTGCCAGCATCAGAAACCCATCAGAGGAAACTAGAGAGGTGCATTTTCAGGTCACTCTCATCGTGGCAACGACCAAAAATTAGAATCCACCGAGGGCTCTGCATCTGATAGCCATGAGGTGCTGGCTCCTCAAGCGTTTGATAACATTAATGGGGAGACTATTTTTCCTCTGGAGAAGCCCAAGGGTAGAAGAGCTAGGAAATCCTATATTCCAAAATCTATGCAGCCTTTACCCAAGAAAACCAACCCGCTTCCAGGTTATGAGCCCACGATGGAGGAGATAGGCATTTGGGTTATGGACTCGGATGGTGTCTGGACCAGAGATTATGATGTGGAGTACCGAGTCGCTCCCATCGTCCATGCGACCCCTCCGAAGCCTCCTCGAATGCCCATAGATGAGGAGGAAGCCATTTCTAGAGAATACGGGTGTCTGATAGAGGAAGAGGACTAGGCGTAGAATGAAGATGAATGAACTCCATGATTTTCACCTCAGGATATACTTCAACTCTTTTGTTTTTATATGGGCCACTAAATATTTTTTTTTACAAGACTGGATGACACTTTTAAGGGGTTGGTTTTATCCTTTGAGGCAGCCCCAAATGTGGTTTATTTTGAACACTACCAAGGCAGGGATAGGCTAAGACCAACTTTCCATCTCTTCCCATTGCATATGTACAATTTTTCATGCTTTTACTATAGTTTAGCCCAAGTTATAAACAAAAAAAATTTCACATGAATATACGTACATAAAAATGATTGAAGTACATGTTTGAATATATGTAAAAATGATTGAAGTACAATATATATTGATGTATATATCTAAAAAAAATCATAAAATTCTAGGTGTTCTTAGATGTGTCAAAAAATCATAAAATTTAAAAATTTCATTAGAACATATATATCCAGTACACAACATCTTTCATTAATGTACATAGAAAATATATTTTCAGTTGATAGTAAAACTGGAAATCAAAAAACACGTACCACACATTTTTCATTCAAGAATTAATATTATAATTTACTTAATAGACACATGTCTAAAACAAAATCGTGCAACTTCAAATTTGTGTTATATCAACTATGCTAGATACACATATATGTACATTTTGCAGTAATGAAATTATGACAAATTGTACCAGAGAATGTATGAACTCATTTAGACCAGATAATATAGACATGTGTATGTGTACACGTGTATAAATTACTCATGTACATGTACCAAAACAATGTACATGTGCAAACACTAGTACATATAACATAAAAAGGCAATTTATTTTTTAGTTGAGTTCTGGAAGTTCTATCAACTGAATCCATACAGAAGAAATTTTTGGGCCATTCAATCAAAAAAATTCCAATGGAATGCCATCTTCAATAATCTATTCATGATTGGCTTTTGACATTTTCCATTTCTTAATTTTTTGTTTTTCTCTTTGATTGAACTTGTATAAACTTTATGTGTGCTGCACACACCAAGTGACTATATTGACAACTTATGACATTAGGTTCATAGTCTTGAAAGTAAAAAAAATCCCCACTTTGATTTTTTGTTGGAAAAAATAACCTTTCAGTATAATAGACCCTTTTCCATATTTAAACCTGTTATCATCACATTTTTCTAATAATTTCATCTTTCGTTCAGTGCAATGCATCAAATAATAATTCACATTTTCATCGTTGATAGTAGGTGCAACTACAAAAAAAACATCTCCTGTATAATAAAAAAAAATTATGTATTTAAATTTAGATCATAATTAACATGAAACATTAACTTTAACATTAACATGTGTACTTGATTTTATTATCTATTTCTAGATCTCTATCATTTGAAAGCAATTGAAATGTTACCTTCTCTAACAAGATGAGAAACTCAATCACCATCACATGATATTGTAGTCTCCTCTGATTGCATTTCTTCAAATCTTACTACAGACATTTTCCCCTTTATATTTAGTTATGTATGTTGCCAATATTTTAGATACTATTTCTTTTCACAAACATCATTGGATTATGTGTTGTCTAGGAATACATGACAGAAACAAGAATATTTTATTTTATCCAATACAAACACATTTGTGGACAACTTTGTTTTAATTGAATTCAATTTTCGAGTCCCTTTTATTGTTTAAACGTCATCTCAAATCGATCTATCTACATCTTGGACACCAATATGCCAAAAAAACCTATATGGAAAATTCAAAGAAGAATATAAATATGATATCAAAATACCAACAAACATAATCTTTGTGATAAATGTATTGTTTAAAATTAGAAATCCAATAAAAATTAAATTGAATGTACCTTCGTACTTCCCTTGATCAGTTAGTCTCATGGTTTAGTGCAGAAATGCACCATTGAACAACTTCTTCAGCTGAGACAAGTCGGTTTGCAGAGTGGTCCATATGATATCTTCAAAGTGCTCGTTTTATGCATGCCCCTGCACCGTCATGTTCTCCTTTTCTGTGACCAGTGTCAAAGAAATTCAAAAAATGTTTAATATGGGTTTTCATACGAAGACGACACAACCAAAAGAATGAATGTGAAGATTTGAATTGACCTGTGCATCCATCTGACCATATCCAATGTTCATTGAATTTTATTCCATGACTTTTCAAGGAGTCATAAATCTTTTCAAAACACTGTTGTACAAACTATGTATCATGTGTACGATCGTCATTGATATGAAAGTGATATTCTTTAGTAACATGCCGATTTCCACTGGTGATTTCTATATGATCAAAATTTTGTTTAGCATGTCTATATAGAATATTGACGAGCATGGAGACTTGGTCAAACTGATAGTATTCACTCTAAATTTATTTTTGTGGAACAAATGTGTAGTTTTCTGCAAAATCAACTATTGACAAAATGGTCCTTGGTGGAATAAATTCATGGGAATTTTTGAATTGCAAGTCCTACCATCGAGATCTATGTGAATGCTTGGTGTATTTATAAATTTTTTCCTCAAACATTCTAAAAAAATCTATCACAAAAATTTATTCTTCTTGTAAATCATTTTTTTTAGCACTTGTAATACTACTTGAACCTTGAATCGATGTATGGATATATTCATATCTCTTCCATTTCATTTTCATGTTGGATGATTATTGATCATTTATATCAGTACGATATTTTTTTTAATTTAGTGAAATTTTCAAAATCATCACATTTTTTACCAACAACACATTTCTTTTGGTAAAATAATTCATGGATTTCTCTTCCACATAGAATTTGAGATATTAAATCATGGATAGTGGAAGGAGGAGGTGAATCTTTCCAATTTTTTTTTACCAAAATTAAGGAATGTGTCATAATATAACTAAAATTACACATGATAATGACAAAAAAAAGTGTCGCGTACAGTGATAGGTTTTACATACCATGGTCTTTTTTGCACAAAAGCACTGATTGAGACATAAATTTCATGATTCTCTTCTTTGAACTTGTTTAACAACTCTATCTGAGTGGTGTCCAAGAAATGTTTTGGGTGTTCTTCATACTGATTTCACACTATTCTTCTTCGTATCACATCCCTTTCTTTTGGTGAAATGCGTGAATTTTTCATCCAATATTCATATATTATTTTTTAACATTTTCTCCCAGACTATCTTTGTATGGTTACCTAAAAATAGTTGTCCAACAAGCGAGTTCATCATTTACATTTAATTGCAATCAAAATTTCCTATGTTTGTACAAATTTTCTTGTGAGGTTCATAATGCTCATGCCATAGATTTTACCAAGCGATTCCCTTTAGTACTTGATGAAATGACTTCCATTTGTATTGATCTACGTGCATATGAAACAATTTTGTTTCTAGATATTCTAATTGAATTTAGAGCACTATTATATTTTGTATCACATTTTCCTTCATTTTTTTTTAATATTTTTTTTATTTTCGAATACCCAATAAAGTCATAGCTTCTTTTAATTTACTTGATCTTAAGATACTTTTCAACAATTGGACTTGAACTTCCATAGTTTAACCTTTGAAGAACGAATCAATAATGCGATAAACACGATATCGTATAATATGGTCAGCTTTTTTATCTCCATATGTATGAGTGTCAACATTTTCTAACATCTAATCATCAATATTGATTTCATCTGTACATATTATAATTAAATGTACATAATAAGTTTACATATTCTATAAATAACTAAATTAATAAATATGTATAATTTCAATAATACACATGTTCAACATATATATATATATATATATATATATATATATATATATATATACATACCTCGTGATTCAATTTCTTCACTTGAATTTCTTTCAACATTTTCACCATCTTCAATCATTGGTTCAATACCTCTTTCAGTTTCTCTTTCAAAATTTTGTATCTCATCATCAATGTTTTGAGGAATATCTCTCTCTTTACTTTGCAAAATATTTTTCAAATTAGTTCATCAAATAAAAAATAAGTTTCACAATACACTAGTCAAATTTTAAATATCAAATTTATAATATTCACATTTACAAACCTGCTTCAACTTCTAGTTGATGTTTCAATATTTGGGCATTCTTCTCTCTTTTTTTTTACGATATTCTCTCCCTTGTTCTCTATGTTCCTCAGGGTCTCTTGTTTGATCATATTTTCTCTTGCAATTCCTTCGATTTCTCATGATAATTGATTATGAAGCTCAAAAAATTTCCTTCAAAAATTTAGACAAAAACTCAGTTAAAAAAAACATCACAAAAGATTTAATTTAAAAAAAAAAAAATATTTAAAAATTTTGCACAAAAGACATACTTCAATCCAAAACACTTACTTTAAAAAATATGAGTAAAAAATGTCTTCTAAAAATGAAATGAAGCTCAAAATATTTCCTTCCAAGTCCTGAAAAAAAAAATTCATTTAAAAAGTTAGACAAAAACTCATTTTAAAAAATCATTATAAAATATTTACTTCAACCCAAAACATGTACTCTAAAA
The DNA here is from genome assembly GCA_034641835.2 of Pinus albicaulis. NCBI lineage: Eukaryota > Viridiplantae > Streptophyta > Pinopsida > Pinales > Pinaceae > Pinus > Pinus albicaulis. The sequence goes on from CM076584.1 coordinate 350,484,261, forward strand.
AAATCTCACTTTAAAAAATACCTCCAAAAAATGTCCATTGAAAATTAAGCCCAACCTCTTAAAAAATGTCACTTTAAAAAATACCTCTAAAAAATGTCCTTTGAAAATTAAGCCGAAAAACCTCTAAATAAATGTCTCTACAAACAAAATACCTCCAAACAATGTCCTTTGAAAATTAAGCCCAAAAAGCCTCTAAAAAAATATCACTTTAAAAGATAGCTCTAAAAATGTCCTTTGAATATTAAGCCTAAAAAGAGTCCTTTGAAAATTAAGCCCAAAAAAAGTCCAAAAAATACCTTTTGAAAATTAAGCCCAAAAACCTCTAAAAACAAAATACCTCCAAAAAAATGACTTTTGAAAATTAAGCGCAAAAAGCATCTAAAAAAATATCACATACCTCCAAAAAATGTATCACATACCTCCAAGAAATGTCCTTTGAATATTAAGCCATAAAGAGTTCTTTGAAAATTAAGCCCAAAAAAGTCCTTTGCAAAATCAACCCAAATGAAGAAATGTGTGAAATTATGCCAAAATAATGATTTTGTTTTCAGCTATTTATATAGCCGCGAAATGTTTTTTGGGAGGGGCTTCATCGAATTTTCCAATCGACATAAAGTTGATTAAAAGTTCCGTCGAACTTTTGTAAAAACTTCGGCTGAAATTTTGTGTCGTTAGAATTGATGAGCCTTCGAGACAAAAAACAATTCGGTTGAAATTTTTTAAAATTTTGGTCGAACTAACATGTCTTCAATAACGCAACAACTCGGCTCTGAACACATTTCTTCAACTTTGGACTGATTAAACTCCATGAAACATTATGAATTAACTGTCGGAACCAAGACAAGCATTTGCAGAATTCAATCTACTTTCAGGAAATATAACATTTATGGAATATTTACTAATTTTAATTAATTTTGTAATAAAATGGGTGCAAACAATTTCTGAAGGTCATTATGATTCAATGAAATCAATATTTTGTATCTTCCAAAATACACTGTAAAAAAATTGAAAAAATGATAGTGCATTACATTGGTTTGTCATCTGTAATTTGTAGTTTTTAGCTTTTTAGTTTAAAACTTATATGTTGAGAAATTTTGTGCATGCTGAAACATATTCAAAATATGTAGTTTTTTGATATTCGATTAATTCAAAAAATTCTAGTAATTAAGATATGCATCAGTTGGTTTCGTAAATACACTACAAGGAGAAGACCCTCTAGCGGAGGTTATAAAGGAGGTTTTTAGTGTTATAAAATTGGCCAAAATTGTCAAAAACACATTTGCTACAACATCCATTTATGGTCACGGAGGTTTTGGCGGAGATTTTAACAGAAATTCAACACAACTAAAAAAATTGGGCTATCGGAGGTTATTAAGGATGTTTTTTTTATTGGTCTACTACTAAGGTTTCAACGCACCAGTGCGTGTCATTTAGACAATGGCCTTGGGGCGGTCAAAGGTCCCTGCACTGGGCGCAGTGTTGATGATACAACGTATGGGGCCGTACCAATTGGTATTGGGATTTTTGCGGTGCCAATAGGTTGTCTCAACGCACTGGTACATAGACTTATAGAAACGCACCAGTGCATAGTACTAGACAAACACACCAATATTTATAATTGATATTAGTGTTTGTGCGGTGCCCATACATTGTACAAATGCACCAGTGCATAGTCTCACATAAAATCACCGGTACGCATTATCGCACAAACGCACCAATATTTTTAATTGGTTTTGGTATCTGTGAGGTGCCCATAGGTCATAGAAACGCACCAGTGTGTTGTAGCATAAAAACAAACCAGTGTTCATTTTGTATTTTTTAGAAACATTGACCTATGACAGTGAAATTAGTGTTATTTTTCTAAATTCATTATTCATCAAAAGTCGACACATCTTATAACAATATTCATATTAATAAAATTTTTATTAATGCATTTGAATGTGATTTTTGGATTAATTTGTCATATCATATCATAATTATTGTGATTTTTTAAAATTCATTATTCATCAAAATTCGACACATATATATCTTATAACAATGTTCGTATGAATTAAATTTTTATTACTGCATTTGAGAACGACAATGGATAATGCAATAGCGACAATGGAGAATGCAATAGAATAAATTAAACATATTATATATATATATATATATATATATATATATATATAAGACAGTCTTTGTCATACAAAATGGGATAGTTATTGGTATCCCTTTGACTTTCAATTGTGACAGTATGTCCATTACATTAAACAAAATGTCTAATTTCACAGACAAATATTTCAAAAAATACAATGCCTTGCTTTGATATCCAAACATAGTGATCATCATTCTTAAGCAGGCTAACATCACTTTGCTAGGCTACTTGATGACTTGGGTTATTTTCAGGAATGTTTTGTTCATAGTGTTGATTGTTTTCTTCTTCTTCACCTTCCATCTACAAACATAAAAATAAACTGAAATGAGTGTATATACATTGGTGAGAATAATGAAAATTGCAATATTAAATAATATACATTAATGTAAATTGAAAATCAAAATGACGTACCATAGCAACAATTGACTCATAAACTATACACATTCTTTCAAAACGATGTGCCATGTCATCTTTCAAAATTTCATCTGTTGGCACAATTCCATACTTTGTTTCCTGCAAGTTTTATACCCCATAACAATTCATATATTTAATATAAAAGATTTTTTTGTTCTATTAATTATAGATGGATCTAAGTAAAACAAGATCGATAAATGCTTACAAATTTCACAATTAATTTATGATATGCCAACATATACTCACAACCCATATTTAACTCAATTTCAATCAATTCGTTTGATGGTTCTTCTTTGTATGTTGGCACTTGTTTGAAGACATTGAATGATGATTTTTGTAAAACAACTTAAAAAATACAAAAATGAAATCTAGTTAAGTTTTTATAAGGAAGTAACAATTACTCACAAACTTAGATATTAACCATTTTCTTCCTTGTCATCGTGGTTTATGTGCTAAATAGGTTCCATTTTCTTTTCTTTTCTACAAGAAAATTCTTGAAAATTAATATTTAATGCTAAATTGTTTATTTATTGTACCTAATTATAAAAAAACTCAATGATTACATATAACATTTGAAGCACGTTGTTGTTGAGATGGCTCCCCCTGCGATGCAATTTTGTCCATTTCTTTGACCATCTCCTTGTACACCTTTTTGGACATTCCTACTGGCATATTTCTGATATCAGCTCGTTCATATTTTGAGATTTTCATAATCTTCCTGAAAATGTAACATGACAATAAACTATTTAATTTTTGTATTGATATATGAAAATTAAATATAACAGAAGTGAAATTTACAAATAATTCTAGATAAACATTTAAAGGAATATTACTTTTTCATTCCTTCTTTTTGCTGTTGTACGGTTTTGCTATTAAAAGTCCGACATGTCTCATTGGCCAACTCTATGGAAACTCTTCCTGTAGTTTAGATAAAATTTGGTTCTTGGAATCATTGGATTGGGTTTTGTATTGTAAGTGGAAAGAACGTCTATACATTCATTCCACTAGATCCCTCAAACTTTTGTAAAAATTTTCGCCCCTTTCGTTAACCTCTGACACCACTCCAGATGAGCTAAGGAACAATTCATTTTCATTTTCATGTTCTATTTTTTTCTTTTATTAGAAAAACATTCCTTTTATGAGTTGTCAGTCCCTGTAGAACATTAAACAGATGTGAATTAATAAACTATTTGACACATGTTATCTAATAATTTTAAGTATATTATTAATGAAAATTAAAAAAAGAAACTCATATTGGATTGATAGTATTTTTTCATTCACATGATTCATCCTTTTGCAATTTTTCCATCATGCTTTTAAGCTCTTCCGGTCCTAGATTAGAAATAATCTTATCGAGCTTCATCTTTTGTGGCTCTGCATGATACATAGTAAACAATACATATTAGTAAAACTTACATATAGTTCAAAAATAATAACTTTTGTAAAGAATTTACAAAGGACTTGCCTTTTTTTCTTTTCTTGATTTGTTATCAGTATTTTTGTTACTTGATCTCTTGTTATTCATTTCTTTATCAATCTGAAACATGTACCATATCATTCAGTAATATATTTATAAATAAATTGTCAACATTTCAGGGAAAAAATAAATCTCAAGAAACCGGTGCACCTTGGATGTACGCACCGACATCGGTGTGTGGGGGTATTATAAATGCATCGCACAAACATTATAATAGGCCGTACAGTGTGTGGGGGTGTTATAAATGCACCACAAAAACAGTGTAATAGACCATACGGTGTTATCCTCGTAACATAGAGCACCGATGCCCTATTTTAGATATGGCACATTGATTTTAAAAAATAAAAAATAAAATTTTTATTACACAGTACTTGCACTATGCGCTGTATAATACAGCGCACCACTGTGCTCGGTTATGCAGGGCGCACCGAAAAAAAAATCCATTTTTTTTTCAAAAATTCACGCAATGGCCGACATGGATTGGGATCCGACTATGAAAGTCGTCCTTTGGGTTGGATCTTAATCTAAAATGAAAATCCCTAATTCTAAAATCATAGAAACAAGGAGAAGAAAGGAAAGAAACAAAAAAATGAAGGGTTTAGGGTAAAAATGGATAACACTGCAGAAAAAGTAAAAAAACTGCAGAAAAGTAAAAAAATCAAATTTTATAACGAGATCGTTTGAAATTATATGCTACAGGGTTTGATTCACCAGAGGTTTGGATTCTGATTGTCTGAATACTTCTATTTGAACGTATTTCACTGCTCCACATTGATCTCATGCTCTCTTGCTCCAGGTATGTCTCCTGCAAATCTCTGGCTGAAAATTTTAGCAAAAATAGTGAAATAATGAAAAGTGTTTAGTATTTAAAGAATTTTTTATGAAATTAGATTTTTGAAAATATTTTTCCGCCCATTTTTCAATTTTCCATTTTTCTTTCACTTAGAGAAAATAGAGTTTCACTTCTTCTTTTTTCATTTATTCGTCACCGGTGCATCACTTAATAGCACGACACCGGTGCGTCCATTGGTAACATGGCACCGTTTCGTAGTGACTAAAACACACCGATGCATAGTAACTAGAATGCACTGGTGCGGTTATCTGTACATTAGCACTGATTTTCTGTTAAGGCACCAAAATTACTTTTACGTGTGTATACCAAAATTAGACATGTTGGAAATGTACATTTTTCTGTGAAAATATTTGGGCCATATCTTTTCAAAACTACACCTCTTCTTCTTTTATAAAACGAAACGTGAACCTTTCCATAAGCTGCAACAAGAAAAGGTGCCCCATGATCTGCTTGCTGACCCATGATCTTCTTGCTCATTTGTAAGTTCTTCCTCCATTTTGGCATCCAATTTCCTCTTTTCTCCTTTGTGATTTCTATCTTGATCTTAAATTTTTTTATAAAATCTCTGTTTTACAAGAAACTGACCTTGAATGTTCTGGGAGTGATGAAAATGAGTCCTTCATTCTGCATTTATTAGTAGAAGAAGACAAATTTTCGATTAGACAATGCAGTTATTACATGTGAAGGCAATGGTTTCCCATAGAAAATGAGTATAGGGTTGAGCAGAGGAAATACATTGCAAAATGGGCTATTACATTAGCTTTTCCAATGGGAATCTGATTTGCAAGTGGAAATATGGAGCTGCAAGTATCTATGCTTTTCTTCCCACAAAAATGCTCACTGGATTTCCATTTATAATACAAGCAGAATTTGTACTGGTTTCATCGAGAGAGAGCATCATTTTCAATAACAAATGGAACCAAGGAACCCTTAAGTGTACCTCGTTCACATTTTGTTCGACATTTCGTTCTTTGATAAGTGCTAATTCACCTATACATTCAAAAATTTGGAGGTTTGGGTACCTTCCATGTGATATTCCTTGTTATCCACAGGACCATAGCTCAGATAAGTTAGAGATGCCATTCAGGTTCAATTGAAATCCGAAGATGTGATTTTATGCGATGTCAACTTTGCCGATAAAAGTTTATGTAAGACAACCGAAGCTCAGACAATACTCCCAACTATTTTTAAACATATTCTGGAGAATCTTTCCCTTCATGGGACCAACTAGCCTAATCAACAACATCAATTTATCTTTCTGTGTTGTCCTTATGGGAATGAGAATCCTTCCCTTCATGGTGCCTCTTCGCTTTATCAACTGCCTCCATTGATCTTTCTCTACTGTCCAATATTTCCCTGCCATCCTTGTAAGAATGAGAATCGTTACCTTCATGTGATCTCTTAGCCCGTTTAAGAGACTCAATTGATCTCTCTCATGTGCATCTCAGATTTTTTCATAAACCTTTTCTCGTTTTGTACTCTGTCGAGCTCTGTAGTTGTCTGCATCCCTATAAGCATCTTTGTTTGTCTTTCTGTTTGAATCACTCAGTCTCTCTACTGTAAAATTCACAGCCAAAATTCGAATCTTGTCTTTTCAAACCCTCATCTCCTCAGAACAATTCTTGCCTGCGATTCGAACCTTACACTGCTCCGGTGCGCGGTCTTTTATAGGCGCATTGGTACAGTTTGTAAGATTACAATTTATGTTTTGGCGCGGTGTTTTATGACGCACGGGTGTAGAAGGGTTTTGAAGCACTGGTGTGTCTTATTACTAAGACGCACTGGTGTGGGTTATTATTATAAGCGCATCGGACGAAAAACCAAGAATCACAGCTAGAAATGGCGTATTGTATAAAGTTTTTTTTTTTTGTATGTAAGATCATAATAAAATAATGATAATTCTAAAGTACATGAATTTATTTGCATTATTTTCTAAACTTTATTAAGTTAAAAAAATTCATATTATTCAAGATTTATTATTTTACAATTATTTACAAACTTAAAAATTTTAATAGAATCATTTCACATTAATACAATTAAAATTTTCACATTGATACAATTAAAATTTTACAAATATTTTACATACAATTACAAATATAATTAGAATTAGAATTACAATTACAATTACAATTTTATAATTTCACATACAATTATGATTAGAATTACAATTATAATTTTAGAATTTTACAGACAATTACAATTACAATTAAAATTTTACAATTACAATAATTTCACAATAATACAATTAAAATTTTACAAATATTTTACATACAATTAGAATTAGAATTAGAATTACATTTACAATTACAATTACAATTTTACAAATATTTTACATACAATTACAATTAAAATTACAATTTTCGAATTTTACATACAATTAGAATTAGAATTAAAATTTTACAATTTGTCATATATACAATCACAATTAAAGTTGCAATTACAATCATTTCATGATAAATTAAATATTACAATTACAATTAAAATTTTACATGAAATCTTTTACATACAATTAGAGTTAAAATTACAATTACAAATACAAATACAATTTTACATTTTTACATACAATTAAAATTTAAATTTCAATTACAATCACGACATAATATTTAATAAATATCATAGTCATTTAATATTAAATTAATTAATAAACATCACGGTCATGATAACCATCGTACAAACATCATACTGGACTAAAAAACACATTCAAATTCGCTAACATCATCCTGATCATGATCATATAACAAAACACAATTAGCACTGTATAACATAATCACAACACAAACATCAAATATACATCTCATGTCAAATAACTCATGCTATTACATACACATCTATCTGCAAGCTGCACATTAAATGAACATATTAGCTAACATGACTTAACAATATACACATCATGATGATCACCAACATGTAAATTAAGTACATTTGCAACATGAACATAAAATACATGGACCATATATATATATATATATATATATATATATATATATATATATATATATATATATATATATATATATATATATATATAACTGAATATTGTTAAAAATATACAATTAAAATATAAATTCCATGGATCAGTTGGTGGTACAACATCAATAGCAGTACTAGTCGAGGCCTGCTTAGTCAATGGTGCAGCCTCGACGGTGTAGGTTTTAACCCTGAACAGAAATTATCTACTCGCGAATCTTATAACAGAAGATAAACAATAGCGAGAGGATAAAACATAAAACAGATAAACACAGAGATTTTCCCCTGGATCCCAAATCGGGACGACCAGCTTGATTTTTCATTATATTCCTTTTAGTGTTACAACACATATATATACATGCCGAAGCATACATAAACCCCAATCCATAAACCATGGATTAGAACATAACCGTAGTTCCCTTGACCGGATCTACAACAATACCAGGGGCCGAAAACCATCGTACCCGAAAACTATGTGCAAAATCATGCACAAAACCATGGACACGGACTACCACAGGAAATTAAGGAAAGAATATGTCGTGATAGCTATTCTGTGAAGAATATAACACATACCCAACATTCTCCCACTTGTTGTTTTCTTTCCACAGGGGGCCACAGGAGAGCTCAGTTATTGGGCCAATTCTTCAACACCATTGTTTCTCTACACCAAGAGAACTTCAGTGCCTTTGGAACTTTGTCATTGCATATAACATTCACAAAGTGTCCACCTTTACGGCCAACACCCTTTGTATATATATCTATCAAAGTGATATTGAACATCAATGTACTTTGTCTTTGAATGATAAAGCGAGGTTCTTAGCCAAGAAAAAGTGCACTTTGGCTATCACGGTCTATCCTTATGACTTCTTGTACCAACCCCATACTTGTTCTAATCGCAACCAAATTCCTTCCTATTTATAATGCAGTGGGCACTATATGTTATTTCTCTGTAGTTGAAAGAAACCCTCATTTGCTTTCTTTACTCATCCAACTGATTGTGCCTCCAAATAGGCTAAACACATACCCACTTGTAGATCTTCTTTGGTCCAGATCTCTAGCCCGGAATGCATCAACAAAAACACGAATGTCCAACATTCTTTCCAATCCTGGTCTTCCCTGGTAGCACAAGCCATAATCACTAGTGCCACGTAAATATCTGAAAACTCGGTTCACTGCTGTCCAATGCTCCTTCCCTGGGTTTGAAATAAACCTGCTCAATACTCCCACTGCATGTGCAATGTCTGGTCTAGTACATACCATTGCATACATCAGGCTACCCACTGCACTTGCATATGGAACACGGGACATATACTCCTCTTCTTCTTGTGTCTTGTGACACTGTTTAGCAGACAAATTTATACCTACAGTAATAGGAACATTCACCGGTTTACTATCCTGCATATTGAACCTCTGCAATATAGTCTCGACATACTTCCTCTGGTTTAACAAGATCTTCCTCTTTCCCCAATCTCTCTTAATTTCCATGCCCAAAATATAGTTTGCAGCACCCAGATCCTTCATGTCGAATTTGGAGAACAATTGGGTCTTCAAATCTTGGATAATTTCTTTGTCATTTATAATCAACAACATATCATCCACATACAAGACCAAATAAATAACACGGTCACCAATTAATTTAAAATAAACAGAGTGATCCTCCCTGCTTCTAGTGAAGCCAAGTCCCTGTATATAGGTATCAAATTTCTGATACCACATCTTAGTATTTATTTTATAACCCACTCTGAGAACTTTTAACTGCATGCAGGTTATTTCTGCCCTTCATAAAGCCTTGAGTTTCTTCAGATCTCCTCTTCTAGATCAAGTAGAAAATGTTTATCTCACATCCATCTGTTCTATCTCAAAATCAAATGCGGCCCGACCAGCAGATGATAATCTAATGAAGTAACTTTGTACAGAGGAGAAAAAATATCACCAAAATCAATTCTCGGCACCTGGGAATAACCTTTTGCTACCAACCGGGCTTTGTATTTCTCCACCTTGCCTTCTACATTCATCTTCTTCTTAAACACCCATTTTCTCCCAATGGGCTTCCTTCCAGCCAGCAACTCCACCAGATCCCATGCCTCATTTTTGTGAAAGGATGCCATTTCATCAACCATAGCCTCCTTCTAGAGTTTTCCACATCTGAATCTACTGCCTCCCTGACAGTTCTGGGATCATCATTAGTTATAGTTAAAGAAAAATTTGAACAGAAAGCAGATGGACTATACCTTTCTAGTTGTCTTCTTTCCCAAGTTGATCTTCTCACAGCTGGAGTTTGTGGCTCTTCCTCTTCTGAGTCTTCTTCTGTTGTAGAGTACGATTCATCCTCCTTTAGCTCAAACTCTATCTTCTCAAGTTCCTTTGGTATGATTTCATGTTTAACAACATCTTTCACCTCTCTAAACACCACATCTAGGATGTACACAACCTTCCTTGTTTCTGGGTTCCAAAGCTTGTAACCCTTTAAACCATACTTATACCAAATAAAGATGCACCTTTTAGATTTATTATCCAACTTGGTCCTTTTCTCCTTTGGAATATGTACATATGAATCACATCCAAATACCCTTAGATGTGAAAGAGAGGAGTTTTCTTACCGATCCATACCTCATGTAGGTCTTGTCCTCAACGAGTGAAGGTGATCGCTAAGTAACATCGATCTCCGGTGCCTCTGCCCCGAGAATTCTTATTCTAACTTTGGTACCCTTTAGCATAGCTGCACCTTTTCCATGATGTTCTATTCACATTCTTCTGCCAACTCCATTTTCTGAGGTGTGTATGGAGTAGTCTTTCTAGTGATGTACACACTTCTTACAGAACTCTTCAAATTCCTTCTTGCAGAACTCCCCACCATTATCTGTCCTCAACGCCTTTATCATCTTCTCTGTCTGGTTTTCCACCAGAGCCTTAAATTCTTTAAATTTGTCAAAGACTTCAGATTTCTTCCTCAAGAAATATATCCATGTATTCCTTGAGAAGTCATCTATAAATGAAACATAGTACATAGACTTTCCCAGTGACGAAACTGACACAGGCCCAAACACGTCACTGTACACAAGTTCTAATATCTTGTTCGCCCTCTTAGCACCAGAGGGAAAACTCACCCGATTCTGCTTCCCATATACACAATGTTCACAGAAATCAAAATCCAGAGAGCAATTAGACATACCTTCTACCATACCATTTCTATGCAGTATCCGAAGGCCCTTCTCTCCAATATGTCCAAGCCTTTGATGCCATAGCATGGTCTTTTCTCCAGACACAGCTAGGCTTTCCGTCCCACTTTCAAGAACCACAGAACTGTTACACCCATCAATAACTGTGCTACCTTGTAGCTTGTACAGAGTTCCAGTCCGAACTCCCCGCATTAATACCAGTGCTCCCCGAACCATCTTGTAGGCATCTTTCTCGAACACTGTTTTTACACCTGCATCATCCATCTTGCTTATAGAAATTAGATTTCTGGCCAATGCAGGAATATGTAGAACACCAGGAAGTGTTCTAATCCTTTCACCTTGCAGCTTCAGCTTGACCTTTCCACGTCTGACGATTCTGGCTTTCTTATCATCCCCTGGGAAGACATCACCACCATCATATTTCTCATACTCACAGAACCACTCCCTATGGGGAGTGAAGTGAAAGGATGCACCTGAGTCAATCAACCATGACTCATGATCTACATGTGTATTTGAAGAAGACAAATACACATCCCTCCTTCATCAAGGTGGTTTTAACTACTGTGAGAAGGGCATCATAAGATCCCTTTCCTTTCAAGGAGATTTGGGTCTGGGTCCTTTTTGTAGTGCCCTTCCTTCTTGCATTTCTAGCACACCTTTACAAACTTTCCGGAGATTTAGATCTCCCACTCGAAATGTATTCGTGTTTAAGGCTTAGGGACCTTCCTCGTACGGACCGGCCATCTCCATTCGATCCTCCATATTTCATAAAGTCTGTTTCACTCCCAGTAGTAGTGAGACAATGTCATCAGTTCAAGGTAGTTGTAGCGCTGCACCTGTTGCGATAACACCCTTATCCCCACAAATACAGTGGAAAACAGCAAAATGATGCTTATCATACAGGATTGCCGTATCAACAGGATGACAGCGACAACTGTGATATTGAAGGCATTCAGATGCTCTGTCATCGAGTCTCCATCCTTCATCCTCAGGTTATACAGCTTTTTCCGCAGGAACAACTTATTCACCAGAGACTTAGATTGGTACAAAGTCCCTAGCTTGTCCCACAAGGTCTTCGTCGTAGCTTCCCCAGATACATTCAACAATACTGAATCTGAGACACACATCCGTATTGTGCTCTTAGCCTTCCGATCCAGTTTCTTCCAGTCTTCATCTGACATTTTCGTTGGTTTAGTACCTGGATCTACCGCAATCCACTGATCTTTATCCACCAGCAGATCCTCCATCTTAAGCTTCCATAACTCAAAACTCTGACCATTAAATTTCTCGATCTCTATCTTCCCACTACTCGCCATATTCTTTCACCGCAAGAATCGATCCCGCAGATCTCCCACTGAACAGGGTCTACCACAGACCCGAGCAAAAAACCCTCAGCAGCAAAGGCGTTCCCTTGAAGCCAAAACTGCTCTAATACCAAACGTAGGTTTTAACCCTGAAAAGAAATTATCTACTCACGAATATTATAATAGAAGATAAACAATAGCGAGAGCATAAAACATAAAATAGATAAACACAGAGATTTTCCCCTAGATCCCAAATCGAGACGACCAACTTGATTTTTCATTATATTCCTTTTAGTGTTACAACACATATATATACATGCCGAAGTATACATAAACCCAAATCCATAAACCCTGGATTAGAACATAACCGTAGTTCCTTTGACCAGATCTACAAAAATACCAGGGGCCAAAAACCATCGTGCCCCAATACCATGTGCAAAACCATGCACAAAACCATGGACGCAAACTACCCACCGGAAATTAAGGACCAAAAATTTTCGATGGGGCGCTGCCCCGGACCCCGACAGGGGGGGCTATCGCACCCCCTCTTAGTGCACCACGCGTGCTTAGTCGTGGAAAGAATATAACACATACCCAACAGACAGTAGATGGTCCACCTTGCTCATGATCATGAGTACTGCTGGATGTTGTAGGTTGCTGACTGGACGTGGCCGATGGTCCAGCCTCATCTCCATGATGACTACTGCTATATGCTAGTGGAGGTTGCTCATCTAGCATGGCTTGAGGTGAATGATCATGAGATGATGATTCGTTGCTCGCTGACTATCGATCACGTGCTGTGTCTCGACCACACCTATTACATGCAACAGTCCTCCTCAGCTACGTAGCTAAGGTCGTCACTCCTACGACATTTCACACCAGCCTGTACATGTCACACGACATGCCTCTCCACATCTGTAGCAACCTACCATCGGCCTATATGTCTCTCATATGAGCAGGTCCGATGCCCGGCTCAATAATCAATGCAGTGAGTTGGTCACCCAACTCCATCCTCTATGTAGTATCAAGTCAATCGTGCCTAGAAAAAAGTGGTACTGGCGCACCAGTAGGAGCAGGTCTCTCTGTACCGGCCTCTTGATGATCCTCGACATCTGGCATGCCCTGATCTTCATCCGGATCCACACCAAGATCATCTGGTGGTGCCGGCATGTCCTCGCCATAAAAAGACCCAATGTATGAAAAATATATACAAGTACACAAAAATAATTAGACAATTTCATTAAATAATTTAATAAAAACAAGTTAAAGAATATGTTAGAATAAATTTAAATAAAACAATAATATTACCTCTATCATTTGGCGGCTCATCAGCTGTGAAGAGGATGTTGGGACAAACTCATGAATCCAATCCAACATAAGGATAAGGGACCATAATGAAGGGATGTAGCTCGTCAACACTGGCTAGAAACTCCAGTGCATCATGTGATATTCTTGTTGGAAACACAGTCTCGCCCCTCTCGGGCATCATCTACCCCCACATGTGCATTCATGCCTCGAACATTGGCCTATGAGGTTTCCGTAAAAAAGTAGGTCTCATCTCTGGAAACCTCTCAAAAAATAAACAAAAAATATCTGAAGAAAAAGGGAGGTTAACCCTCCCTTGTGCATGAGCACAACATCTATCTAACGCTATACAGAACTCCCGCAAAAAATGGCAGACCACTTAACAAGTCGTGGCTCTTGTACTAAAGAATAAACATAATATAGAAGTAAGAAACTAATGCATTGACCGTCACTGGTGTTGTGTGAAATGGTAGAAATGATAAGTGAGAGGCATTGCACCACCTCACTACCAAATTCACCAATACGTAACTAACCTCTAGTGACCTAAAAATCTGAAGGAGATAGTACATCTGATCCAATGTATCTCTGGGAGTACACTAACTAACTCCTTGCTACACAGCTAGCTGTAACCTCTCAGAACAAGGGAAAATCCACCTCTCTCCTTGATAGCCCCATAATGAAATATATATCCTCCTCAGTGGGCATGTACCACTGGTTAGGACCAACATGGAGAGCTTGTCAGTGAGCAATCCACCTGCGGATAAGATGTCTAAAAAATACACCATAGCCCTTTAGGGAAGTAGCCTCCTCATAGAACTTGAGGATGCCGACCTTCCTTAAGAGCCCGTGGGTAGCTGCTATAATAGGGTGAGGGTACGCATCTTTCTCCCTCTCTCGTGCCTCCCACAGGTGAACCATGCCATACTGCTCCGCCTATTGTTGATGTTGTTCCCCCTCTTCTCTCTGAATGATTAACATATTAAATTTTTTTTTTTTATTAAATGAGACATGTATTTAGAAATATACATATATAATTTTTTTTGAAAAAAAAAACATAACAGTCGGTGCGCCACAAAAAGAAGTCATGCACCAGTTTCGGTGCATCTTTTGTTTGTCGCGCACTGGCGGCGGTGCCCTAGATGACATTCAACGCACCTTAGATGGTGCACCTGAAAATTTTCAGAACACTGTTGACTATGTACGGTGTCAGGAGTGCAGTGCGCTGAATAAACTCTATGCTCTGACGCATATAGTTGTGTCAGCGCACTGACCTCCTCACTAATTAGATAGTCAATGGTACGGTCTTTTACGAAGCCACATCGTTGACCCTGTCGGAATGCTGAATGCGATGCGCTGAAAAACACTGGGGCAGATATTTCTGTCAATGCATGGCGTTGCCACTATTCCACATGGTCAACGGTGCGTCCAGCTAAATGATTGCACCGCACCTTTTTTTAAATTTTAAAATAACGCGGTGCACCTTCCAATATCGCCCCAGAAACAGTGTGGATACCGTTAGCACCAGTTGCGGTGCAGCCTGTAAATTTTACAGGCAGCACCGCTTACTGGTGCGAGCCGAATGGCTTGAGCGCATCGCGCAACAATTTTTTTTTCTTTTAAATGGTTAATTTTAAGGTTATTTGAAATTATAATCCGCTAAAAAGCTTAATTATGGAAAAACAAGAAAAATACCTGTACATTTGGCCGTCGAGGAGGCATATTGGCTGTAGAATTTGCAAAATAAAATTTGACCATCGTTTTGAAAAATGCAAGCTGGAGATTGGTGGGAAATTCACAACAGCAGTGCGTACAATGGGTGCAATGGGAGCACCGATGTCAGGGCAACTCAGACAAGGATAAATTTTACTGGTGCTTGAGAGCTCTAGAGCACTGGGAAAAGTGAAAAATGTGGTTTTTTTGCCTTTTTTTTTTTTTTTAACCCTGTTCCTGTGTGCGGGGTTTTATAGGTGCACTGGTGCGGTTTCTTAATACCACACCAGACAGTTTTGGTTTTGGCACAGTTTTTTATGACACACCAGTGAAGAAGAGTTGTAAAGCACCAGTGCTCTAGAGTAATACAACGCACCAAGCGGGTGTGTATGGAGATCACGGTGTCCGGTGTGCCAATGTTTTGTGCGCACCAGTGCTTTCTCTTGTTGATCGCACCGGTGTGGTTTTGGATGATAAGCACACCGAGTGGAAAACACATGCATAACCCTCCACCCATCAACCTCCTCTAGTAACCTCAACTAGAAATGGATGTCTGGGCTATTTTTATAAGGACTTCCTCAAAAACATCCGCTAGAGGTCTTTTCCTTGTAGTGATATAACGAAACCAAAGTAGCTTGTGTCTAGATTGTTGTAACTCATTTTGTTTCTCAAAAAAATAAAAATTTCAAAGAATACACCAACGCGTTTGGACATGACTTTTTATGAATCCATTTATTGTTAAAGAACAAATGTGTATTAAAAATTCCAAAAAATAAGTAATAGAAAACTAATAAAATTTTTGACAACTTTTATTTTTATCATACAATGAAATTCTAAATAGAAAAATTGTTTTGGCTTGCAGAAAGTTGAAGAACATAAAAAAATGATATTTTTTTCTCTAAAAATGAAAAAAAGTGTAACCCAACTTCAAATTTTCACTCTAATGTTCTATTCCAGAGAACGATTTCTCTCCCCTCCAATATATGAAGTGTCTCTAGAAGAAATTCCCTTTCTCTTTCCACATGTATCACAGTCCAATCAATCACATGAGTAGGGTCATGTACATACTTTTTCAATAAGGAAACATGAAAAGCATTATGAACCTTAATATGAATAGGTACAACCAATATGTAAGATACTGGACCCACTCTCTCCAAAAATTCAAATGGTCCACAGTAGCATGGTGCTAAACTAGCTCAACTACCAGCATATAAAGTAATTTTGCGAGGCTTAATCCGAAAAAAAACATGGTCTCCCACTTTGAATTATCTGTGAATTCTTTTCTTGTCTACATAACTCTTTTGACGATCTTGAGATACTTTAATATTTTGTTGAATTCTCTTCACAGTTTGTTCCATTTCACGTATTGCGTCTGGTCCAAGGATTAACTTGTCCTCTGGTTGACTCTAGCTGAGTAGAGTGTGGCATTTTCTTCCATACAAAGCTTCAAAAGGACTGATCTTAATAGAAGCTTGATAACTATTATTATAATCAAACTTTGCCAAATGCAGAAAATGTTCCCACTTTATGGGTCTTTCCATCACATACATGCGTAGCATGTCTTCCAAAATAATATTGATTCTTTCTGTTTGTCCATCTTTTTTAGGATGGTAAGCAGTACTAAATTTCAACTTGGTACCCATTCCTCCAAACCAAATTTTCCAAAATATTGATGTGAATTTGGCATCTCTATCAGAAATAATCATTTTTGGAGTTCCATGTAGTTTAACAATTTCTCTCATGAACACATTTCCACTTAAGCGGTTCCAAAAGTAGATTGTACTAGTAAAAAGTTTGTTGCTTTGGTTAGAGTGTCTACTACCACCATTATAGAGTCATGTTGATACTTAGTTCGTCGAAATATGGTAATTAAGTTTATTGAAACCACTTCCCGCTTCCATTCTAGAATAGGGAGTGGATTCGGTAGTCTTGTAGGATGTTGATGTTCTACTTCTACCTGTTGACATTCGAAACACCTTGCCAAATAATCAGCTGCATCTTTCTTCATGCCTGGACAAAACTGGTTCTTTCTCAATGTTGAAATCAGGTTTCGATAACCAAGATGACTTGCATAAGGTCTCTTATGGTATTTATCTAATATTTCATGTCTTAAAGATGTTACATTAGGAATATATAGTATCTGTTTATAATAAATCAGTCCTTGTTGGTTTAGGGTATATCCTACAATTTCAATTTGCTATAATTTCTCTTGCAATTTTACATATTGTTGATCTTGCAACAACACTCCATGAATCTTTTCTTCTACCTAAAACTTCACACTACTCCCTGAATATGTCAATATTTCATGGGGATTCCTACTCAAAGCATCAAAATTTTGTTTTCCTTTCCTTTAATGTGTTTGGTTTCCATATCAAACGCACTAAGGAAAGCTAACCACTGGGATTGTCTGGAATTTAGATCTGGTTGGGTAAAGAAGTATTCCAAACTGATGTGATCTGTCATTAATATAAATTTCTTTCCCAAAATATAATGTCTCCACATCCTTAATGCATGTATAACACCAACTAGTTCTAAGTCATTTACTGCATAATTATGCTCATGCTTCTTTAGTTTTCATGTTTCATAATCTATTATTGAATTCTCTTGTAGTAATACTCCTCCTAGCCCTTCTATATAATCATATGTACATACTACAAATTCCTTGTTTGGATTAGTAATTTTCAGTATAGGTGTAGTAGTTAATTTCAGTTTTAATTCCTTAAAACTACTTTGACACTTTGTTGTCCATTAAAAATTTACTCCCTTTTTCTGTAATGAAGTGATAGGATAGGCTAATGCAGAAAAGCCTTCCACAAATCTACGGTAGTATCTCACAATACCCATGAATGATCGTATTGCTCGTACATCTGTGGGTACAGGCCATTCATGATTGCTTTTACCTTTTCTAGATCTACCACTAATCCATCCTTAGAAATCACATGACCTAGATATTGAATTTTGTTTTTGTAAAACCCACATTTGTTGAGTTTTTCATACGACTGATGTTCTCTAAGGGTTTGCAGTACTTATTCTTAGATGTTCTTGGTGTTCTTCATTTTTGGAGTCTACCAAAATGTCATCTATGAACACTATTACAAAGTTTTCTAGATATTTATGCAGAACACTATTCATTAAGCACATGAATGTAGCAGGGGAATTTGTAAGTCCAACATGTAAGACTACAATTCATAGTGTCCAAATCTAGTTTTGAATGTTTTTTTTTGGATGTCTTCATCCTTAATTCGGAGTTGGTGATATCCAGTTCTCAAATAATTTTTTGAGAATATGGTGGATCCTCTTACTTGATTAAATAGATTGTCTATCCTTCAAAGATGATATTGGTTCTTGATAGTTAACTTATTCAGCTGTTTGTAATATATACACATCCTGAATGTGCCATATTTCTTTTTAACAAACAAAACTGGTGCTCCCAAAGGAGACACACTTGGTCTTATGCACCCTCTATCTAACAATTCTTTCAATTGAAGTTTCAGTTCTAGTAGTTTAGGAATACTCATTCTAAAGGGTGCCCTAGAAACTGGTGTAGCTCCTAGTACTAGTTCAATTGAAAAATCAATGTCCCTTTTAGGGGGAAGATCAAGGATTTCTTCTAGGAATACATCCACGAATTCTCTGATTACTGCCAATTTTTCTAAAATCTATTTTTCTATTTGATGTACGAATTCTTTCACTTGTACATCATACACTTGACAACCTTTTCTTGTTGTTCTTTTTAATTGTAATGCAGAAATTTGTCTGACAGATATTTGTTTTGGTTTTCCTTTGGCTATTATAGATTTTTGTACATCATTTGTAGAATGTATTGTTTTATCTAAGAAATTTACTGTTGCTTTCTATTTTTCCAGCCAATCCATTTCTACTAAAAAATCATAGGATCCTAGAGGAAGAATGTTTACATGGAGTTTAGTTTGATATCCATTTAAATTTACAACATTTTTGGGAAGTTTATGTGTCCCATTCCTCTTTGTTCCTGTAGCTAGTTGCACTAACCACGCTTGCTACTTTTTTTTATTTTTTGTTTAGCTTACAATTTTCCACTATTTGAGGACTGATATAACTTAAATTTTCTCTTGCATCTAATAAAAAAGAAACAGGCTGGTCAGAAATCATACCTTAAATTTCTATCATTGTTGATTGGTGTTCAGCTTGTCGATCTTCTAATGCAACACTGATCCTAGGAATGTTGCGAGACATGTCATTTACTATAGTTCTTCTCGTACTATTTGAATATTATGGATTGTTCATGTATCGCGTGGGAAATCCCACAACATGTGAGGCTCTCCACAACCGCAGCACTTTAATGGTTCTTTCACTTTTACCATCCCTTCTCTTTTGATGTTTATTTCCATTTCTTTGGAACCAGTGTGGGTTGTGCTATCTAGTTTTCCCCACTCTTGTTAAAACTCTTTCACTGGTGGTTTTTCCCAAAGTTTTTCAGATAGGCTGGTTTTGATCGTTTTATGCTTAACTCTCATTTTCCTTTTTCTTTATTCTACTAGTTTTTCAGCTGATCATTCTTGCCTTTAAACTGTTGGTAGCATAATATTTATTTTCAAACAACTTCATCCATTGTTTTTGGATTATCAAATTCAATTCTTTCATTGTAGATGGCAGGTAGGAAATTTCAAAATCGATGTACTTTAGAATTTTCTTCCCTGATGTAAGGCACATATCGGAGTAAATTTGTAAATTTTGTAACAAATTCATCAATAGTCAGTTGTCCTAATCTCGGCTGATGAAATTCCTTCTCTTTATCATCATAATACCTCTCATTCAGGTATCTAGATTTTAACTTTTCTTGAAATTATTCCCAGGTAACAGTTTTTTCAACTAGCACATGTACAATTTTTGTGACTTCCCACCAAAGCGTGGCTTTACCCTGCAGTTGGTGAATTTCCAATATGGCTTTAAAATTACTTTTGTATTCATATACGTTGAAGAATTTGACCATGTTCAGGAGCCAAGCTTCCGCATCCTCCTCTTTTTCCCCATCAAAGGTTGGAGGTTTAATTTTGCGAAATTCTTCTTGCAACTCCTTTTTCTTTCTGGATTTAGATCCAGATTTTTCCCCACTCTCAGACCCATCTGAGTTGGGTTCAATTTATTTTCTCTTTTTCTCTTGGTCTTCAATTTCATGACTACACCGGGAGGTTAATTCCCTTATAAACCTCTCTGGCTCAGTACTGGCCTGCAAAAAACATTCATTTCTAGTCCTTAGCTGAATCATTTCGTGTTGCATATTCCTTATCATGTCCAGCATTTGAGCATTTTGATCTGGTGGGTCTCCCTCACCCCCTAGTTCCACACACAACTCTTCTTCGTTATTCATCATAGCAGTTGTATTGATTATGCACTTCAATCACTATACACAGAATTAAATTAGTATTGAAATAAACTTTTTTTTACTTTTCTATCAAAGTAGATTTATTTTATTTTAATTTTTAATTTTTTTAATTAATTAATTATTTATTTATCTATTTATTTATTTTATTATATTATTATTGTTATTATTAATTTTTTTTTGTTTTTCTATGTTGGGACACATAGGCCCAGTGTTTTCCACATGGGCTCTAATACCATTTGTAACAGATCCAATTAACCCAAATTTGTTTTTCTAATTATAGTTATTCTGGTGACGTTTTCCACCATGTTCATCATGACAAATTTTACATTAACAGTGTAAGTGTAAGTTGTCTTCATTTTACTTCAAGTTTTGTATTAAAATCTCTTATTTGTGTTCCACATGCATTTACCCCTTAATAGATACAGATATTGATCTATTAAGAGATACACATATTGATCTATTAACAGATCTTGTTAGTTTGACTAATATACATAATACCTTATGTATTTAATTTTTAATCCTAACTCCTATGGCTTTTCATTATAACTTAGAAGATAAAATTTCCTAGGTGAAACCTTAGGATGATTTATCATTTACTACATCTAAGTTATAATTATAATTCTTATCCCACTTACATTCTAATTTTATTAAAGTTATAATTTATCATCTATAACTTCATAACATATCTTAGGACATGATTATTTGAGATATAGATACTAAACCCTACCATATCTATATTCACCCAGCTAAATATTATACCCCTATACATTAATATAATTGACATTAATAGAATTGAAATGTTATAACACCCATATATGCATTACCTTTTTATCCTAGGTTACCATATCAATTCACATATACTATATTCCATACTTGTGAAATGTTGTATTCAAATATATATATATATATATATATATATATATATATATATATATATATCACTACACCCAATACACATATCAACATATATATTAACATATTCGAACTGTGCATATTTATTAACAACATATTAACGTATTCGAATTGTATATGGTTGACAATGAACTATGGGCATTTCCATGTCCTACGTTTGCATTAACTTAGTTTATGAATCTTTCGAGTAAGTTTTGATTATCTATGTAAATTGAAATCAAACGATGGTATAGTAATCTGCAT
Source organism: Pinus albicaulis (assembly GCA_034641835.2). NCBI lineage: Eukaryota > Viridiplantae > Streptophyta > Pinopsida > Pinales > Pinaceae > Pinus > Pinus albicaulis. The sequence goes on from CM076584.1 coordinate 350,506,127, forward strand.
TTACAACTTATCTTTTCGAATTCCCAACTTGATTAATGCTTGTCCTTTCGACACCTAAATATCACATGGGTACATTTACAATTTGAGACACGTGTATGGTTGATTTGAGATTTTGGAAACTATTGATATTAATTCATATTCCCTCCATACTTGGATTGAATATGGCTAGGGTTCGGTCATCTCATTGTTTGTTCATTTCACCAGTTTTTCATTTAGACATAATTTTGTAGAGAGAACCTCTTCTCTCTAGTTTCTAGAATTTCTTGAAACTAATAATGGAGGACCTTACTATTGCTATTCATATTAATTTCTCCATTGATACTATGTGCCACTACCGATTCTACTTCTCGTAGCTTCTCAGGTAAATTGAATAGGCTTTTATTTTCGCTTTCACTACTTTGAGTTTCTATGTAAAACATATGTGGTTTTCAGCTGAAACGTTTCTAAACTCTTGTTGGTTTGATTGTATTATATTTATGGTGAGTTATTTGTCTCCTTCCTATCCTATTTACTAATTTACTCATCGTTTGTAGGTTTTTATACTTCTTTATATTTTTATCGATTTACAGTTAGCTTCTCCATAATTTCCTACGTCATAACAGAGGTACTACTATTCTTCCTTACACTCTTTCTCAAAGTTTGACTGTGTGCCTATTAATAAAGGGTTTGGCCCTATTTTGAGATTTACATTCTCGGTTAACTGAGTTATTATTTTTATTTAAACACATTGGTCCCGTGCATATAATTTTATTTCTGATTTTCCACTGTGAACTTGTTTACCAAAACATTTCGGTGCTTTTCCATTTCGTATTTGGAGAAAGGGATTTTCCCCAAATAACCCACTTCTTCCCATACGTATTTGTTTCTCTGTGTTAATGATTTCAATATCTTTATGTGCTTCACATTCAGAGATTTATCTTACTTGTATTTATTATTTGTCTCTACAGAACGTTGATTAATGGTTTTCGGAAGGTCTATACAACTTTACCATTCCCGAAAGTTGGAATACGAAATTTTCCCCTAATTTCAATTCCTTGTAATTCGATTTTCAGACTCACTGTGTAACGATTTTGTCCACTGAGTGTGTGTTTTCTTTGAATTATACATTTTCATTTTCGCAATAGATTTAGGAATATAGGCTATGGATTTTATGGCTATTCTATTATCACGTCACTGCCCCCAATGTATGGTACTTCTCTATTCCCAAATTTTCCATTTATCCCAATTATTGAAATTGTTGTATATATATATTCGAATTATATTTATGTTCACATGGAGGGTTTGGTGATATGATTCTTCCTCTACTGCACACCCCACCATATATTTCCTTAGTCTCTGTATTGGGAATATTTCTTTCCTTTCATATTTTGGCAATTAGAATCTAATTGTTCCAGAATTAATAGTTTATACCCAGAGATACAATTTGTGTCTTCTCTGCAATAAAATTCTTGCAGATTTTTAATTATCTCCCTTCCACATTCGTTTCCAAGTTAATTTTTTTTTAACAATGAAATTTGTGATTTCCTCAATTTCAATACGTGTTTATCTAGCTCTGTATAACTATCTAGAATATAAAATTTGTTTTTCATATATACATTCAATTGAGTATACTTGAAATTGAATTCTTATAAAATGATACAGTTTGTAAATTTAATTTAATTATGCTTAGAATCTTAGAACTAAATTTTAAATTTGTTTTATACTCTAGTCAGTTAGAGTTATTGAATTCCAAATTTTGAGTATAATTAATGTTTATAATCATTTTCTTCTGCATCTAATCCTGGAAACCCATTTTTCCATATTTGTATAGTTTCCTCAGCTATCTCAATTTATATTGTACGAGACTACAAATATTCTCTCAGGTAATTATTTTAATTTTCTCTGTTTTAGAATCAATGACAGTGCTCTAATTTATTCTGTCCCTTTTGTATTCCTGTACTTACAATTGTATTTATATTATGTACAGGAGAATTTTCCACTTAGATGACCTTTATACATGTATCATTTTTATTTTTATTACTTGTACCAACTCTCTATCTTTTTCATATTTATTTTGATCAATAGTTAATATTATTTTGACACTGCTATATATACTTCATTGCAGGTATGTTATATTCCATTCCATTACAATTCTTTATGATCCAATGTTAGAAAATCTGATGACACATTTCACCTTCTTCTAGGTCAGTCATCCCAACATTGAAGGTTCCACAACCTCTCTATCCCATTTACGAATGTCAACGCCATACTTTGTAATTGAATTTGCATGGATGAATGAATTCAATTTGAAATTAAACTATTGTAATTATTATCTTTGACTAGTTTGTAAGGTGTTGGTATCCTCATCTCCATAAGAGGATTTTTCTTAACAAGGACTAGTACATGTAATTCTAAATTTTAATATATTTTTTTCTTTACATGTTTATTCCTGTATTATGAAATCTTACTATAAATAGAAGATGTTTTCAAATTGATAGTAGTTTATTCTTCTATTTGTTTATTTACATATGAATTTTTTATACATCATTCAAATATATGCTTATGTTTATGATAGTTATCTAAACTATATTTCATTTAGACTTTCCAATATTTTCAATAATTGACTGTTATTGTTATGGCTAAATTATATTGGATTCTTGGTACCTATACTGTAATTGTTCAGATGGACCTAACAACATATTTAGACCCTTACCCAGGGTTTAGATATTATGTATGTTGGTCTCTAATATTCAATTTAGTCTATGTAACCATACAAAAAGATTAAATTTCCCTGTCTATTGTTAATATCTATTAAATACGTATGACATTTATTTATTTCTGAACTCAGCATAGACTATTACACATAATTTATAAATTTAATGTACTAAAAATTTCAGCCACAATTTATAAAAATATAACCATTTAGAAACTACACCGGAATTATATAAAGTATAACAGCAATATAAGGAATAAAACTTCATAGAATGTGCATACCAATCTGGTAAAGACTATTTGCCTCCCAACCTTGAGCCTAATCCACAGCTCCCCTCAAGCAGAGACCAATTCCTCCATAGTGTAGACAACCCCTTGTCTAACTAGGAATAGCTTATTTAAGCTTGGTTTCCCTTTGCTTGTTTCCATAACTGCATCCATTTAATTTGGGATGTTGTTTCCCTTAGACCAGGCTTTACTTTTGTTTTTTCCACAAAAGCTTCTTTAAAACTATCTTTTCCTCTTTCTAGTTTTATTCTCACCTCTTCTCAGTATCTTTCAACTTTACTGAGGCATTAATTAGACTTTTCTATCCCATCTAATATTTTTATTTTTATTTTTTTTTCTCCAATGAATTTTTTGGAGAATTTTGGGAAATTCTTAGGATTCTCTTCCATCCTCATGGATTTGAGATCATAGTCTCCAATTTACTCTAGTCTTTGCACAATAATAAAATTTCACATTTATTTATTTCAAAAATATTATGTCCACATACAGTTTTCCCTTAGGCCCACTTTCCCTTTAGGATTATTTACTCTCTATTTATAAAAGTAGAAAAATAGGGATATTACACTCTCCTTTGAAATCATTCTTAAAGAATTTGAATCATGATGTGGATAAAATACAATAAAACTTATGTTGCATTTATGAACAATCCTGAGCACTCACTAGTGATAGTGTGGATTAATTTCCAACATTTTCATGCATACTCTTATAATATTTCTTAGTGGGTCATTTAAATAAAAATAATTAAAGGTATTTTTGTAGCAGCTACAACACCCTCCAAAATTTGGTCCCATTTTAAAATTTCAAAGCCCCAGTCTCTCGGTAAGGAGAAATGGGATACGGCCTAAGCCTAGAGTCTCAAGAGAAGTTCTTCCCATGAACTATATATTCAAAGTCTAATCCAAGGTTTTGGTCTCTTAGCAGCCATTCACATAGTCACGCAGTCGCAAAACACACAAAACCAAGAACTTTGTGACTATGCGACCGTGTGACCCATTAACCCAACGACCCATAAATCGTGAAGTCGCAAGGTCACATGTTGGTCTAAAACTTAAGATTCACGACTTCGCGACCATGCGACCGTGTGACCTCGAGGTTGCAAAGTCCCAAGGTCGTACATCCCTTAACCATCTATGATTTGTGATCTTGCGACCTGCATTAAATGACCACACGTGCGACCCCTTTATAAATAAAAGGGTCGCGTAGGTTGCATTCGACCTGCGCGACGGAACGCGTAACACCTCTGAAAAGCTAGCTAGAGCGCGTTTTTCCTGGGTAAGTTTCCTAATCCTCTTGTTGTTTCCTTTTTAGTTAATTCTTTCCAATCCTGCCCTTGCCCCTTGCCTATTTATCCCTTCCTTGGCCTCATTAAAGCTCCCTGACTGCCCTGGTCAGTCTACTCATTGCTCTCATGGTATATAACTCTCTATCTCCTTCTCTCAAGCCTCTTTCTTCCCCAGTCTGTCTCAAGCTCCCTTCCTAGCAACTTGGGGAAACCTTCAGAGCTAAATTTTTCCATCCAACTTGATGTTTTTTTTTCTTTCTTCACCATTTGTCGCCACAGAATCTCTCAAAAGAGCCCTAGCATGACCTTGCAACCCCGCGAATCCGCTACCAAGGGACCTCGTGACCCCACGACTTGGTCGCTAAGTCGCATGGTCACCAACTCACTCAAAACCAATCATCATCCACCCTCGCGACCTAGCGACCCAACGACCTCACGACCTAGTCATAGGTTGCCAAGTCGCTAAGTCACGGTTCCCCTAATTTTGAATCAAGCGTGACCTTGTAACCTTGCAACCCAGTCGCAAGTCACCAAGATGCATTGTCGTTATTCCCGGAGAGTTCACACTAGTGTGACCTAGTGACCTAGCGACCTAGTCGCAAGGTCACCAAGTCGCAGGTCTATCCATTTCTTTAAATAATAGTTGGCAGAGGTCATAGTGACCTTACCAGACGAATAATTTCAAGATTCACCGGTATTAACATATTTATAACTATGCCATCTGTCTTATCATGGGATTGTTTCATGAATATGCCAGGGAACGTCAAAGTCGAGCTCGAGTGTGTGTCCATCTCTTTGGCCTCAAGCGATATGGGGCCCCTGGTAGTCCGAAAGAGAAATAAGAGTCCGAAAATAGAAATATTAGAAGAATAAATGCCCCCTTCCCCTCCCCGTATCTATGGAGACACCGGCTATGTGCTTGGAAAAGGGGGCAAGAGGATTTGGTACCAAGTGTATCAAGAGTTCACAAAGCCTGATTTTCCAGAAGATCAGCCACACCGATAGGTGTATATTTAGGTCAAGAGGTCTAAGATCCATTATGAAGGCACCCATCGACCCATATTTCCATGTGCAGATATTATTGAGTGGATCCTGCAAAAGGTCGACTCTATAAAGTGGTTCATTCGAGGTCACTCGGGGAAAATGTTTGCTAACCTAAAGGGGCAGGATGTGAAAGTCTACTATCCACTCCCCGCCTGAGAGAAAAATTTCAACATTGATTGGGTAGCCACTCATGCAGTTCTCGTACCAGAGACCTTGAAGGGATGGTGGGAGGACCTCAAAAATTTCAGGGATAAAAAGGATCAGTAATATAAAATAGAGGGCCTCCGGAAATTTTACAAGTTTTCGGCAACAATGATGTGCAGGATGTACGGCCGCCCAGATGCCCCTACTTTCAATGGTACTTGGGTCTCTCTCATGTATGCTGTCACTACATATGGCACCAGCTTCAATTGGGCCAACCTAATAATAGCAGCCCTTAGGTCGAACATATCAGCAGCACAAGTACTTGAACAAGGCTACTGATCCGAATTTTTTATGGCTTCCTACCTTTTGGAAGTTGTATGTGCAAAATGTCAGTTTGAAGGATGGGCGCATAACTAGGATGTGGAGCATGGCAGACCAATCCATAAATTTTTGAAAATGTTCTGGGCTTCGATGTACAAACAAGATATAGAGTAAATTTCACACAATCTCATTCCTGCGCTCTACATAAAGTTGTTTGGAAAAGATGCCCCGTGCATGTCCAGGCGAGCTACGGAGACAATAACCCAAGTGGCCAACTGGTTTCCCATCATAGATATTACTTTCATCAGGGTATTTGGCTCATTCAAGGCACCCCACGCACTACCTCAGTTCGTCACCGACAAAATACTCTTGCAAGAAGTGTGCTAACAGATGACGAGCAGATTTTCCAAGGTCCTCACCAAAGGCAAGAAAAAACCATGGCCTACTCTCCCGGTTACCACTAGTGCTTATACGGTTAAGGATTTTAGAGAAGTAGAAGCAGAGGCTAAGGAAACCAAGGGATTTAATTTTCTGCCCTTAGCACACAGATCATATGATCCTGAAAGAATCATCCCCGCACATTGAAAACAGGCCAAATTCAAATGGACTTACCAACACACAGTATTCCTTGTCGAAGAACAAGTGAAGAACTGGTACAACAAAGAGAGGGAGGCTACACTAGAAGAATAAATTGATGAAGGGGAATAGGATGGTCAAAATGTGGAATAAAGGATCAACACGTTAGTAGGAGCCTCATCTTCCAAATCCAAGAGACCAAGGACTGATACAGGCAGTAGTCTCTCTAAACAAAAATAGGAAAAAGGAGACATAGAAGTCAAGGCACAACAAGAAACCGAGAAGAAGGCAAAAGAAGAGGAACTCAAAAGGACCTAAGATTCCCTAGCAAGACAGTAAGAGGAGGACAAGTGAAAGAAACAACTAAGGGAAGAATATAAGAAGGAGAAGGCAGAAGAAGCCCGCAGGAAAAAGGAGGTAGAGGAACATAAGAGGAAAGAAGAGGAAGAAAGGAAGGAGGCTAGGCACAAGTTAAAAGAAGAAAAAGATAAAGCATAAGCTGAGGAGAGGAGGAAGGAAGAAGAAATCTAGAAATCGCGGGAAGATTCTTCCAAAGAAGCAGGGGGTAGCAAGACACCACCTCCAAAAATAGGGAAACAAACAGAGCTGCCACACGTTGGGATACCTCAGACAACCCCTATGATGAGTGTGCACTTTACTCTCTCAGAACTTGGCACCTTGGAGGAACAATAATATGAGTTCCTGGATCTGACAAGGCTGACCTATCATCAGCTTATGCACACGATCAGGCAAGAGAAAATAAAATGCCTCGCGCACAACCCTGCGACACATCTCGCAGTTACAACAGAAAAGGACATAGTATTGGACACTAGGACTAATCCTATTATGATCGCATCTGCAGGTATGACCTTTGCGGCAGCTACAGAAGAAAATGTTAGCAAGATGAGCAGAGAGATTCTATATTTGCAAAATAGGTTGCAAGTTTCTGAACAGAAGGCAGCTGAGTTTGAACAGGATAAGAAGGTGCTGGAAGAATAAATCCAAAGGCTACATTACACAACCACCCAGGCCAAAAAATTTCCACTCACTGTTCAGAGAGAGCTGGTCACTTTGGAAACCACCATGAATCAAGTGTACGAGGAGATGTTTGTGATAAAAAAGACAGTCACACCATTATTGAAAGTGCAAGAAGAAACCAAAAGGAGAACTGCATAGCTAAAGGAGGCCTCCAATGCTCTGGAAAACATGCTAGAATGGTCAAACATGTACCTACAGGTGCCTGACACTCTGCCCAGGAAAGATTTTATTTGCACCCAGAATGACAAAGTTTAGATCCGAATGAAGATGCAATCCAAGGATAAACTAGTCAAGGATGTAGAGAAAGTGATGTCCACATATGAACACTTGATCAGTGGCATCGATTCAATGGATGAAATACACCACATTCCTTCTCTAGGATCCTTGGACACTAAAAATACAAGGGAAGAGGTTTCCCAAGACATTCAAACATTCCTACAACTCATGAGAGAAGCAGGTGCTTCCTAGGATCTACCAGCCTCTGTAATGTTCTGAAATGGAAATCAGTAGCTTTTACACCACTGAAGAACTCCTTTGTCATAAATATGAACAAGGTTATGTCAGAGATGGTCTGAGAGGGAATTTACCGGATATTTCACCTCTAAAGAGAGGATGAGAACTGGAGGCTATGTGGTCCTTTCTCAGGCTCTGCCTATAGCTATGTAAATACTTCTTCCTCGGAAGATCTTGCTCAAAAGGGATGAGCTACAACAACATCTGAAATTAAATAATGAACATCAGCAACAATGAAATAATGCTCATAAAATTTGAGAAGAGTGTAAATCTGATTTATAATCTGCAGCAGCAAAAGATATACAAACTCCTTGAGGAAAATACTTCTCAAGGTGAGCTCAAATCAGCCTCAAAGGAAAATGTACATGCAATGGAGAAAACAAGCTGCTACATAACCCAACGACTCTATAATTGCGCAGTCTATAAGGGAAAATGACTGCAAATATATGTAAACACAAGGATATAACAATATCAACTCAAATATAGAAGCGAGAGTGAGATCTTAACCCCATAAAATACTTAACATCAATCCTTTAAGAGGATTGGCTGAAATCTATACAAGAATGCTAAATATAAAAAATGTTGGAGTTGCAGTTGAGCTGCTGCAACTCAAATACAATACAACATAGGAGAAGGATGTAGATGCTGTAACAATGTAAAAACCTCCAATGATCTTCTAAGTGAAAGGTTGCCCCTTTCACTAAAGATTGCAATCTTTAGTGCACAATGAAAACCCCTTGTGCATGCCTCCTCTGAAGATAACACTGTAAGGGAAAGAGACTGTGCTGGGCATGAGAAGAAACATATGGCCTAATGGTAAAATCTGTAATAGAGCTCCAGAAATCTCCTTTGCTGAACTCCTAGAGAAAGATATGGCTCCTTCTCTACAAAACAAGCTCCGGAAATGAGTGATGATGGTCCCTCACTGCAACAGCATCAACTCCAGCATTTCTGCCCAACAGAATAACGCAGTAGCTAAAGATGAATGCTTTGGCCTCAAGCCAAGATGTGAGGAAGATGAAGAACAACTCCTCGAAGGCCTCCCAAGGAAGAGAAGGGAACTCCTAAATAGGAATCCCTCTTGTGCTGAGCAGCACAAGCTATCTCAGTTGAACAACTGAAGAGATTTCCAAAATCGAATTCTCAAACATAATGAACAATGGCTCTCCTTCACCTTTTTATGCAAGGAATGCTTCCTTGTCATGGACCCCACTCACATTAGGGTTTCTCTCATTTCAAGTTTCCCTCCATCCAACTATGCAATCTTCTTGTGCAAGCTTCCCTTCTTGGGTACGTTGTTGACTTGGGTCAACCATGGTCTAGCTCACTTGATTTTGGCCCTTTTTACACTTGGGGCTGCTAACTTAAGCCACTTAAGTGACTTTTTTCACCTTAGGAGTGTTTATTAGGTTGCTACATGGGCTACCTCACCCATTTTATTCACTTTATTAAAAATAAAACAAATCTAATGTTCCAATTAGCTTATTGAAAAATTTGGAACATTACAGCCTCACAGGAAAATCCTATTCAGTTCATCATTACACTAGTTCGAATCTACCAAGATGGCTTCTCTATCCAATCATATCATAGTGAAGAGAAGCACCTTGGTCCCGGATGCTCTTGAATGCTTTCATATATTAAGGGAATATACTCCCAGGTCACCCTACTCACTGCAGACTATCAAGCGTGGAAAAATTACCTCAATGATCAGTAGCAGATAGATGTACCAGACCTCTCAATGGCACGACTACTTCCTTGACCAAGGAAATGGAACAGGTCGCATCATGAAACATTTCACAGGTTGCATCCAAAGCTGGGTCGCAAGTCGGAAACGCTTCCTAGGTCGCTAAGCATGCCAACAGTCGGGAAGGTGAAGGGTCAAGGACACCTAAGGGTCAATTTTTCTCTATAAGTACTCACTCCAGGGAATTGTAAAGGATATTTTTTTTGGACTCCAAGAGGAGCAGAGAGAATTATATAGCATTGAATGCCTATTTTTGTGAATGACTACAAATAGTCGTTCTGATTCGACTACTAGATCTGATAAGGACTCATGTGTGATTAACATTATGAATATTTTGTCTCATGTATTGGCTATATTTTTATGATTGATTGATCTACATTTTTCTGCTCGTGTCATTTATACATTTAATCTCACTTGATGTGCTAATGTTATGGGAATATTTAATTGAGAGATGTTGGAAACTTTGCTAGTAACATTATCCTACCTTTCGGAAAACTCTTAAGGAATTGAAGGGTGTTTTGACCATAGAGAACTATTTCTTTGTGGTTGAAACAACTTTGACAAGCATGAACCTAATGATGTGCTGCTAAAATCATTTCCTCTAGATGCATGCTTTAACTCACTTTTTGATTTGTAATGTTTTATTTTTCTTAAGACTCATCAACCATTTTTCTTGTATTTTTTCAAGTAAACGTGTATTCACAGGTCTGCCTGGCTCATTCTTCTTCCGAGAAAAGGAATCTTCAGCGGTATCCGGACCCACATCCCTGACAGGATCCCTATAAAAAATGATTTAGAGTCTAATTGGGACTTTATACCGAGGAGGTCCCCTACTGTTGGCCAGACATTTCTTCCCGTCAACAGATTTGGCACTAGAAGGAGGGCCTGAATGGCAGGCTCCCAGCACACAAGTAACATCTCATTGTAAAACCCACAGGGGGAGATCATGTATGAAAATACTGGTCCTCCACCACCTAAAAATTCCCTAGAGGATGAACCCCCCTATTATGAGGCCACCTTAGACTAATTGAGCGCCCTGCACCCAATAGCCCATGATCACATCAGAGGTCTACAAAACATCTCGGCCACCAGTTCCTTGCCCAATCCTTGAACTACTAGAGCGCATCAAAATCGCTAGGGAGCCCTGGTCAATTCCATACCTTAGTTGATAGGTCTTATGCTTGAAGATTATGTAGACGCAGTTAAGAGTAATTCAGGAGAGCCCCCTGACAGTCCCCAAGGGATTGAAGGAGGTGGCCCTAAAATTACTAAACCCCAACCTAACGCCATCTCGCAACCCTACCGGCCATTGAATGATAACACTCAAGCAAATAACCCACCTAGAGGAGGAACCGGGAGGGGCTGAGGAAATAGAGGCTTGTTGGATAGAGGCCATAGACAAGGTCGAAATACTAGCCACCACCACCACAACCGAAACCAAAACAGATTCCCTTTCCTTTATAAGTGGAGAAATATTAGGAATATGGGAAACCTTGGAGGAAATCAAGACATGCACTCTCGCCATGAGGACGAAGCCTCCGGATCTGGCATGGGAAGTGAATCCGGGAGTGAAATGGGATAAATCTACATACTGTGCCACCAGCAGGCTAGGGGTGTGTAGCAGCTGGCTTGGATGGCACAATATCTCGTAGGCCTCCACAGTCCCGACACCCTGAGAAGCACCTCCCTAAGTTCGACCCCGAAAAGGGTACGCTGGCTGAAGATCACATAAGTAACTTCTACTTGGCCTTACGAATTATGAGAGTGCAGTCTGATGATGTAGCATGCTGACTCTTTCCTCATACCTTAGAAAATAAGGCAGCTACATGGTACTATTCCCTCCCTGTTGCTTCCATATCTTCCTGGGAGAAATTTCACCCTACTTTCTTCCAAAAATTTTCGGAATACAATACTCCTTATATGCTCCTCAGAGAACTTAGTACTTTCAAATGTGAGAAGAAGGAGAAATTCAAAGACTTCAATCAATTCTTTGCTACTATACTGAAAAAATTCCCTCCGAACATGGCCCTGAATGATTCCATCACCATTGATTACTACACAAGGGCTCTCCCTTGGGATATCGCCGTGTTCGTAAAACGCGAAGCCAGAGATACCCTAGCATAAAACTACACCACCACCCTTGCTGTCGAAAAGGAAATGCTATCCATATGAGCCATTGATCATGATGGCCAAGATGACCCAAAGCCGGCCATGAAAATAACCCAGTCCTCAACTCATAATTCTAGAGACAAAGACAGAGACCCCTTCAACTTCGAGAGTATCACAAAGTCTCTCAAGTTGTTAACGAATGAAGTATCTGATCTGAAGAGAAAAAAAAATGACTCCACCTCAAGTGCCAAAATGAAAAAACCTTTCTTTAGGAAGAATAACCCCACTACCACTCGACCTTGGTCAAACCCAAATGCCAACCTCAACATTGAAGAAATCGGCAAGGATAATTTATGCTCCTTCCATCAAGCCTCCCACTTGGAGAAAACTTGTCCTCAATGGATCAACATCATGACCGCTATGGTAAATCAACTTTTAGAAGATCATACCACTGGGGATTTAGAAGAGGAGGCTATTTCAGATAATGAGGAAGCCTCTCCCCTGGATGAGGATATGGGATCCACTATCCTTGCCTTCGAGGTGCTCCGCCGGGAAAGACCCATGTTGGCGTCCTGTGATTTAGCAGATTGGCATACTAAATGACAAGGCAACACATAAACCAATCTTTAGAGCTCTAGGATCTAGCCCTCCTAGTCTCAGAGAGGGATCTCTCAATTGTTTCCAAAGATATGACTTTTTTGCTTGTTAAGGGTTGATTTTAAGCTAGTTATTAAGCATGAGTTTGTTTTGTTTGGTTGGTTGGACATGAATAATCTAGGAAACATATATAGAAAGTGGAAACATCAAAGCCATTGGGAAATGGAGTCAAGAAGAAGCTATAACAAGCTCAATCAATGGATATGGGATACCAAAGGGCAAATCTAACTTGGCCAGTGGACCTTGGGTTTGATGTATAAAATGGAATGGACATTAAGGATTTAGAAGGAGGAGCAGAACTAGGGGAGATTAAATATCCTTAATTATATATACTTCTCAACAAAGGGACTCAAAACATTATCAGAACATGAATAGGCATTCCATAGACAGGGCTAACCATAAATTCTAGGAACCACACTTCAGCAAATAATAATTCCAAGACAAACTATTCAAACAAAATCTAGGAATCGGGGAACGCCCTATTTCATCCAAAGATTTCACTTTCATGGATAACAAAACATTAAAGATTCACAAATAATTGCATCATAGAAGAGGGAACTCCTAAACATCTAAGGCTGCAATTATAAAGACCTTCAAAACAATCATTTCAGTAAGAAAAAAGGGTATGATCAAAACAAACCTCTTTGGCAGACTGTAAACAGTGGTACTTCAAAGGGAGACTTCAGAAACAATTTTCAAGTGGCAACAAGTAAGCATGGAAAACCATAAATCATCATTGGGACCAACTGTATGAACTATTTCAGAAATAAACAAGCATAAGAGTTTTAAACAAGTCAAACTACTCAGAAACCTTCAGCAGATGAAAACATAAAGACGGTGAAGAGAAAACAGGTCTAAGGTGCTTCTAGGAGACATTTCTTAGCCTAAACTTTTCACTCTACTGCAAGCAATAAAATGATGAAATAGAATGGGAAAACAGGAAATAACAATAACAGATCAAAATACACCAACAGCCATGTTCAGGGATCCAGTGATAGAGCCTTCTCATTAACAAAACATGTTAGAACATCATCAATCTTCCATAACTTCAATTTCTTCTTAAGATTCAGCCAGACTATGTACAATTGCAAATAGTTCGAATGCCAGCCACCTACAATGAGTTTCAAAGCAGTATTTATGCTGCAAATGAGGAGGTGAAGTGAAAGAGAAGGTTATTTGATCAATTAATACAAAGTAAATGCTTCTCGGCCTTTGGGAAGCCTTATGGAGAAGGTTTCTAATGTCTTAACTCTATTAATTGATTTTTGCATTAAGTTTCATCAAATTTAGTCACTTTTGTTGACTTTTGAGGCTTTTGGTAAGCTGGCAATTATTTCTGAACTGTCTTTGGAAAAATATCCCTGACTGTGCATTCAATTTGTATTCTTTTGAGGAAAATAAGCTGGCAGGTGGCATTTTTGGTCTTTAGAGGAGTAAATAACCTTGATGATATGGCAATTCAAGGCATTTTTTTGTTGAATTGTCTACTTTGTGGCTTTAAACATTGATTTAGGCCTTGATCTTTCTTTTGGGCCTTTATAATCATCTTTGGGCTTTAAACTATGGATTAATTTTAAATCTTCATACTTTGCTTTAATCCTTTAATCTTTAATCTCCACTGATACTCTTCATTTTTTGATGTACAGGTGGATTTGGTGCATTGGAGGGTTTACTGTGTAATCAATGTCCATGAAACACTGATTAAACCTTGAAATTCAACACTGTGGATCCCTTTTCTGCGTGATTCTGGCCTGAGGATCGTCATCCTTGGCCCTTTGTCACTTTATCATGACTGGGAATGACTTTACAGCTCATCCACCATGAAACCTGCAACATAAACAAACTATTAATCAAATCTTGCGTTCATATAGTTAAACTAATTTCAGAGGCTAGGCGGAGGACGAAAGGAGCAGTGAGGAGGAGAAATTTCATGCGGAGGAGGTTTTGCAAAAAAAACCTGTGAAAACAATGTTTAATTTGAATATTGGAGTGAAAATAGTGGATGGGCGGTTTTAGAAAACCACGAATGGTTTTTGCGCATGAAATGAGTGGTAAGCGGTTTAGCTGGGAATGAACGCGATATAGGTCTTTGATTGACATGTGTCTGGGTGAAAACTGCCTATTTCGCATAAAAAACGAGCAATTGGTTTTATTTTTGAAATGAACGCGAAATGTGTTTGGGACCATTAGATCTTTGAGCCAAAGATCAACGGTCATGGATGAGCACGAAAAATAGAAAGAAATAGAAAGATGTGTGGTGGAAACACGTGGTGGGGTTGGGGTGATGTCACCTTTTTTGTCACGTAGCAGGAAGGCCTTTAGGTTGGGAAAAATTTGGTTTTTAGTGTTAAAACGTAAAAACCCAGTTATGGAAAAATATAAAGGAAAAAACCTTTTTTTACAAGGGGCACGGGGGGTAGAAAAATAGGGAACAATAGTTAGGGACCAAAAGTTAGGGAACAACAACTTAGGGAACAACAGCTTAGGGAACAGCAGTTAAGGAACAACAACGAAGGAATAGCAGCGAAGGAACCATAGCTTAGGGAACAACAGTTAGGGAACAACAGCTTAGGGAACAACCACTTAGGGAACAACAGTTAAGGAACAAAAGTGAAGGAATAGCAACGAAGGAACAATAGCTTAGGGAACAACAGTTAAGTAACAATAACATAGTGAATAGCAGCGAAGATTGCTTTATTAGAAAGGAACAACATAAGGCTTCAAGAATGAGTGATTTTCTATGAAAATAATCTCTTGAAGGCTCAAGACCTAGTTTTAGCCATCATTTGCTGTGCCAAAATTTACTGATGGCTAATAGTGGCTCCACTTGGGCATGGAAGCTCCTTGGAGGTGTCAAGAATTTTTAGAATTTTATCTCTAAGATGTAGACTTGTGCCTTATCCATTGACAACCTGCTTCTTATTTGATCATGATGCTTTAAAATATGATCAGTACTTACGTCAAACATAATGATTTATTTCCCAAACAACTACCTACACAACCTACTTTTCCTAACATTTTTTCTTCATCAGGGGCATTTGGACTTACAAACCTTTGACATCAACATTTTGTTCTTTTGAGAACAAAAAAACTAATCTAAATATACCCTTATTTCTTCCATGAGTTCAGATTAAACTGTTGAACTCAAAATTCGCTACCTAATCTACTATCTGCCAGGATTAGACTGTCTCGCAGATTTTATTCTCTATTTTCTAAAACAGAAATTGAAAAGATAGTCAAACTAGGATTAGGCTGTCTAATTTGCTGAAGTGACTATGGCATAAAAAAAAGCTGCACATAGACTGAAATTTTGCATAAAATTAAAACAAAAATGTGAAGGCTTTAAGATGTGAAAATTAAAAACATCCTTCATTCTTTCTTCCAGCTCTGGTTTTGATCTTTTTAGAGCTATATTTTTCTTCTTTTGGTTCAGATTTTAAGTATGTTTGAACCAGTTCTTTTCCTTCTCTTTGGCTCAGATTTTGGTCTGATTCGAGCCATTTCTTTCTATCCTAATTTATTCTACTGATAAGCCAAATCTGAAAAAATCTTATCAATCTGTGCTTCTACTAACTTATCAACATAAATTTAAAGTATGTTCAACCATTATTAGGCTAGATGACTGAACAATATATCATTTTTTAATCAGCAGTGGCACTTAGATTTGCTCACTTTCAGAAAATTCTCTTTCTTTTTTGGTATGGGGCTGTACCTTTCTTATTTTATATATACCCTCTTTTCTCTTTTTCTATTGTTTTTGTATTTTTAAAATTTTTCTTTAAAATCAAAAGAAAAAAACTAACTAAATGCTCAAAGGGTGAGCTTTATTGCTTTCCTATCTAACCTATTCTAACTCAGAAATATTTACATGTTTAGAAAATGAACTCTCTTTTCCAATATAGCCAATCAAGTAAATGGTTCCATGATTGGTCTTTGCTCATCTCCTTGAGCATGTTAGACAAATAGGGCCACTCCCAACTCACCTTTTTCTCAACAGCAGTGCTAAAAAATTTCCTTCCTTTTGGTAATACAGTGCTCCTAACAACCTTCATCCCTTCCTTAAATATCTTCAAGAAATGAGCATAGGGATCTTGAAACAATGTCTGGTTATGAATGTTTGGAAGATAGGCTCCAACCAAGCTTAACTTTTCCTCCACTGGATCTAGCTTGAGACTCTTTTGAGAAAAATCTTCTTCCTCATCTTCATTATCATCTGAACTGGAGGACTCATCATACATTGTAGTGCTTCCCTCTTGTAGTCCTTGTATGCTCTGATTCAGTGGACTGTCTTCTGTGAATATATCATGATATTCTTGAGCAGGGTTATCTTTTATTATCTCAACCTTTTCAAGAGAAGGCTCCTTATCTTCATCTTGCTCAAGAAATTCCTCTTTCTTCTCAACCTCATCATCAAAAATGATAAATTGCTGATTCCCAATTATGTGAAAGTTATTTATGATGGGCAGCATTATTTGATTATTTCTTTCAAGCTGATGATAATGAAATTCATGACACCAATCCACTGTTGGTTGTCCTACATGATTAGCTTCTATTTGGAGTTCATCATCATCATCAGACTGGTCAAAAATTGGAAAATCATTAGCATAAACAATTTCACCAATCAAGCATATTGGGTTATCAGTTTGTTTTTCTTTAAGATGATCTAGAATTTTATTTTATATTTGAAGACAATAAGGTTTAGTAGGTAGACAAGCAGAAGTCTTTCGTTCAAATGAAGTTTTGAGGGCTGGCTGTTCATTTAATATTTGATCAATTTCTTGTTCTGTTGAAAGAGAAGCAATTTTCTTTTTGCTTTGGACAGAAAAACAATAGTCCTCTTCCTTTTGTATTAAATTTTTTTTAGGCTGGAAGTCTTCTTGAGCCTCTTCTAGTGAATCTTCACTTGTGCTTGCAGGGAAACTTTGAGGGTTTTCTACTGTTTCCTGATATTCTTCTGTTTCAGACAACTCCTCGTGATTATTATGATACTCAGTTAGAATGCAAGGTTAATGAGTTGTTTCTTCTATATTATCAAGATGCCACTCTTCTTCTATAATCTGAAATGAGTTGTAACATAGAGGGAGAGTCCCTATATGTGCCAGTTCTCGATTCTGTGTTTTCTAAGTGGCTACTTGTTTCCTCAAAGTACTGCTCACTATTAGTATTTTCCTTTTGGTCATAAAGTTTTCTTAACGATGTAATACAAGATAGAGGTATGCTGTCAGAATTTTCTTGACAGCTTTCTTCATTGTTTTCTCTGTAACTTTTCTCATCACTTTCTATAAAGTCTTGAGCATCATACATGTCTTTCTCATTATCTAGGTCTTGTAGTGGTTGAGTTTTTTCTTGATCTGGAAAAAGCATGGGCTGCTCTAGGTCATCAATATTTAAATTAGCCTCATACCTATCCATTATCTTTCCAAAAATGTACAACAATTTTTCCATTTTCGCCCATCGTTTTGCTTTTGGGTCTATATCTGAATCCGTGTTGTAAATCAGAAAGGGTCACTGAATCTTGTCAACCAGTTCAGAGTCTTCTACCAGTGGAGTCATTAGGTCTTTTGTAGGTTGTGGAGTCGCCAGGTGGAAGATTTGAACTTTGTTGTCCACCAACATCATGATTGGGTTTGCTCAATGCATTCCCAAGAGAGTTTACAAGGACTAGTGAAGTAATAGGCCTACTGGAGGCCAATGGAGTCGCCAGGTGGAAATTTTTAGCTCTTTTGGAGGTAAAATTTTTTATGGTCCACCACCAGTGGCTTATTTGAAAACAAATCTGAAATTTTTTGGGTTTTTTTCTGAGTTTCTATGGTTTTTTGGAGGACTGATGAGTCTATAAGACCTTGCTAGGCAACTATGAACTCAGATGTCCCACCGTGATCACCAGAATGTTGGCGTCCTGTGATTTAGCAGATTGGCATACTAAATGACAAGGAAACACATAAACCAATCTTTAGAGCTCTAGGATCTAGCCCTCCTAGTCTCAGAGAGCGATCTCTCAATTGTTTGCAAATATATGACTTGTTCGCTTGCTAAGGGTTTATTTTAGGCTAGTTATTAAGGATGAGTTTGTTTGTGTTTGGTTGGTTGGACATGAATAATCTAGGAAACATAGATAGAAAGGGGAAACATCAAAGCCATTGGGAAATGGAGTCAAGGAGAAGCTATAACAAGCTCAATCAATGGATATGGGATATCAAAGAGAAAATCTAACTTGGCCAGTGGATCTTGGGTTTGGTGTATAAAATGGAATGGACATTAAGGATTCAGAAGGAGAAGCAGAACTAAGGGCAATTAAGTATCCTTAATTATATATAATTCTCAACAAAGGGACTCAAAACATTATCAGAACATGAAGAGGCATTCCATAGACAGGGCTAACCATAAATTCTAGGAACCACACTTCAGCAAATAATAATTCCAATACAAAATATTCAAACAAAATCTAGGAATCAGGGAACGCCCTATTTCATCCAAAGATTTCACTTTCATGGATAAGAAAACATTAAAGATTCACAAATAACTGCATCATAGAAGAGGAAACGCCTAAACATCTAAGGCTAAAATTATAAAGACCTTCAAAACAATCATTTCAGCTAGAACAAAGGGTATGATCAAAACAAACCTCTTTGGCAGACTGTAAACAATGGTACTTCAAAGGGAGACTTCAGAAACAGTTTTAAAGTGGCAGCAAGTAAGCAAGGAAAACCATAAATCATCCTTATGACCAACTGTATGAACTATTTCAGAAATAAACAAGCATAGGAGTTTTAAAGCAGTCAAACTACTCAGGAACCTTCAGCAGATGAAAACATAAAGACAGTGAAGAGAAAATAGGTCTAAGGTGCTTCTAGGAGACATTTCTTAGCCTAAAATTTTCACTCTACTGCAAGCAAGAAAATGATGAAACATAATGGGAAAACAGGAAATAAGAATAACAGATTAGAATACATCACCAACAGCCGTGTTCAAGGATCAAGTGATAGAGCCTTCTCATTAACAAAACATGTTATAACATCATCAATATTCTAGAACTTCAATTTCTTCTTAACCTCTAGCTAGACTATGTACAATTGCAAAGAGTTCGAATGACAACCACCTACAATGAGTTTCAAAGCAGTATTTATACTGCAAATGAGGAGGTGAAGTGAAAGAGGAGGTTATTTGATCAATTAATATAGAGTGAATGCTTCTCGACCTTTGGGAAGCCTTATGGAGAAGGTTTCTAATGTCTTAACTCTGTTAATTGATTTTTGCATTAAGTTTCATCAACTTCAGTCACTTTTGTTGACTTTTGAGGCTTTTGGTAGGCTGGAAATTACTTCTGAGCTGCCTTTGGCAAAATATCCCTGACTGTGCATTCAATTTGTATTCTTTTGAGGAGAATAAGCTAGCAGGTGACATTTTTGGTCTTCGGAGGAGTAAATAACCTTGATGATCTGGCAATTCAAGGTGGTCTTTTGTTGATTTGTCTACTTTGTGGCTTTAAACACTGATTTAGGCCTTGATATTGCTTTTGGGCCTTTATAATCATCTTTGGGCTTTAAACTGTGGATTAATTTTAAATCTTCATACTTTTCTTTAATCCTTTAATCTTTAATCTCCACTGATACTCTTCATTTCAGGCTGTACATGTGGATTTGGCACTTTGGAGGGTTTACTGTGTAATCAATGTCCATGAAACACTGATTAAACCTTGAAATTCAACCCTGTGGATCCATTTTCTGCGTGATTCTGGCCCGAGGATCGTCATCCTTGGCCCTTTGTCACTTTATCGTGACTGTGGGATGAATTTACAGCTCATCCGCCATGAAACCTGCAACATAAACAAAATATTAATAAAATCTTGCGTTCATATAGTTAAACTACTTTCAGAGGCTGGGCAGAGGATGAAAGGAGGAGTGAGGATGAGAAATTTCATGCGAAGGAGGTTCCGTGAACAAAACCTGTGAAAACAGGGTTTAATTTTAATATTGGAGAGAAAATAGTGGATGGGCGGTTTCGGAAAACCACGAATGGTTTTTGCTCACAAAATGAGTGGTAAGCTGTTTAGTTGGGAATGAACGTGATATAGGTTTTTGATTGACACGTGTCCAGGAGAAAACTGCCTATTTCACATCAAAAACGAGTGATTGGTTTTATTTGTGAAATGAACGCGAAATGTGTTTGGGACTGTTAGATCTTCGGGCTGAAGATCAACGATCATGGATGAGCACGCAAAATAGAAATATGTGTGGTGGAAACTCGTGGTGGGGCTGGGGTGATGTCACCTTTTTTGTCACGTAGTGGGAAGGCCTTTAGGTCGAGAAAATTTTGGCTTTTAGTGTTAAAATGTAAAAACCCAGTTATGGATAAATACAAAGGAAAAAACCTTTTTTTACAAGGGGCGCGGGGGTAGAGAAACATGGAACAACATTTAGGGAACAACAGCTTAGGGAACATCAGTTAAGGAACAGAAGCGAAGGAACAGTAGCGAAGGAACAGCAGGATAGGGAACATCAGTTAGGGAACAACAGCTTAGGGAACAACAGTTAAGGAACAACAGAGAAGGAACATCAGCGAAGGAACAACAGCTTAGTGAACAACAGTTAAGGAAAAACAACGTAGGGAACAACAGTGAAGATTTCTTTTTTGGAAAGGAACAACATAAGGCTTCTAGAATGAGTTATTTTCTATGAAAATAATCTCTTGAAGGCTCAAGACCTATTTTTAGCCATCATTTGTTGTGACAAAATTTACTGATGGCTAACAACCCCCTCCTACAACTGAAATAAACTTGGCCGACGACCCTCAATCCAAACCCCCTCATAATTATAGCTTAAGAAGAAAAGGCCTGGTCCCTGAACAGTCCTTCGAAGAAAAGATAAAAGCTTTCTTAAGGAAAATTCTGCCACCAAACAAATAAAACCAAACCGCAACTCCCGAAAAATCTAGCCCAACCACTGCTTGAGTAAACCCAAAGGCTAGCTCATCATTAGGTTCATCGAAGGCCTCTGTTGAACCTCTCCCACACCCAAAATCTGGGTATAAAATTATCAAAGATATGAAGAAAACGTGGGCCAACATTTCCCTCTATGAGCTTGCCTGGATTGCTAATCAACAAGATTTTATTCTCAAAGCATTTTCCAACCCACCAGCGTCCAAACCTGTGAGTATCACCTCTTCCCAAGCTACTGCGAGTCCCCAGTCTATCGTGAATTCCATTAATGCAAAATACTGAGAATCCACCCCCCTTTCCTCCTATCTTTTGAGATCTTCAAATTCAATGTTCATAACTTCCTCGTCGATTTCGATGCATCCACAGATATTATGCCCTTGTTCGTATGAAAAAAGCTAAACATCCGCCCCGAGAAAACCGACGCCAGGATCATTTAGCTTGATTGATCCCAAGTTCCCACTGTGGGTGAATTGAATAACGTCATCATTCACCTATCTTCTAACACCATGGTGCATCAGTGCATAGACATAGTGATCGTGGATATCCCCAAATCCTATGGTATTCTCTTGAGCCAAGATTGGTCTAGCAAGTTGCAAGGATACTTTGCTACTGACTGGCCCCACCTGTGTCTCACATACAAGGCTAGGAACAATCAAATACGGGTCGAAAGTGAACCTTCCATGGAACACATGGTGACTTACCTGGACGCAACCAATGAACCCGTCATTTTCGCACAAGAGGAGCTAGGTATGTGTTTCCTAGAGTCCCCGTTTGGTTTCTATCAAACCCCTCAATCTCTAGTCACCTAAGACGTCCAGTCGAAGCTGCTACTAGCCATTGCTATCCACCCTACAAAACCAGAAAAACTGCTAGAAGTGCCACCCCAAGAAGAGACTCTGAGATTATCACCCCACATGTACGTAACACCATCCACTACTTATCTTTGCATTTTGAACGTTACCAGTAAGAGTTATGGTGTTTGATTTCTGCTTTTGATGCTTTTGGTATTAAATCCATACTTAGAATGCACAATGCAGTGGTTGATAGACTCGCCAATGCTGCCGCTAGATTTACCCCACTAAGAGATGGATTGTCTATTGAAATTGTTTACAATCCATCCATGCCAGATGATGTCACTAATCTATGCGATTTTAATGATGATCAATAGGTACTAGATTTCATGCTTAATATTGATTTATTCAAGGAAGCAGTTATTGAATAAGAGGGCCATGATTGGGCATTGCAAAAGGAACATGAGGATCATAAGGGAAATCCCACACCTAAAGGGCTCGTGTTGCTTGAAAATTTTTTTTATCTACAAAACCATTTTCGAGGACCCCACAACATGATGGTGCATAGTTCCACTTTAGCTCACCAACAAATAAACATCGAGAAAGAGAAGGAACCCAAATTTTTTAACCTCTGTACTAAATGCACCCCTCGGGAGAGGAAATCCTTCACTGAGTTATTCAAGAAATACCGAGATGTTTTCGCCTGGACGTATGATGAGTTGCGAACCTATGACACACGAATCATACATCATGTGATAACCATGAAAGAAGGAGTGAAACCATTCCAGCATAAGCTAATAAAGGTACACCCTACTCTGGAGACGATGATCCAAAAGAAACTGAAGAAACCCTTGAATGTACGTATAATTTTCAAAGTCCGACATTCAACCTGGGTGTCAAATTTGGTTTTGGTTCATAAAAAATCTGGCGAAATTCGTTTATGCGTGGACTTCCAAAATTTGAATAGATCCTCGAACAAAGAAAACTACCCGGTGCCCCCTATGGAGCAGATCCTTGAAGCAGTATCCATGTCAGAGATGTTCTCATTATTGGATGGTTTTTTAGGTTACAACCAAGTACTTGTGGCTGAACCTGACCGTCTGAAAACCACTTTCAGAACTAAATGGGGAATATTCGCATTCAGGTGCATGCCCTTTGGCCTAATCAATGCTAGGGAAACCTTCCATAGAACCATGAACATCGCTTTCTGGGGCCTAATGCGGCAAAGCATGGTGGTATACCTCGACGACATCACCATATTTTCCAAACATAGGTGTGACAATTTGCACCACCTCAAGCAGATTTTTGAAAGGTGTCGGAAATACGGGATCTCACTCAACTTTTAAAAAAAGCATTTTTGCTGTCTTCAAAGGATATTTATTGGGGCACATCATAACCTGGGACAGCATAGTGGTGGATTCAGAACGTGCAAAACCCATCACCTAGATTCCTCCCCCAAACGACAAGAAGTCCATGCAGTATTTCCTCAGAAAAATCAACTTCGTGCAAAAATTTATATCATACTTCGCCCAAATAGTGAAACCTCCACAAGGTATGATCAAGAAAAATGCAAGATTTAGATGGAATTCCCCTGAGAAAGAAGTGTTGAACAATATCAAGTGGGCCATCGCAGAAGCACCTACCCTTCATATTCCAGATTTTAGCAAATGCTTTATCTTGTACACCTTCACCTCAGACTCATCCCTCATGGCCAACCTTAACACTGTTACCGATGAAATAGGTAACTGCACTGGTACCTACTTTTTGAGGTAGCAAGAAAAACACCCAATTTTGAAAAGTGGTGATGCAGAATCATAAAAAAAAATTTGAGCATGTTTTTGGCACTTTAAGTTTTTGTTAATTTTTTTTAATTTTTTTTATGTGATGTTTTTTATGTCGATTTTGAATAGTGGTGGTGTATCATCACCAACGTTTTTTTATAGGATTGATTTTGACACTATATATTTTCTAATGTCTTCTTCTTCTGTAAGATGTTTATTTTTAAGTGCATTTATGTACTTGTGTTTTAAAAATAAAAAAATATTTTTTAAAAAAATAAAAATTTGTAATGATATCTTCACTTTTTCACATAGATAAAAAATGGAAAAAGGGTCAATATTCTAAAGCTTATATTTTCTACATGTTTATGTATTGTTAATTAATTTTTGAATGCACATCAAATAATTGTCACTAAAAAACCAATATTTTGAACCATTTGAAAAAAAATACAAATTTTCAATATAAATAGAATGCAAAAAATACACTTTTAGAGACTTTTTGTTCAAAAAAACATGTTAAATAAACTAATTTTTTGGGAGAATCTTAACAAAAAAACTTAAGAAAATAACATTTTTATTGAATTTTATGTCAAAGCATAATAGTAATCACATGTTTAAAAAAAAAAAATGTTTTTCTCATAAAATATCAAAGTCTAAACATTACAAGTAAAATTGATTAATAGATCTAAAAAATGAGCTTTGTTTGCAAGAATAACTTAAACATCATCAACAATATCAACTAATACATGTTCAACATCATCTAGAACATCATTGATGGCTTCTTCCGCAACATTTTCTTCTTCATTTTGGTCATTTTCATCTTCTAATGGATCTTTCATGTCTGCAAGTCTTCCAAAGTGCCCCTTTCCAATCATTCCATATAATGGTGGTTGAGGTTCCTTTGCTTTTTTTGCCACACGCGATTCATTAAAATCCCCTTTCCTCAAACCAACTTCTTTCTTCGCATCTGGAAGGAATTCAAGAGCGTTAATTATTTGTTGAATAAATTTGCATTGCACTGGGTCTTTCTCAATGACAATGCAATTTCTTCCTTTTAGTAGGCAACATGATAGTGTTGTACCTAATCATCAAGCACAAAAGAAATAAGTAAGAAAATTAGTATGAAGACATAAAAAGTAAAAAATAAAATATTTAAATTTAAATTTGTATAATAAAACTTACCTGAACCTGAGAATAAATCCAAAACCCATTCTCCTTCATTTGAACATAGATCTATAAGATAGTTAATCAATGCTTGTGGTTTTTGATAAATGTTAACTATATCTCCTTTTGCATCTTTATCCTCGTATGTTAGTTTTCTTACCACTGCATCATAAACCAATACTTGACTATGACTCTTCCCATCTACTCGATTCATAATAATATGCTTATAGCTATCCTCTTTTGTCCAGCATTCAACATGGATGAACTCACAATCATTTATAATAGGCTGATCTTCGGAAGAAACAATATTTGACTTTTGCCTGTAACATAACATAGTAAAAGTTCAATTAAATTTTACATGAATAAAAAATTTTAGGAGGAATCAAACATACAATTTCAAAATCTTACCATGTAAGTTGCATCCTTGAGTTTTCTTTACCCTTGAAGCTTGTTAATAACATTGGAAACTGTGTCTGAATGAAATGTCACAAATCGCCAAAGTGGTGATGTTGTCACTTCTTGAAAACCCATAACCACTTTACTAAAAGCTTGATAAGTATATGGTTCTCTATCATATTCAATGTCTGGGAAATTGAAACCATGAGGAATATTTGCAATAACTATGGCATATTCCCTTTTAGGTATTAGTGATGAAATGTCTTCACAGTCACCTTGTATTATTTGATATTGGATACTGTCGAGCCCATTCCAAATGTAATGATTAAGAGTAGGATCAAGTTCAACATTCATAAGACACTTCTTTCTGATGTTTTCCAACTTAATTTTTTCAATAAATCTTTTGAAAGTATCTGGTACTCCATTTCCATCCTTCTTCGACATCTTTAATGACACACACACACACACACACACACACACACACACATATATAATTTAAATATGAATAAAATGAATGTATAAATCAACATACCTTATTGAATGAAATATAAAAATCTTTAAGTGTTGTTGTAGAACTTGCTTCTGGGTAGTGGCGCACAACATCATCCCAACTGTCTTCATTCAACATT
>CM076584.1:350532329-350570948 GCA_034641835.2 Pinus albicaulis
AAGGTGCCCCAGTACAATCCGACAAGTGTGAATGAATGAGTTGAAGTCGAACACTTGAAAGAATCTACCAATCAGGAGGCAATGATGAATCCCCACTGTCGATAGCGAAGAGTCTGCCACTGATGACTGCAAACCCTAAGGTACTGACAAAAAGACTCTAGACCTTATTCCCAGAGCAATGAGTCTGAGTCGATGGGAAAAGATCTGCTGGAAGGAAGGCATTAAGGCATCCCACATCAGTCCAGCGCGAGTGTAACCCGCAGGCCAAGATTTGGAAGGAATCAGACGAAGTAGAGTGATGGAACCAAAATCGAAGTACGTTTCCGACATGCACAAGATGAAGCTAGCGCACGGAAGAAACCCTCTGAACCAACCAATAATGAAAGCTGACACAGAGGCGAGAAATCCACCGATAGGGTCAAATGGAAATCAAGGTACTGCACGAATCCTAAGTGTGATAATGTGTGCTGACGTCGAACACAGGGGAAACCACTCAGTCAAAGACCCATGATGATGATCAAATGCTGAGCACGAGGTCACCTATCAATGATGGAAATAGGCCCAAGGTGCGGCTCTAGGTTTTCTCTCAGAGCAATGTGTCGTAGTCGATAAGAGACAAACCTGCCGGCAAGAAGTCAATGGGGACCTTCTCAAACCAGCACGAGCAGAAGACCAAAACATCTGATGTGATAGAACATGATATTGACAAGACCGGGAAGGCCGACTGAATAATGAGTCAAGAGACACCGCAGAATGGCCGACTCAGGTTAAACTTCCCTTGAACAAAAGCACGACTCGTGATGACCATGGCAGTAAAAAGTGACACTGTATAAGTCTGTCATGTAGGAGGCAAACAAACTCTCCATATGATTGGAAGAGATAACCAACCGGGGGAGAACTGACAAGTGAAACATGGTAAAGGCTGAACCTAGGTCAAAACTAAAACCATCCCAAATGAAGGAAATATATATAAGTATATGTGCTTTTTTCAAGGGCGACAAACTGACTCTGTACTGCCATCAAAATAACGAAGATACATCCCGTTCCCGCTCTTTTTGTTATATTTGATTTTTTTTGTCTTTTTCATAATAAGCCTGAAAAAGAATAAAAGAATGCTATGATACAATGGACAGAACGAGTATCAAGAAAGAAGATGCACTAGTTCCTGGGATTGGAACAATCCTATGCTCAATGCAAGGTGGCGAAAACTGGTCAGTGATACTCAGAGGAACGTTCCATCCATGGGTATAAAGGTGTCAAGTCGTGATAGCTAAGTGCATGCAATGGTTAACTTGTATAGAAAGTCAAGGTCAAAAGTTGGCTTAAACATCGAGTCCAAATGAAGCCGGCTAAAGGCCAGGATAAACAAGCAGCCAATATGCAATGCAGTAATACAACTTAACGACACCAGGGAGCCTCTAGGGTAGAAGCCAGAAAAATGATAAGTGATGAAGGAGAAGAATGAAGCTTCAACACAAAAGACATGGCAGGACTAAAGAGGGCTCCCGAGCCTACATAAAAAGCAGCATGGGCAACAAGTGATAGCGAGGAACTAACTAGGAAGCCCATGTAAAGGAAGGCTCTACCATCAAGTCATGATTAAATAATCGGCAAGTGAAATGGGTGTAATACTCATGACCTGATGGGATCGACCCTAAGGCAAGTGATCAGTATGGAGGCTAGAATGCAAGATGCAACGGAAAGTGATTCCCTAACCTATATGCCAGTGAAGATCATATACCTGCCGTGAAGAGTCTGAAATCATGGGTCAAAAACCGGAAAAAGTCTCGAAATCGTCAAAATGTACCTGAAACATACCAAACCGGGCACTTCCAAGCAATCGAGTTATACAGCATAAGACAGATCGAAAAAATAAGCATAAGGAAATTTTTGCAAAAATTTTCAATTTTTAGCCATAAATACACAAATTACCTCTCAATTGGTTCATTATTGCATAACTGATTTGGAAAAAGAGCTCTGGAGCTAAAAACTTGTTTCGTCAAATCAGGAACAACCGACCGTCGGAATTCAGCGAAACTTCAGGTAGGCTCCTTATTCATCCTGTTTAATCATTTTGTCCGTTTAAAAATTAAAATTAAGTGAATTTTTGCCTAGAAACCCTTCTTAAAAAATGTGTATCTGCGCATACGCGGGTTCAATGAAGTGGAGCTGCGTATACACGCGACTGTGCACAGGAAAAGTCGCGTATGCGCAGGTCCATAACTCAAAAAGAAGTTTCTAATGCAAATTTTAATGAAATTTTTTAGGATGACTATCTCTTGGAGGGAACGTGAGCACAGCGCAATAGACCAAGAGGTCATGGAAGATCGCGCAGCACAAAATGTCCTCCGAAACTGTGGATTATTCAAATTTTTCAAAATGCCCAATATGAAAAGTAATGTGAGATTGCTTGAAATGCTGGTAAATTATTGGGAACCGGATCAAGATTGCTTCATCATTGATCAAATGCCACTACGCATAGAAGTGGAAGATATATACTTCATCACTGGACTCTCCAGGAGGGGAGACCCAGTGGATCTGCACGGGAAGCCCCTGGGAGGGTTAACCGTGGAGGACTATGTCCAAATCTATTGCATAGAAAATTCCAAGAAAGTTGGCACACAAATTGCAATCAGAGATATCAGGGACTTGCACATAAAGATCCTCCTATTCACCATCGGCAGAGTGGCAGGATCTGCCTCACTGCATCAGGCGTCCAGGACACACATGAGTATAGTTGTAGAGTGCTTAATTCATGTGTATGATTGGTGCACTGCCCTGCTACAGAACATGAAACAACAACTGACCTCCATTCGCCAAACAAAAACAAAACATTTTGGCTATGGAACCATTTTGACTACATTCTTCTTCTTCGAGAGTTCCAGCTTTGAGACCCAAAGTCATCTCAACTATCAGCAGCCCTCGGGACCCAAGAATTGCCCGTTGAGCAGACATGATGAAGAGATTGGGGGGCAGCGAGGTACCCCGAACCACCTGGGACGATGAGTTCTTCTTATGGTGGAGAGAACAAATCATCGCAGTGGATGACTATCCCTATGCCGGGATGGATTTCCGAGGAGATCCAGATCTAGTACTTCCACCCGGTGCCGCATGGGGAGCAGTCGGTAAGTTTTTTCAAAAATTTTAACTTATATGATTTTTTTTTTTTGATTTTTCAAATATGTATGAAAAATGAAAAACAAACATGTTTTTGGATTGGATTCATAATGACTGACAAATGAAAAATGATCATGTTTCAGATGTTGGACCAGTTCGTCCTGAGGGCCTAGCACGTCACAAACGCCGCAGAGGTGAAGCAGAAACAGCGGATTCTGACAGGACACTCCAGGCCGTGCAGAGAAACTTGGAGGGACTGACCTGCCAAATCCCTCTGGCTGCTGTGGAGGACTTGCCAGAATCCGTCCAGAGACGGGTTGTAGGAGTACCCCGGGACTGGGTTAGACTGTTCCGCCGTGTGGCCACTGCAGTGATGTTCTATAAGAACGCAACTTCTGGGCAGGGTCCTCAGGAGTAGACAGATTTTACATATTAGATGACTGTATATTCTTTTTGAGACTGAACATGATGGGGCATAAGCCCAAGTTTTGTACGGCATTGATGGATCCAAAATTTTGTAAAGTTTTTTGACATACCGATGATATATATACAGCGATATTTGATGTGATGTGATAAATGTATCAAATGTATGATGTTCTTGATGATTTAGAAATTATTGTATTGAATGATTAATATGCCAATCTAAAGCTTGATTAGCTAAGGAGTCAGCAAACCAATTGTCAGCTCGAGGAATATGAATGAATGTTAAAAATTGAAATGACCTTTGTAACAAACGTACCCTCAAGAACAATCGTAATAAAACCGGATCTCGTACCCGATAAGTGTTGTTCAACTGCGACACCACCAGCTGGGAGTCCAAGAAAACTACCAACGAATCAACACCCAAAGATATTGCCTCCGAGAGTAGATGAATGATTGCAGTGTATTCTGCTACGTTATTGGAAGCAGGACCAATGCAGACCCCTCTTGATACCAACAGCTGACCGGAAGGATAGTGAAGAACCCAAGCCGCGGAAGCTAAGTTCCGGGTGTGTCTACTAGCACCATCGGCGAAACCAAAATGACTCATGACATCAACACAACCTGCCAAAGCAGATCAAAAAACATCACCATCTCATCAAAAATCGTAAATCAAAACAGATATGTACAAGACAAAAAACTACTATATACAAAGCAAAATGCCAGGCCAAAGCCTAGGCATAGTACTTCTTCAAATAGAGCCCATTTTGGGGCTCCGGCAACTCGTTCCCTTCGAAGTCAACCAAGGTATACGCTCCTTTCTTAAGGACCTTTTTGACGATATAGGGGCCATACCACATCGACTTAAACTTTCCTGCCCCCAAGGCATCTTTCTCTTGGGCATAGACCAAAACAAGGTCGCCTTCGGAAAAGACCCTAGGCTTAACCGCCTTATCGTACTGAACTTTGACTCGGTTTTTATGCGCTTCGTTCAACGTGGCGGCATCTCGACGCTGCTCATCAAGATGTTCCAGATGAAGAAGCCGCTTCCGTCGTACTAGAAGTGTCGGGGAAGAAGCTCATCAGCCCCGCTTTATGGAAGGAATCTCGCATTCACGGGGAAATACGGATTCCCCTCGTGGACTAATCAAACGCGAGAAGCTGGGCTGGTGCTTTAATCGACGCTCAGAGGCCCGTAGTGCAGATAGTAGCATAATGTGCCGCTGGATCTATGTTTATCAATCGTCCGTTGAAGAATTGTCTTCAAGGACTTATTCACTTGCCCACTCCGCCCATTGGCCCGAGGACAATATGGATTGAATGTTCCCGCTGAAACCCAATTTAAGTCAACCCTACTCATCATACTGTTTCGAAAGTGACTGCCATGGTCAGTGACAATCTCTCTAGGTACACCGAAACGAGCAATGACTTGGTTGAAGAAGAAAAGAGCTGCAGTCTCACCATCGTTCCCAAAAGTAGGCATAGCTTCGACCCACTTCGTAAAGTAGTCTACTGCTACGATAATGTACTTGTGACCTTTTGCCGAAGGCGGGTTACAAGTAGTATAATCCATACCCCACTTGGTAAAGGGGCCGACAGTAACGACTGGAAAAAGCGGAGCTGGATGAGCGCGCATTTTTCGAGTATACACTTGACAAGGATGACACTTCTTGACCGATTCAATACAATCTTTGAAAATCGAGGGCCAAAAGTAGCCAGCGCGCAAAATCTTTTGGGCTGTAGCAAGCCCTGATAAATGACCCCCACAAGCTCCACCGTGAGAATCATTAAGCACAGCCTCAGCTTCTTCGAAAGTTAAGCAGCATCTTAGGATTGAATCAACCCCTCGACGGTACAAAGCATCACCAATAATCAGAAAACTTTTAGCTAAGTGACGCAGCTTACGACGCTCATCTTTCGAAAAAGAAGAGGGAAACTTCGCAGTCTGGAGATATACAATGATGTCCCCATACCAAGGATCTTGTGGAGAGATCAAAAACAAGTGTTCGTCCGGAAAGGACTCATCATAGATCATCTCCTCCCCACAAGGCAACTCGGAGATCAATTCCGCAAAGACTAATGACTTCTTGGATTTGGCAGACATGAACTCTAAATCAAATTCTTGTAATATCACAATCCATCTATTATATTTGCCCCCAATCACTCGCCTGCTGAGGACAAATTGAAATGGATTGGCAGCTGCCAAGACATAAGTTTTGCGAAGAATAATATAATGTCGGAGTCGCTGCACAGCATGGACTGCTGCTAAGGCTAATTTTTCTATCGGGTGTATCGCAGTTCAGGTCCTACCAGTCCTCGACTAAGGTAGTAAATAACATGCTCAGCCAGAGCATCATCCTCCTGAACCAGAACCATACCAATGGTAGATTCTGCTGTAGCCAGATACAAAAGAAAATCTCTGCTATAATCGGGTGGACTCAGTAAAGGAGCATAGGTCAATGCCTTTTTCAAGGCATCGAATGAGCGTTGAGCATAGTCGTCCCAAAGAAAAGGGACTCCTTTCTTCAACAGTCTCATATATCCCTTTGTAATCTCAGCATAGTTAACGATAAACCTCCGAAGAAAGTTAGACTTCCCTCGGAGACTTTGAAGTTGACGGATTGAAGACGGGGGAGGCAACCGAAGTATTGCCTCAACCTTGAAGGGATCTACCCTTATCCCTTCACTAGACACGATAAATCCCAACAGCCGACCGGATGTTACCGCGAAAACGCACTTGTTCGGATTCAAACGATTTTTATAAAAACGACATCTCTCAAATATTTGCCGGAGGTGTCCTGGATGATCCATCCTCTTTCGAGAATGAGCAGCTAGATCATCTAAGTATGCCTCGATGATTTTCTTGATGTCGTGGAAGGCATAAGACATGGCCCGCTGAAAAGTAGCTCCAGCATTTTTAAGACCAAAAGGCATTTTCTTATATGCAAACGTACCCCAGGGACAAATAAATGCGGCCTTATGTTGATCTTCTGGACGGATAGTAATTTGATTATAACCAGAAAAACCGTCCATGAAGGAGAAAATTTCGTTACCGGCACACTCGTCAATAATCTGATCAATGAAGGGTGTGGGGTAATTATCTTTAGGACACGCCTTATTCAGGTCTCTGAAATCGATGCATACTCGAATTGTTCCTTGCTTTTTATCAACAGGAACGGGGTTTGAAACCCATTCAGTCAGAGGAACTGGGAAAATAAATCCTGCCTTAAGCAGCTTTTCAACTTCAGCTTTGATAGCTGCTGCCTTCCTAGGATTAACCGGACGAAGTTTTTGCCTGACCGGCTTAGCGTTTTCATACGTCTTGATCTCATGCTGGACAATAGATGGGTCTATGCCAGGCATTTCCTTATAAGACCAAGCAAAAACATCCCTATACTCTTTGAAGAGCTCGGTATAGATTTGAACTTCTTCACGGGAACATTCAGCTCCAATGAAAACGTTCTCGATAATGTTGGGATTCCTGGAGATGTTCACCGGGATAGTCGGAGAGATCACAACCATGTTCCCTTCAGCATAAACCTGTGTTGGTGCTAAGGGGCTCAAGACTGGGTGAACAGGTCCAGGAGACTGAGGACTTGGAAAACTAGCTTCGACTTCGCTCAAGTCAGGTAGGAAGTAAGACCGATGATGCAAGTCATCCCACGGTCTCTCTATACCTGTCATTGCCTCCAGGATGGCCTCTTCAGATGGAAGAGTGGTATCTAGACAATCCTGGGCAGAAGAAGAAGTAAGCGTCCAAGCCGGAGCCACATCACCATCCAACTCTTCCGGCGAAAGAGGAGCTGGATCAGACTCTGCAGTGTCAACAACAGACCGATATGCAATCTCAGCTGCAGAAATCGGGAATGCCATTCCACCCACTTGCCCTTCCTCCAAAGTGGCAGTTGGGGAAGGTAAGGTCCAAGGGTCCGAAAAACAATGAGTTCGAAAGAACTCTCTTCGAAGGGGAGCCTTGGAGGATGAAATAGCATTGATAGACACCTTAGGAGGAGGAAGATCAAAAGATCCCATCAGGAAAGAATACATTCCAACTCCCAGATTCTCGATAGGTGCCTTAGTATTGTCCAACTTAGGGACAGATGAGTCAGGAGGCGCATCCAGGTCTACAGGAGGACAGTCCAGCTGATCCACCGTAACTATCCTCCCTTCGTGGGGGAAACATACTATCCGAAATAGTGAAGATGCAATGGCATCCATATCATATATCCAGTTCCTCCCCAACAGAAGGTTGTAGTCCAAGGCCGCATCTACTACCTCAACCTCTATGTTAACGGTTTTGCCCCCAACACAGATGGGCAAAGCCGGGACAATACCATGGGGCCTATGAGAATGGCCATCGAATGCAGTAAGAATAGTGCTAGATGGAACAGCTTTGGGAGATCCTAGTGTCTTCCAGCATGCGAGAGACATCACGCAAGTAGAAGCACCCTCATCAACGACCGTGTGAAAGATATTAGTCTTCCGGTACGATGATTTAATATGGAAGGCCATATGATGAGGAAGTCTCTTCTTAAAATTCTTCATATCAAAGGTAATCAAAAGAGAATTTTTCGGATCAATAGCCCCAATGGCAGTGAGCAAAGCACTGCGCTGAGCCGGACAAGACTGGAGTACCTCTAAAGCTGACATAGCACAAGGACTCTGCGCCAGATCTTCTACAATCGAGTAGTTCTGGGCAGCCCTCATGTTCGGATTAATCGTTGACCGCTTAGAGGATGCCTTCGGTATCCGAGGCATAGAATCGACAGTTGGCTTCGTGATATGAAGCGGCTCAGTAGCATCAGGAACTTCCTTAGCTTTCGAAGATTCCTCTCCGCCATAATCACGGGATCTCGTAGCGACATCCACGTGAGCACTCATCATAAAGATATTCGATGGAATTTCCCCTTCCTGGGCACCTCCAGAGGAAGCCCCGGGATTTTGATTCGCGCCAGCAATTAATTGCTGCCCTTGGGGAAAAGGGTTTGTTAGCACAGCCTGGGAACTAGAAGAACCCTGCTGAGATAACAGGCGCTGAGCATCCTGAATTTTCGGGCAAAGGTGCGTGAGATGATCTCCAGCACAAAGCTTGCATGGAAATTTAACCTTCTTTTTCTCCTTTTTCCCTTCACCAACACGCTCGTTGGTCTTATTTGCATTGCCCTTCCCATTCTTGCCCTTCTTCTTGTTATTACGTCCCTTCTTCTTCCCATCGGACTGTTGATTTCCTTTGGGTTCAGAAGATTGGACAGCATTAATGGACAAAGACCGGGAAGGTGAAGAATCAGCAGGCACAGCCTGACCAGAAGAAGCAGATTGTAAAGACAACTGCTGCAATTGAGAAAGCAGGCTGGCTGCACTACTACTGACCGATCCAACAAGTCCGTCACCATGCGGACCAGGTTTGGGTTTCGATAGATCCAATTTGGAGCGAGGAGCATTAGGCAAATACTTGTAAAGCATGCCAGACTGAGAATAGATCAACTCCAACTGCTGGGCCCTAAAGATGGCCTGCTCCTCGGAATATACCCCTGACATGGATACATCCTTTGAAATATCTGACTGAAGCGATTTCAAAAACCACTCGAGAAGGAACTCACCTGGAATATGGGCTTTAATTAGCCTCTTCCTTCTCCTCCATTCCCGAATATGATCAGAAATGTGAGTTGCCTCATCCTGCTTAAAATTAGCCAGGAGTTCGGTCCCAGCCTCATATCTGACAGGCAACTGGAAATGGTTAAGAAAAGTGACAGCCAGTTCTCCAAATGTGGCGAAATTGCCCCTAGTAAGCTCTATATACCACTTCGCGGCATTTCCAGTTAAGACATATATATATTATAACTTATCAAAGTTTATAATATATATATATATATATATATATATATATATATATATATCATCTGTGAACATAACATAACCATTGTTAAGAACATAAAGTTCATCGTGCGAAACTAACAAAACGTTATAAAATAAAACTATAACAAAGCACAAAGTTAAATCTTCTGCCCGAACTTCAAATCATATTCAACCAAATTGCATTGAAACTTCGCGTCACACTTTCCCATGACGTCATCCGGGGAAAACTCTGCGCGAATGGCCTGTGATTGGTCGACGGCTTTGACCCTTCGGACTTCAAAAACATATGAGCCGGATTGAAACAAAATTCCGCGTAACAAAAGTTTAGGCTGACGTCAGGCCCATTTGTGATGCGAAAACTTTAGGGCACGGTTCATAAAACTTTTTGGGTCCAGTTTCTGGGTTGTTGACGTCGGCTCCAATACAACGCGATAAAATGCTATTGGTCAACGTATCTGTGAGCTGGCGGTGGGACTGGTGCTGTCGTGGCTCCATTTCAAATCAAACAAAAATCTTTAAACAAAAGACCCGCGTATAGAACAAAAGGCTTTGTTTCCGAAAATCAAAGGACTGTAAACTCGAATTGACTATTTATTCAAAATGGTAAGCGGCCAATGGCAGAGTTTGTTAAAACAAAAGTAGAAAGCGGCGTTTGAATGCACATCAGTTGAAGTTAACACTTCAACACTCCCCCTTAAGTTCAATTGCTGGGTTATCAGTCATACCCATGAATTTCCTCAAATATTCAAAGCTTTTCTACTCCATAGGCTTTGTCAGTATATCTGCAAATTACTCCTGAGTCCTGCATTGTTTTAAAATGATTTCTCCATTGTTTACTAGCTCCCTGATGTAGTGAAACTTAGCATCTATGTGCTTTGTCCTTTTGTGAAACACAAAATTTTTATACAATGCTATTGCTGAGCTATTGTCACAATAAATCATTGTGCCTTTTACCTGTTCTTGACATAAAATTCTCAACATTATCCTCATCCACACTTCTTGACATGTTGTTGCTGTAGCTACCACATACTCTGCCTCTGCTGTATACAATGCTACAATAGGATACTTTTTAGAAGCCCATGAAATAGCTCCTAAACCCATATGAAAAACATAACCAGATGTACTTTTCTGGTCATCTACAATTCCAGCCCAATCACTATTAGTGTATCCAATTAACTCAGAATTTTATGAAGTAGTATACAAAATACCATACTTTTTAGTTCCTTTCACATACCTCAGAATTCTTTTTGTTGCCTGCCAATGTGCTTCTTTTGGCCTCTCCATGAACTTGGAAATTAAACTAGCAACATGCATAATATCAGGCCTAGTTGCAGTCAAATACATGAGGCTGCCAACTATGCTCTTATACAAATTGGGATCAAAATCCTTGCTGTTGTCCTCTTTGCTGAGTTTCAATCTCATTATTGTGGGTGTTATTGCTGCTTTGCAATCCTGCATGTAAATCTTTCCAAAACTTCATTTACATATTTAGCTTGAGAAATAAAAATCTTATTTTCATTTTTCTCTACTTCTATTCGTAAGAAGTATTTCAGCAAGCCCATATCAGTGATTTCAAATTCATCTTTCATGACCTTTTAAAAATTTTCAATGAGGTAATCATCATTACCTGTGAAGATCACATCATCAACATATAAAACAATAATCAACATCTTACCATCTTTCTCCTTGATGTATAATGTGGGTTCTCTTTCACATTTTTCAAACCCATTTTCTAGTAGATAGGAATCTATCCTACTGTACCATGCTCTTGGTGCTTGTTTCAGCCCATAAAGAGATTTCTTCAATCTGCAAAATTTGTGCTCTTGGCCCTTTTTCTCATAGCCTAGAGATTGTTCAATATAAACTTCTTCCATTAACACTCAATTTAAAAACACTGATTTTACATCCATTTGATGAACCTTCCATTTGTGTTGTGCTGCTATAGACAACACTGCTCTCACTGTTTCCATTTTTGCAACTGGTGCAAAATTTTCCTCATAATCTCTTCCATGTTGCTACTTATAACCTTTGACAACAAGTCTGCCTTGTGCCTTTCAATTTTTCCTTCAGCATTGATTTTGGTCTTGTAGACCCATTTAACTCCAATTACTTCTTTACCTTTTGGGAGTTCAACCAAATCCCATGTTTTATTTCTTTGTATGGCATTAATTTATTCATTCATAGCATCTATCCATTTCCTATCTTTTATAGCTTCCTCAAAATGAATAGGATCATCAACATGACAATATAAAGCAAATAAAGAGTTCATACCTTCATTTGGTGCCTCTTTCTCATAAATGTCATTTAAATTTCTGAATCTTGTTCCTCTTTCATTTGGTGTACATGTGCTTGAAGAAGCACTCAAATCAGCTCCTTGTGGTGTGCTTGGAGAAGCACTATCATTAATTCTCAAGGGTGTTCTTACTCCAACATGTGGTGTCCCTTGCTGCCCTTGTGCTGGTGGAGGTAGTGGTGCTAATGATGGATGTATTTCAGCCATATCAGCCTCATTTTCATCATGAGACAAACAGTTCTTTACATTGACTGTTTTCTCAATGATTTCATCCCAAGCTTCTTCTTCAATGAACTGAACATCTCTGCTCACAATAAATTTCTTGGTGGATGGGTTATACAACCTGTAAGCTTTTGATTCCTCACTGTATCAAATAAAAATACATTTCTCCCCCTTGCTGTGCAACTTCTTCCTTAGCTGATCTGAAATGTGTGGATAAGCCACACAACCAAAAAATTTCGTGTGGGTGACTCTTTGTTTTATCCCACTCCATGCTTCTTCCGGAACTTTATTCATCACTGCTTTTGTTGGGCATCTATTAAGTACATATGCTGCACAATGTACGGCTTCAGCGCAATAATCATTTAGAAAATGTTTTGCCTTCAGCATACTCCTTACCATATCCATGATTGTCCTATTTTTCCTTTCAGCAACACCATTTTGCTGCGGTGTATACCTTGCTGTAAATTGCTTGTGTATGCCATTTTCTCTGCAAAAACGTAGAAATTATTTAGAGATGTACTCACCTCCACTATCAGTCCTTAAGACCTTGATATACTACCCACTTTGGTTCTCAACAAGTTCTTTAAAATTGCAGAATTTTTCAAACACTTCACTTTTATATTTCAAAAAATAAACCTAAGTTTTCCGTGTAAAATCATCAATAAAAGTTAACATATAGTGGCTATTTGCAAGGGATGGTGTTTGCATTGGTCCACACAAATCTGAATGGACAATTTCTAAGGGTGCCTTTGCCCTTATGCTTTTCCCTGATGGAAACTTTCTCTATGTTGTTTACCCAAGATGCAACCTTCACAAAGGTTGTCCAGTTTCTCTATCAATGTTAATCCTCTTACCATTCCTTTTCTATGTAAACAAATTAAGACCTCCAAAGTCGAGAAGTCCAAATCTCAAGTGCCATAACCAATTCTCATCTTTTTCTTCTCTTTGGAAATCCTCTTGTGTCACTGCTGCCATTTCTTCTCCATTCTTCAAATCTGCCCTCATCCTGAGAGGGAACATTCTGTTCCTTGTCATCCTTATTTCAGCAATACATTGTTTTCTTGGTGGTTTATCCAGGATGGTTCATACATCATCTTCAAAGAAAACATTGTAGCCCTTTTGAATGAGCTGCCCAATGCTTAACAAATTACATTTCATACCTGGTACATAATATACATCAGATATGCTCTTCTTTTCTCCCTTCTTTGTCAAGACATTTACTATGCCTTTTCCTGTGACTGAAACCTTACTGTCTGTTCCCAATGTGACTTGTGACTTCACATTTTCATCTAACATAGAAAACATAGCAATGTTTCCTGTCATATGGTTGCTACATCCTAAATCTAGAAACCATAAATCTTCACTCTTTTCCTCAGCAATATTACATGCTAAAAACAATTTATCTTGGCTGATATTTTCTCTAGTGAAATTTGCACTCGGTCTAATACCCATGTCATTCTGCTTCTTCCTACATTCATTTGTATAATGCCCATATTTTCTACAATAATGACATTGGACATTAGATTTATCATACCTTTTTCCATGAGCATGTTGTTGTCCACCTTGCTGGTTGCTGTTTTGGCCTTGGTTCTGATTTTGATTGTTGCCCCTTCCTTGAGTATTTGCTAGGTTGTTTCTTCCCCCTCTGTTTTGGCTTATGCCTCTACCTTTTCCTCTATTATTTCCTCTGCCTTGAACTCTTCCTCTTCTAAAGGAAATTTGGGTCTTGAAGGCATGCTCCAAAGATGAGTTTTCATTTCTACCCAATATCTATTCATGTGTCATCAGGGATGCATGAAGCTCATCAACTGAAAAGTTTGAGAGATCCTTTGTCTCCTCTATGGTGGTAACTATAACATCAAACCTTGAGGGTAAGCTCCTCAAAAATTTCTCCACAATCCTTATTTCTTCAAGTGTCTCTCCATGAGACCTTATCTGTGTGACCATTTCAATCACATGTGTGAAGAATGAGTCTATGTTATCAGACTCTTTCATGCAAAGAGTCTCAAAATCTCTCCTCAACAATTGTAGTTTTGTTGTCTTCACTTTCTCGATACCTTGATAGGCTGTCTTGAGAGTATCCCATGCTTCCTTGGATTTCTTAGCTGCTGCTATCCTTGGAAAGACACTCTCATGTACTGTTTGATAGAGATAGAAGAGGGCTTTAGAGTCCTTCTTCTTATTTCTCTTCAACAAATCCTTCTCTACCTGTATCAAGGCATTAAACTCATTTTCATCTACTGGTTCTTCAAAACCATCCTCAACAAGTTCCCATAAGTCTTGGGAGGCAAACAGGGCTCTCATGGTGATTGCCCAATAATCATAGTTCTTTCTATTGAACTGTGAGAGTTAAGCATTACCAATACTCATGCTTGTGTTGGCTCCTGCCATGCTTAGCACTCTGAACTATGTTTTAAATCTTGACTGTGATTTTTAAAATAAACTGACTGTCTTCAAACAGTAACACAAGTTCTGTTTTGAGAAATACCTTGGGTTTTAGCTGAGCCTTCACACTGTTGGAGAAACTGCTGCAACAAAAATCCTTCCTTCAGCTTTTTTGACACCTTCAAAGAGCCTGGACTAGCTCCGATACCATGTTGGAATTTCTGAGAATTCTAGAACAGAAACAGAGA
Organism: Pinus albicaulis; assembly: GCA_034641835.2. Classification (NCBI taxonomy): domain Eukaryota; kingdom Viridiplantae; phylum Streptophyta; class Pinopsida; order Pinales; family Pinaceae; genus Pinus; species Pinus albicaulis. Next base: position 350,546,871 of record CM076584.1, read on the forward strand.
GAATAATACTCTTCTTCAAACACAAAGAATTAGAAAAAAAAAATTTCCACTGCCAGATAGAGATTCACAAACTGTGATTCTATTTCATTAATTGAAAAATCTATTACAAAAAACTTCCTCTAACAGAGGGTTGACTGCTACAAAACGCAGTGCCAAAGGTTCTCTGTCTCTCTTACAAAAATACACTCTGTCTGTCTTACAAAAACTGCACTTTGTGTTTTTTTAAAAAAAACACTATCTTCGGGCTCACACAGTCAACAACGTAAAAACAATACACAGACAGGTATTACTAATAGCCTTCAGGCTTTTTCAACATATTTATGTGGCGCAACACATTTTTCTTTTTAACATAACACAAATAGAATAATCTACGCATGGGCCTTCCGGGCCCACATTACAATGGCACATAAACAAAAAAATTTAAATATATATATATATATATATATAGTCTGTGAACATAACATAACCATTGTTAAAAACATAAAGTTCATCGCATGAAACTAACAAAACATTGTAACATAAAACTATAACAAAACACAAAGTTAAATCTTTCGCCCGGACTTCAAATCATATTCAACCAAATTGCATTGAAGCTTCGCATCACACTTTCCCGTGACGTCATCCGGGGCAAACTCCGTGCGAACGGCATGCGATTGGTCGAGGGCTGGGCCCCATCGGATTTCAAAAACTTATGAGTCGGATTGAAGCAAAAGTTTGCGTAACAAAATTTTAGGCTGACGTCAGGCCCATTTGTGACGCGAAAACTTTAGGGCGCGGTTCATAAAACTTTTTGGGTCTGGTTTTTTGGTTGCTGACATCGGCTCCAATACAACGCGATAAATCACGATTAGTCCACGTATCTGTGAGCTGGCGGTGGGACCGGTGCTGTTGTGGCCCAATTTCAAATCAAACAAAAATATTTAAACAAAAAACCCGTGTACATAACAAAATGCTCTGTTTCCGAAAATCGAAGGACTATAAACTCGAATTGACTGTTCATTCAAAATGGCAAGTGACCAGTGGCAGATTTTGTTAAAACAAAAGTAGAAAGCGGTGTTTGATTGCACAGCAGTTCAAGTTAACACTTCAAAAGAACTTAATCTCATAAAATATTCCACTGATGTTTTATCGTTAATTAAAAAAAAAAAAACCATTCTGTGAGTGCGAGGTTCATTATTTCGTAATGAATCAAATACCATCTTCTAAAAGTCTCAATTTGAGCTTTCAAACATAGCAGGCACTGAGGAATAAATTTCATATTCGAATGCTCGAGTGTATATAATTCTCCACCAAGGATGAAAGATTTCTTTGCTTTTATTAATAAAACTTCTTGCATTCTTGGATTTGTACATGATTTTACAAATGAATCCTTATCTCTGCATGTGAGAGGTTTACTGGCTGGATATTAGAATTTGATTGACATCCATTTGAGAAAATAATTCTTTACAGCCAATTATTTTCAACATCTTATTGAGAAAATGTAGGACATGCAAACCACTGATCTACTTAGCATTATCTATCTTTGTAAATTTTCTTGTTATCATGGTTATCATGTTCTCTGAATAGGCCAAAAGAATAAAAGGAAAGTTGATAATATATAATATTTGGGGACACTAGAAGAGTAGTTCACTGATTACGCCAAAAGAATAAATGGAAAGTTGACTGTATATATAAATATAAAGAATAAACGGAAAGCATATATATATATATATATACTTCTCTGGCTTTTTTACCTCATTTTAACGTTTTTATTCTCTTTCTATTATACGAAACCCTTTTATTATCTCATTCTCAATGGAGCTTATACCAGCTGTAACAATTTTTAATGGTATTGTATTTTTGTGCTTGCATCCATTCATTTTAGTTGAGGATGTAGGTATCCTTACTTTTTTAATACAATGGACTTTTGTGTTTACATGTTTTCAATTTAGTTGAAGGTTTGTCTTTATCCTTTTGGATAATGACGTTTGAGATTTATTCAGTTAACATTCAGTGGTGATATGAGATTTTTTATTTTTTTGAACGACGGTTTTCTACGTTTGTATGGTCCTCCCCTATGATACATTTTGTGTAGGCATAGATTCCTTAGAGGCTTTTTACTTTGCAAAGTTCACTTTCCTTGTGAAGTTAATTGGTTTCTTTGCTTATTTAGCTATTTCATATTTTCTAACTTTTTTATTTTTATTTTTTAAGTAGATGTATTTCACTTATTTGAATGAACCTTGATATGCAAGTTTGATTTTATCATTTAATTGTTTAGGGATGTTTTTAAAAGGCTTTATAGTGCTCTTATTATAGTGAATTAACATCTTATTTAAGTCTAGCTACTACTTCAACTCACAAATATACATATTTATATACCAAACACCATTTTTTGCATATCCATTATTGAACTTGTGGATTTTTAGGTCAAAGCATAGATGAGTGGTTATGAAGTGGATATTATGCCCAACATTTATTTATCATTTCCATGATGCCTTTATTATTTTTCTGTGTAAGTATGGCTCTTTTAATTTTCTTTGGGATATGAACCCTAGTATAATTAAGTTTAGATTGATAAAGAAACATTTAGAAAAAAATAAAATATCTATTTAGATTTCAATATTTTGAATTTTCCCGTAATGAATATATAAATCTAAATCCAATATTACTTTCAACATATTATTTCTATATGCAAATGTGTAACATCATTATAACATTTAATTTAGATTGCAGATTTATATTGTTTAGCATCTATCTTGATGCTTTTAGTGGGGAAAAATTAGCCGAATCAACTACCAGGCTCAGTTTTACCAAGGGGTCCTAGTTTGGAGAATTATTGTCCCAAAAAATTCAAATCCATTTTGAGGCATTAGATGACATATTTTCAGGTAAAATTTCTCACACTTAAGTGTGAGAACCAACATGATATTCTACACTCAATGAACTTCCAATGACGTAAGAATCATGCCAAATGATCTTCATATGCAAAAGTTATGCTTCCTACATGTTGAACTACCATGTTTGTGTTGATTTTTTAAGGTCTTCTAATGAAATACTTAATTTTTAAGGTTTCTTAGATTAATCATTGTCGTATTCAAATTCATCATAAACTAATTTCATTGAAGATCTCAACAAAAAAAACAAAAATTCTAGTAGGATGATAAAGAGATAGCGAAAAAAAGAGACACAAGTATCTTACCTTGGGAAAACCTACATGGTGGAAAACCCATCAACCTTTTCCATAGAGAAATTATTATATTCAATAAGAGATACATATAAACATTCTAGTCAAAATGAATGTCAAACTAACCCGCAAGAAAGTCCTAGTTAAACCTGGTCAACCTTCCTTCTTTTCTAGTCAATATTTTTCCCACTAAACTCTCTCTGGTTTGATCTGGTATGGATAAATGTTTTCCTACATCTGCACTAGAAAAACCCATACCTGCTACCTAGAGATGCCCAAAACTTGTTCCTTTCTGTCCAATGTGCAAAGTAAAATAAGAAAGGGATAACCGAGTCAAGTGCTGGATAACTTTGGCTTCCTTCTTTTTCTTCTCCACTTGGATGGATAGAGAGGCACTTCTTGTTATGTGTGATCTGAATTGTGTCAACGAAGGAAGTAAAATGCCTTTATATAGTGATTCCGGGAGGCTGAATAGGTGTAATATGGGGAAGGCCAACTTGACTTTCTTGGAGCCAAAATTCAAAATTCATAATGACTATCCAAATCTTCTATTTTTGAAAACATTCTCTAGGAAAAGGTTGAATGAGATAGTTATGTTGATTCAATTATCCACTACTTGTGGAGAGAATCATACATTAGCATCATGCTCAACAAGTTTTCACCTGGAGCAATTCACCAATTATCCAAGTCGTCACTTGGAACCTGGTGAACACCTATGATCTATGGTGAAACCCTAGTCTATTACCATTCCTGCATAGTAATTTAATGGCAAGTCTCCTTCCCTATGCTAAAGGAATTCACTTGCCCACTTGCTGAGCACTCTGAGCCTTGATTCTCTCTAAGCCATTCTCCCTAGCCACATTACCTAGCCTGTGGTCAATACCTTTGACCTGTCAATATACTGAGATAGGGAGAATGTCTTCCCATTAATGCTATAAAGTCAACACTCCCTCTACGTAACGGAATAATTATCAAATAATATGATATTTCCCCAGAATTATACAAACTTCACCCTGGGATAAAGGCCTTCGGAGAGTGTTAGCATCCCGCTCATCTATATAAGAAATGCATTGGAGCCTTACTGCTCCCTTATGTACCATGTCCCAAATGTGGTGGTGCCATGATCTCAATGTTCTTCAACCTGCCATCATGGTTGTCTCCTCCACTTAATTAAATGATCCTGCAAGTAGCTTTTGAAGCCACATTGCTTCAAAATTTTCCAAAATAGTTGCAATATACTCATCCTATGTAGTCCTAAGAGTGAAAAATGTCTACTTCCTCCCTAAGAATAATACAAACTGAATTATCATGACGATGTTCTCTTCATGTCTTAAACACTCTCTGCTCAATATGAATTTATATATCCCTGCAATTGTACTTCTTAATTCACATACAATTGTACCATGCTACTACATTGCCACATGTTGTGCCATAACTACTTTCCGGTGACCTTGAACAGGTGCACTCTTTGAAATAAAATAGATCTTTCTGAGGAAGTCTTAGCTTCTACCTCTACCACTTAGCTTCTACAAATTAGTTACCATGGAAGCTGCCATGGATTTTCTATCCATCATCCCAAATCTCTCAAGGATTGTGATAACATGCTTACCCAACATTTTCCACAATTCTAACTCTAAAAAGTAAATTATCCAACCAAGATCCTTCATATCGAACTCAAATTTCAACTCCCTCTAACACTGAGTTAGGGCTTGACTTCTCCCTCTATGATGAAGGAAAATCCTCCTGTCACTATCACTCCCTTTGTTATGTGAGTATTTTTTCTCCAATCATAAACAAGTCATATGATAACAAGATCAACCAAGACTAATAAGATATCCATTGATCCAATAATACAATGTCTGAGGTCCATAGACATCTTTCTCTAGTCTACAATCATGAGTTTTTTTCTCATATACCTCAAGGCCCTAAGGTGGCTCTATGTACACTATTTATTCCCTATTTACTCCATTGAGAAAAAAATGGTCTCCACATCTACCTGATATAATTTCCAACCCACAAAAGAAATAATCATTCTAATAAAATTTTACTTGACATATGGAGAAAATGTATCTTCATAATCCTTTCCCTCCTCCTGGGAAAATCCTTGCTTCGTACTTATCTATGGGTCCTTCTACCACATACATGTATCTTCACTTGGAAGTCATCACAAAATTTCCTCAGATCTCGACATAATCCTCATTATGTCATCCTTCAAACTTGTTGGACTTGTTGCTCCCTCTGAAATAGGAGCTCATTCGTTCATCAAGCACACTTCTAGATGATAGTACAACTTCTCCCTCTTGAACATGAATCACTCTGGGATAATCCTCTTGTCACAGGAATAGCTTCATTCTTCTCAATGCTTTCATTTACTTCCAAAGTTCATGGAAGACACAATTGGGACTTAGAAAAAGGTAAAAAGGACAAGAGGCTAACTAATAATAAATAAATACTAATCAAGATATATATATATATATATATATATATATATATATATATATATATATATATATATATATATATATATATATATATATATATATATATATATAAAGTACTTATATTTTCAAGATTATAGGGAAATTTCATCCCCTTCTTGATCTTAGCCTTCTTGCATCCATATTGCAGTTTTACCAAACTCATTCTTATTATCAACATGATGTAATACCTTCCTTGCATGATATATATATTTTAATTTCAATGGAAACATAGATTTAGGTCTAGCTCTAGGGTTTTATCCACAAACCCTAGGGCCTTCTAGACTTCTAGGGCTTACAAACCCTATATTTTTAATTTAAATCTACATCCTTTTGGAAGTTCAACAAACTTTCTCCCATGCAAATTTTCTTTCCTTATCAAAAACATAGAATCCCTATGCCCTTTTTGCATATGCGATGAAATCCATCATTGTCATCATTAATCAAATGATCATTCTTGGTCCTTCCATACCATCTAAATCGTCTTCCTAAACACCATTGTAGTGGAAACAATAATTTTTCCTTTAGTTATTAAAGAGACGTGGTCATCAATGATAGTGATCCCTCATTTCAATGTGTAAATAATATACTTCGACATTATGTGGCATTAGGGGCATAGATATCAAAAAATTTAGCACTTTAGCCTTTTAACACATATCTCAAGGGAGATATGCCTTCAACCCAATATGTTTTCAATATTCAAAACATTCTTGGTATAGATGAATGGAACACACTCACACCATCTTCCTAATTTTCTATCACAACTCGCCAACCATAATTAGAATTTTTTATATATATATTTCAAATTAGGGTAATTCCAACTGGGAGAGCACTACACCAGAAGTGAGGGCGTGCCTTAGCAACAAGACTTCAACCCATTGAATTGCGATAACTTGAATTGTGCATCTTTAGCATCGTATAACTATCACCCCTTGTCCCCTTGTGTGTATGGTTTGGACTGCTATACTGACTATATGTGAAGACATATTGCCTATGTCATTGTGATTAAATGTTGTATTCTATCAATACCCCCTAATCCATAATAAAGGTGAAAATTTTGATTCCCGATATCATTAAATATTACTGTGTGAATTTATCTTATTTGAAGTCCTGTGAGAAACTTCCTTCCGCCGCATTGAATATCATCACATGCTTGCACAAGTAAGCATGTGACCTCCTATAGTACATTGTATTGCTTGGGGAATGCGAGCTCGTTAAGGGTATCAATTTATTCTGATCATACTCGTAGTGAAAATTACTATGAACATACATACTATGGATGAATATTACCATGCAAAGGCTTGTTTGATATTCCTTTTACATATTCCATTGCATGGCAGTGCTAATTATATATATGTTCAATATGAATCTATTGACTTGGTTTTAAATTATTTCATATAGATATCTTCCTAAGCTATGTTATCAATACTTTATTTATTTGAAATTATATTAACTTATGCCTATATCATTATGTTCCTTTGGTATGCATGGCTTATCCTTGGTTTAACCTTGCATGCACACGAGATATAAACTTCGGTCGAGTGGGGCCGACAAGGGTTAGAATTAATTTTTTACCACATCATGCCTATCCTTCAACAAACACTTATTTCCCCTCCACGTGCACTCCACCTAAATTTTCAGAGTCCCCCACTCGGAAGGTTGGAGGAATTCGCACACATCAACAGTGTTAGTATTCCCCTTCCTAAACCTAAGTCAATGTTATCACTCAAATTTTCATTCATTCAAAAAAAAATTTGTTCACAGCTGTCTGTTCTGCCTGTAATTAAGTTATGTGTTTTTCTTCTGGGTATGAGGCAAGTACTGGTGTTCTTTGGGTTCTGCCACTTTGACAACCGGGTAGGGTTTGGGTTGTGTCCCATCCTCATCATGTGATTTATTGGTAACTTCTCCAGGGTTCCTTCAGTGACATTTGAGTGTGGGTGTATCCTTGATGGTGTTGCAATGGTGTTTCTTCCTCCTTCTAGTTTCCTCTTATTTCACTAGTGAGAAAATCCCTTGAATATTTTTCCCATGGTTATATATTTTAGTGAGGAAGAAGTGTGTTGGCGTGCCTCCTTTGGATGCCTCTAGAATTACTACTCCGCAGAGGGCTCATTGTCTCATTTCACCCACAAGTTAAGCATTATTAGGTATTTGTCTCTTATATTCTATGTATCTTTTGCTGAAATTTGAATTATCTGGACATATACAAGCAATTCCTTGGTTTATTTATGCCTATATTTTACGTTTGGTATGTGATTTGTAATTATCTTGCTAAAAATTGGGACTTTAATTTGTTGGGTGTGTGTTATATTCTTTCCACGAATAGTCGCAAGCATGGGGGGTCCATAAGGGGGCGAAAACCCCCCCTGTTCGTTGTGCTGGGTGTAGTGGGGGAGGTTAGAGGGGGGGGCAAAAAAACCCTAGAATTTTTTTTTGGGACCATATTTTTGGTGGGAAAACCCACCTATGGTTTTCTGCATAGGTTTGCACATGGTTTTGGGGCATGATTGTTTTCGAATCCTCGTATTTTGTAGATCTGGTCAAGGGAACTACAACTATGATCTAATCCAGGGTTAATGGATTGGGTTTATGAATGATTCTACATCTATATATATTTTTTGTAACACTAAAAGGAATATAATGAAAAATCAAGCTGGTAGTCCTAATTTGGGATGCAAGGGAAAATCTCTATGTATATATATTTTATGTTTTATGTTGTTTCTATTGTTTATTTTCTGTATTTAAGAATTTGTTTGCAAATAATTTCTGTATAGGGTTAAAATTTAAATTTGGTATTAGAGTTGTTTCGGCTTCAAGGGGACACCTTTGTGGCTGAGAGGTTATTTACTCGGGCCTATGGTAGACCCTATTTAGTGGGAGATCTACAGGAGCGATTCTTGCGGTGAAAGGAGATGGAGAGGAGTGGAAAGATAGAGATCAAGAAATTTAATGGTTAGAGTTTTGAGTTGTGGAAGCTCAAGATGGAGGATTTGTTGGTGGATAAATATCGGTGGACCGCGGTAGATTCGGGTACTAAGCCAATGATAATGTTAGAGGAAGACTGGGAAAATTTGGATCAGAAGGTAAAGAGAATAATATAGTTTTGTTTCTCAGATTCGATATTGTTGAATGTATCTAGGGAAGCTATGACCAAGACTTTGTGGGTAAAGTTAGGGACTTTGTACCAATCTAATTCTCTGGTGAATAAATTTCTCCTGCGGAAAAAGTTGTATAACCTGAGGATGAAGGATGGAGACTTGGTGATAGAGCATATGAACACCTTCAATACTATGGTAAGTCAGTTTTCATATGTTGATATTAAAGTCTCAGATGAAGATAAGTGGACCATTTGGTTGTGTTCTCTACTAGATTCATGGGATAGTCTAGTTATTGCAATAGGTAGCAATACAACCACCTTGAATTTTTATGTAATTGTCTCAACCTTGCTTCTGGAGGAAATGGGATAGAGAAATATGGAGGGAAAGAATGGAGATGCCTTATCTGTATGAGGAAGGTAGTAGAACAGAAACAAAAATAATTTTTTGAATGGGAGATCTAAATATAGAGGGGGATCTAAATCTCCAGGAAAGCCTGTGAAGGTCAGTTGGAAATGTGGAAAGGTAAGGCATTTCAAAAAGGACTGCAGATCTAAATCTCCTGAGAAAGGAAAGGGATCTGATGATGCTCCTTCTGTAGAGGCAAAAACCACCTCATTTGAAGGTGGGGATGTGTATTTGGCTTCTTCTTCAAATATACATGTAGATCATGAGGCATGGTTTGATTGACTCAGGTGCATATTTTCACATCAATCCCAATAGGGAGTGGTTCTGTGAGTATGAGAAGTATGATGGTGGTGATGTCTTGTTGAGGGATGATAGGAAGGCCAGAATCGAAGGATGTGGAAAATTTAATATGAAGCTGCAAGGTGGAAGGATTAGAACACTTCCTGGTGTTATCCATATTCCTACATTGGCCGGAAATTTGATTTCTATAAGAAAGATGGATGATGCAGGTGTAAAAACAGTGTTCGAGAATGATACCTAAAAGATGGTTCAGGGAGAAGTGGTATTAATGTGAGGATTTAGGATTGGAACTCTGTGAAAGCTTCAGGGTAGCACTATTACTGATGGGTGCGACAGTTCTGTGGTTCCTGAAAGTGGAGTGGAAAGCCTAGTGGTCTCTGGAGAAAAGACCATGCTATGGCATCAAAGGCTTGGATATATTAGAGAGAAGGGCCTTCCAATATTGCATGGTAATGTTATGGTAGAAGGTATGTCTAATTTATCTTTGGATTTCAATTCTGTGAACATTGCATTTATGGGAAGCAGAATCGGGTGATTTTTCCTTCTAGTGCTAAAAGGGTGAACAAGATATTAGAGCTTGTGCATAGTGATGTGCTTAGATCCATGTCGATTCCATCACTAGGAATTTTTGTGTACTATGCTTCATTCATAGATGACTTTTCAAGGAATATATGGATATATTTCTTGAGGAATAAGTATGAAGTAATTTATAGATTTAAAAAATTTAAGGCTCTGGTGGAAAACTAGATAGAGAAGAAGATTAAGGTGCTGAGGATAGATAATGATGGAGAGTTCTGCAAGAAGGAATTTGAAGATTTCTGTAATAAGTGTGATATTTAATGGTAGAAGACTACTCCATACACACCTTAACAAAAAGGAGTTGTAGAAAGATGGAACAGAGCACTGATGGAAAAGGCAAGAAGCATGCTCAACAGTACCGGGTTAGGACAAGAATTATGGGTAGAGGCAGTGGAGACTGCATGTTACCTCATTAAAAACTCACCTTAATCAGCATTGGAGGATAAGAATCCACATGAGGTATGGAGTGGTAAGAAACCCTCGCTTTCACATCTGAGGGTATTTGGATGTGATGCATATGTACTTGTTCCAAAGGAGAAATGGACCAAGTTGGATAATAAATCTAAAAGGTGCATCTTGATTGGGTATAAGGATGGTTTAAAATGTTGCAAACTTTGGAACCCATAAACAAGGAAGGTTGTGTACACTCAAGATGTGGTGTTTAGAGAGGTGAAATATGTTATTAAACATGAAGTCCTACCAAAGGAAACTGACAAGATATAGTTTGAGCTAAAGGAGGATGAATCAGACTCTATAACAGAACAATATTCAGAAGAGGAAGAGCCTCAAACTCTAGTTGTGAGAAGATCAGTTTGGGAAAGAAGGTAACCAGAATGATATAATCCATCTTCTTTCTGTTCAAATTTTTCTTTAATTATCACTAATGATGATCTCATAATTGTTAGGGAGGCAGTGGATTCAGAGGATGGAAAACTATGGAAGGAGGCCATGGTTGATGAAATGGTAGCCTTACACAATAATAAGGCATGGGATCTAGTGGAGGTGTCGGCTAGAAAGGAAGCCCATCGAGAGCAAAAGGGTAGCCCCTTGCGCGGGGTCTGGTGTAGCGCCTCGGGAATTTCTTTTGGACCCTATTTGAGGTGGACGGACCCACCTATGGTTTTTTGCATGGGTTTGCACATGGTTTTGGGGCATGATGGTTTTCCACCCCTCGTATTTTTTAGATCCGGTCAAGGGAAATGCGGTTATGTTCTAATCTAGGATTAATGGATTTTTTCTTATGAATTCTTCGGCATGTATATATGTGTTGTAACACTAAAATGAATGTAATGAAAAATCAAGTTCATAGTCCTGATTTGGGATCTAAGGGAAAATCTCTGTGTATATATATTTTATGTTTTATTCTCTCGCTATTGTTTATTTTCTATCTTTAAGAATTTGTTTGCAGATAATTTTTGTACAGGGTTAAAACCAACATAATTATGGTTCATGTTATGCATCAATCTCTTTTCCTTTCTGATTATTTTACCGGCCACAGAGCCTATATTCCCATGGAGAAATACCACCTTCTTGATAACCCTGACCTCTGAAAAATTTCTTAGTGCACAAAACCCTTGGAAGAAGATGCTAGAGCACTAAAGGAAACTCCAAACCCTTGCCCAGGTAAATACCCATGTTTATAAATATTTCTGAGGTGTGGTTGTGGCGTATCGTCGTGGTTACAGTTTTGTGTTTTACTTGTGTTTATTTCTTCTATTCCCTGGGTTTTCTTCACATGTGAGGCATTGCCAACTAAGGATATTTATTTGTGAATTCCCAATGAAATGTCGGTGATAGGGCGTATACATAGCTCTTACCTCTCTATCTACTGCAATGTAGTCATACAGAGGTACAGGTAAATCTGGCCCTAATTTTTTTTTTTTTTTACTTTCTATTCCATGTGGTGCAAAAATATTTATGAGAGTTGATGCCATCCATTATTGAATTTGCAGGGAAATCCAGCCCTCTTACAACAGTTCAATATATGTTGATTTGAGGGAGCTAATATCAAACTCAACTTAATATCTCAGGCTCAAGGTTATTTACAATTCTCTCTGATGTCAAACCATTCCACTGGATTTTGTCTCCATCCCATGATGGATATGGATTTTCGTTCTTCTGTTTAATGTAGATGTTAATTTAAAGTGAGTTAGCAGCTATAACTATGACTCATTCTGAACTTGTGACTCCTTAATTGGCATAAGTTTATCCTATATGCTTATGTTTTGTTTCTAGGTTTATTCAAGCTATCCTCAGAGTTATGGACGCAAACCTTATACACTATACTCTCCAACATGGTTTCTGGATATATAAATGGCTCATAGAGTCCATCTGTAATATGAAATATATTTATTTTCTTGTTTCAACAGTAGTAATATACATGATTTATTTACAAGACTATAAATATGAGTCGATATAGGGTCTCCTTTTAATTAATATTTGTAGTGTCATGGGGATAGTGGCATGGTCGTTGTTGTCTTGAATGAACATTTATATATATTTCAGATTTTAATTATTAATCTCCCGATTTTCTTAGATAGTAATACTATCTCTTAATTAGGGTTAATTTTGTTCATGGTAATGATTCAATACTCCTTTCATTGCGTCTTTATTTTTATGATTTGGCTCTGTGATCTATGCCTCGGTTGATAAGACAACAAGAGAATTTACTTTCTTAACTATTCTCAATTCGTATATGTATGAATGAAAAGTCCCTTTATGTGCATGTTGACATAAGAAGATATTCAAGTTATACTGGTATATGTTTAGACATTTAATAGTTTAGTAGTTTTCGATAGTATTCAATGGTACATTAACTACCTGTTATTAATGACAATTGTGTTTCATTGTAATTTCTTTTCATATATTCTACCAATGCCTTAACTTAGAGTGAGATATATCTGTTACTGAAAATATCCCAATGACTAGTAATTACCATACCTATTCAGGTCTGCATGGAATTATGTTCAATATTTTCTTCATATTTAGACTTCCCAGATTCTTTGTCTAGTACCTATCATATTTTTCCTATATTGACTCGTACAGGTAGTAGAACATTTTCTTGACAATATATATATATTACCTTAAAAGATATGAAATGTATATATTATATCAAAAAAGTGTTAGTCCATGTAGATATAGCTTTCAAACATTATAGTATGAAATTTCACTTTGCTTTTCCTAAAAATATTATATGAAGTCTACCCTTTATAACTTTTCCCCTTTTTCTCTCAAATTGTTGTTGACAAGGTTGAATATTAGTTATCTATAGGGGAGTATAATTTTTTGCGAATACCCTTCGGAAGCTTACCATACATACGACCCTATGCACAGTATAATATATCCTCTTTTAATTTCGTATACCCATTTATTTAAAATATGATATATTATCACCAAATTTTCTGTCATTGTATGAACCTATTTTTATATATTACTATTTACTGCAAAATTCTTAAGTATCATAATTATTGGGAGAATTAATCCACATCAAAGAAATTAGAGAATCCAAGAATATATAGAAATAAACACATAATTTATATTCATCACACTAACCTTAAAATTCAAGGATATCAAACCAAAAAAAAATTCCTATTTTCCAAAATAATTTCAAAACTATACTCAGAAGTAATTATGCACATATTTTCTAACCAGAATTGCTAAAGTAAATTGTAGTTGATGACCACACTCGCCACGCAACCATGAAATATACCTTCAATTTTCTCTGAGTTGAAAGTACCTTCCAAAGAGATCAACAACCCCCGTTGATCCCTTTCCTAGGTATTTTATTCCTTTATTTCATTATAATTTTTCCTTTAGCAACGTCCCACTTTTGTGGTCCTTTTGATGTACTTGACTAGGATTTTCCATAAAATCATATATTTTCTCTCCCACTGCGCTTTATGCTTATCCAAGATTAGCATATTTCTCTAGCTAAGAAAATTTATGGATTTTTCTATCCCATCCATTAAGCTTATCTATAATTTCATCTATAATTCTTATCATGAAAGAATTATCCAATATCATTTACCAATGCATTTTTTTTTCTTTCTTTCTGTGGAAAGTATCTCATTTATAGGTTTTTCATTCCCAAAAACATACATTCAATTTATCTATTTATTAATAAATATTAGTTTACATAATTATTCCAATATTCTTCATGGATTTTTTACGATTATTTCTAACATAACTCATTCTAATCAAAACAATAGTATAACAACGAAGGGATATTACATTCTCCTCCCCTTTTATTTACACCATCCTGAGTGTTTGTTTTCCAGTTTCTTCTTCTCGAAACCTTGATGGATAACTATTCTTCTTTTCATCTTCTTGCTCTCATGAAATATCTTCAGAAGTAAAGGATTTCATTGCACTTTCTCATCGCCGATGACTCGTTCCCAGAGCTGAATCCCTTTCCAGTCTAGAATTTGATGGGGTTCTACCAAAAGGTCTCCTTAGGATCTACCTATAGCATTTTTCAATAAATTTAGTGAAATTTATCATCTTCCTATTTCTTAAGTAACGATACATGAAAAAAGTTACAATTTTTAATATGATTGGGAAGTATTAATTAATAAGCTACGGTTCTCATTCTATTAGTTCTGTGTTGTTTTAGTATTTTTCTAAACTCTTCGTATTGTCGGAGAAAGGAAGATCCAAAGGAAGATGCTTCCTATCCTTCATGATTACAATCATCACTTTATTTCATCTTGTGTGTTGACTCAACTATGAGGCATACATACTCTTACATTTATGCCATGCTCCTTTTCTAGCACATTTTTATACATGTTGAATATGTGCTTCCTAATTTTCACCCGCACTCAACATACTATCCACATGCATCCACCTAGGTCCACACCATTGATATATTACAATGATATACCTTGTGGCTATTCCCACTAACATGAATATTGTTTACTTATAAACTCCAACATACGAAGTTGTAAATTGCTTTTCACATTTCTTGCATAGAGATAATAATAATCAAGGGACAGTTTGTAGCATTCTATAAATTGGATATCGTTGTATCAATTTTGCATATACTATTTTAGCCATTTTCATGGCTGCTATGTTATGAGTAAACCAACCTTAAAGTGGACTTAAATATGTCCACCCTTAACTATTTTTCCTAGCTGTTCACAGTCACCAACGCTGGTAGTCAAAAAGTATTTTTTGTTCACCAGTTTTCATAATTGAACCAACATAATGTACTTCATAATGTGTTACACCTTTTTCCCCTTATTTCAATATTTTGAGTGTTTTTATTTTTACATTGCTAGTTCAACAATATAAACATTACTACTAATTTATATTTTCTTAGCTCTTGTTAGGAGCTAATGTAATTTATATTTTTTATTATGGTACCCTCATATCAACTACACAGATGTCTTGAATATTTAGGTGTATAACATTCTACTAATGGTTCTTATATCTCTTATATTTCATCTAAAGTTGGACTTAATCAAGTTTATAGTGCTGCCACTTGTTTTCTTGTCAGTATACCTTTTCATTAGTTACACTCTGCACTCCTATTATTGTGGGAATTTAGTCATTGGAATTTAATATACAAGGAATTTTTCTAACTTCCTCAGTCAAGGAGGTCACCAATTCAGCTATATGCTTCCTTGGTAACAAATTTCACTTTATTTCCCTAAAATATTATCATTTGTTCAAAAACAATTACATGCAAAACATCCTAAGTAGTTTAATTATCAACCATAAAGGTGTAATATTTAGAATACTTGTGTTATTAGCATTTGTTTTCTTGATAGTAATATTTTAGTTGTATCGATATGAATATTAATTATGCTCAAGATTTTTTCCTTTTCCATACTTGTTGTATGTTATTTGTAAGCTAATAGTTCTTGATCCTTCTATTAATCCAATTCCTATCTATGTTTATATACATTACAACTCTTTATATCTTATGAAACATTGCATGCGTCTTCCTCTCTAATGAAAAACTTTTCTTAGAATTTTTTTTCATAAAAAAACTTGATATTCTCAACTTATAATTCAAGTTCTTACCTTCTTACTTTATTCCACTATGAGAACTTATAGTGGATTCTATTTGTTACCCTTAATCATGAAAAATCTATTGTATAAGGTTATTGTTTTCGATTTCCATTTATTATCCTACCTTAGGTTCTCAGTATTGAATAAAATTTCTCTTTTCTTCCTCTTTCCTTAATTAATGATAGTTCATGTATCTGATAAAATTATTATGCTTCTAAGGCATATTCAAATCTTCATTTCTCTTGCAGAAGTGTCTATGGCACACTTTTTTATTTAAAGTGCAAATTTTCATAGAACGTTTCATTGATTTGAGTTATTCTCTCAACTTTTAAGCATTATGTGCCTTAACGGTACCTATATGATGCGGGAGCATCAAGCACCTAACCCAATGATGTACAACATCACGGTCACATGTTGTATTTAATTAGAAATAAAATAAACTTAGAAATAGTTTGAGTAATATGTTTTATTAAAATTTGTTATTTATTTTTAGAGAATTGTTAGTTTGTTTTTCTATTTAATTAGATTAGGCATAAAAATAGAATTGATTTCTTTCCCTGCGTGGAATAGAACCAAAATAGGGATAGATGCTAAATAATAGGGAGGTATTAGTTTGTTGAGAAACTCTAGAAGAAATCTGTTCTGAGAAGAATAGTTTCTCATATTTGTATAAATTAGAGAGGCTGGAGGTGTAAAGAGCGTGAGTGTGTGAGAGATAATTTGAAATATGTATTGAATTGCAGAGAGGGGCAACAAATGCTTATGATCCCATGCAATATTATTCATATATTTCTGAATATAATTGATTTTCAAATATGTTTTGTGCGAGTGATTAACATATGCAGGTATTAGGCGCAGAGTCAAACTGATAGCGTATTGTATAGAGCAGATGCGGATGAGCAGAGCTGGAGTGTGATTAAAGAGGTCAACCTGCGTCCATGGTGAAGTGATGACAGTCAACAAGCATAGATTGTGTTGAAGCAATGAACAAAATCGCCTGAAGCAGCGTTTGATTGGACGACAACAGTCATCGATTCTTTGAATTATATGGATCTGGAATATATGTAGAGGAAACAAGCCTCTGCGTAGGCTTGGACCGCCCTCAGGAGCAGAGTCTCGCGTGAATTCAACTGTAACTGTGTCTCATTCATAAAAAAAAACCGTGTTAAAGGACTGAGCCAGCGTTAAACCCATTCAGTAAATATGATGATCAGGGGTAGCGTGCTTGAAGGTAACATTTGGACTGTAATTTGTTGTTGATTATACGATCTTTGCTATGATTAATGAATATGGTCATCGATTTTTTGCTAGAATAATCGATATGATTAAGTTGGGTTCGCTGCTATGATAATCGATCTGTATATTAGAACTCATTATTTTTGTGCAGCGGTTGATATAAGTGTTGGACGTTGCTGTGGTAATCAATCAGAGTTTGCCATCGATTGTTCCTGTGTTGGGCAATGAAAACAAATCGATATATATATATATATATATATATATATATATATATATATATATATATATATATATATATATATATATATATATATATATATATATATATATCCACCGATTTACCTGTGAGAGTCGACTTCTGTGTT
Source organism: Pinus albicaulis (assembly GCA_034641835.2). Classification (NCBI taxonomy): domain Eukaryota; kingdom Viridiplantae; phylum Streptophyta; class Pinopsida; order Pinales; family Pinaceae; genus Pinus; species Pinus albicaulis. Next base: position 350,564,512 of record CM076584.1, read on the forward strand.
GTAAAAGTCGATATGAAGTTTTGATTGTTTTCTGTGATGGTGGACTGTGTTTAACCCATAAATTATAGTGATTGTTATTGCTTCTTCATTTCAAAAGAATGTATATGCAGTTGCTTTCTTAAAATAACCGTTCCAGCTACTTCCAAACTAAGTTTATATCAAAGTGATCTGGGAAAAAACTCGCAGTTTATAATTGAATGTAAAATTACATACCAAAGAGCAAAGGTAACTTATTTGAAATCAGTTAAGGTAGTGATTCTGGGATCAACAGAAAGGGGAAATTTTTATTAAAATAGTTGCATCTTCTTTAAGAGTAGGAAAATTCTAATTTTCCTACATCATTTTTGGTATCAGAGCTTGTTAAGCTGTTTTGAAGTATTGCAGAAATGCCGCCCAAAAGAGGAGCTGGGATAGGTCGAGGGAGACCTGCAGCAAATGCAATTTTGCTAGATGAGATCCGGCATTTGCACACAAGAATGGCTACCATGGAAACTACTCAACGGAGAGTAGCGGATGGTGCAGTCGACAGTGCCGATGAAGAAGAGACCATTGACGAAGAAGTGGAGGAAGAAAATGAAGCAGCTAAGGTCATGAAGATGCTAGTCAAAGCCAACAGTCGACCAAGAATATAAGTACCTTATTATGACGGAAGTCTTAGTGTGGAGGTGCTAATGGACTGGATTAGTTCATTAGATAAGTACTTCGACTATGAAGAGGTCGATGACAAGAAGAAAGTAAAGTTTGCAGCCACGAGATTGAAAGGTCATGCAGCTTTATGGTGGGACGAATTGCAGCTATCAAGGGAGCGAAAAGGGAAGCCCAAAATCAAGCAATGGGACAGAATGGTAAGTAAGCTGAAGGGAAAGTTTTTGCCGAAGGATTACCAATTAAATTTGTTTAGACAATTGCAGAACTTAAAAGAGAAAGGGTTGACAATCAAGGAATATACTGAAGAATTTTATAAGCTGAGTATTAGATCTGGCCATGTTGAAGACGATCTAGAAAAGGTAGCTAGATATATAAATGGTTTGAGATATGAAATATAGGATGAAATCAGCTTGTTGAATTTGAAGTCGGTTGAAGATGCTTATCAAGCAGCCTTGAGGGCAGAGGAAAAATTGGTGCGCAAACAAAACTAGAGGAACAAAGGTAAGAACCCAGCAAAAGGAAAGGGAACATTCAGAACAAAATTTCAACACTCGCAAAATGAGACAGGGAGTGCAAGTTGTAAACCACCACAAAGAGGAGATTCTGGCCGCGGAAGATTCGTGCCTAAAGGCAGAGGGCGAGGAAGAGACGTACGATGTTATGTATGTGGTGAATGGGGACATATGCAATGGGATTGCCCTCATCAGAAGTCGGAAAACCCACGTAATGTTAATGTTGCAGAAGCCAAGGAGGAGATTCCTTAACCTGAAGCCAAAGAGGAACCACCGGAAGCTAGAGAATCCCTGTTACTGAAGAGAGTATTTCTTAAAGAAGCCAAGGAGACCAAAGAACCTGTTCAAAGGAAAAATCTATTCCGAACTATATGTAAGTCAAGGGGTAAGTGTTGCAAATTAGTAATTGATAGTGGTAGTACTGATAACCTTGTCTTTAGGGAAATGGTAGACAAATTGAAGTTGGAAAGAAAAATACACACCACTCCTTATAAAGTATCGTGGCTCCAGAAAGGCCATCAAATTTTTGTAACTGAACAATGTAAGGTTGACTTTCAAATTGGTACTTATAAGGATGTTATTTTATGTGATATAATGCCGATGGATGTATGTCACATATTGATTGGAAGGCCCTGGCAATTTGACCGAAAAGCCATACATGATGGTCGAAGAAACACTTATACTCTTGAGAAAGACGGGAACAAGCATACACTACTGCCATTGAAAGCTGAAGCTGATGAAGAAGCACTTAGAAATCACGTCATGTTGATAAGTGGGAAAAACTTATTGCAGGAGGTTGAGAAGGGTAAGGAGATGCATTTTTACATTATCGGAAAACCCAAGATAATCTTAACTTCTACAAATTTGGAAGATTTACCTGAAGAAATTCAGATTTTATTGAATGATTTTGCTGATATTGTTGTGGATGAGTTACCAAATGAGTTGCCACCTATCAGGGGTATTAGCCACCATATTGATCTGATTCCAGGAGCCAGTTTACCGAATAAAGCAGCCTACAGGTTAACACCACAGGAGAATGCCAAAATTGGAAGACAGGTCCAAGAGTTGATGGACAAAGGATTGATCAGAGAGAGCCTTAGTCCATGTTCTGTACCAACAGTCCTCAGTCCAAAGAAAGGAGGCGAATGGCGTATGTGCACAGATTCTAGAGCTATAAACAAAATCACCATCAGGTATCGTTTTCCTCTACCTCGAATGGATGATTTAATGGACTGTTTGAGTGGGTCGAGTTATTTTTCTAAGATAGACTTGAAGAGTGGGTATCATCAGATAAGAATAAGAGAGGGGGATGAATGGAAAACTGCATTCAAGACAAATAGTGGCTTGTATGAACGGTTAGTAATGCCCTTTGGACTTACTAACGCACCTAGTACTTTCATGAGATTAATGAAAAATGTTTTGAAAGAGTATATAGGTAAATTTGTGATTGTTTACCTCGATGATATACTTATCTTCAGTCGAAATAAGGAAGAACATATAGGACACCTCAAATTAGTTCTAAGAACTTTGCAAAAAGAGAAATTGTTAATAAATTTGAAGAAGTGCAGCTTTATGAAGGAAGAACTGATTTATTTGGGTTTTGTAGTTTCTAAGGAAGGGCTGAAAATGGATCCAGAGAAAATTCAGGCAATTGTAAATTGGCCAACTCCTAGAAACACATTTGAGGTAAGAAGCTTCCATGGGTTGGCAAGTTTTTACTGAAAATTTTTTCGAAGTTTTAGTCAAATTTGTGCACCCATCATCGAAACAATCGGGGATACTAAACAACCATTCAAATGGACAGAGGCAACAAATCAAAATTTTAAATTGTTAAAGAAGAAGATTACTGAGAAACCAATATTGGCTTTACCAAATTTTGAGAAAGTTTTCCAAGTTGAAACTGATGCTAGTGGAATTGCAATTGGAGCAGTTTTAAGCCAGGAACAGAAACCCATAGCATACTTTAGTGAAAAACTAAATGAAGCTAAACAGAAATATTCATCATATGACAAAGAATTTTATGCTGTCATCCAGGCCTTAAAGAAGTGGAGACATTATTTATTGCCAAAAGAGTTTGTGTTATATTCTGATAATCACACATTACAGTTTATAAACAATCAACCAAAATTGAATCAAAGACATGCTAAATGGGTAGAATATTTACAAAGCTTCACTTTTGTAATCAAACATACAAGTGGGAAATTGAACAAAGTTGCTGATGCTCCAAGTAGGGTGAATTTGATCATGCAAGAATTGCAGGTTGGTGTTGTGGGATTTGAAGAAATGGTTGACATGTATAAAGATGATGCAAAGTTTAAAGATGTTTATGCAGCAGTGGAAAATCCAGTAATCCACAACAGAAGCCAGTGGTTGGATTATTCAATTCAAGGGGGATTACTATTCAAAAGTAATAAGTTGTGTATTCCAAAATGTTCTATGAGGGAAAATATAATCAAGGAGAAGCACAGTGGAGTTCTGTCTAGACATTTTGGACAAGACAAAACTTTCGCTCAGGTAAATACTTTTTATTATTGGCCAAAGACGCAAACTGATGTTAAACGGTTTGTGGAAAAGTGCAGGATTTGTTAGCATGCTAAGGAAAAAAGCCAAAATACAGGATTGTATCAGCCGTTACCAATACCCGACCGACCATGGGATGTAGTTAGTATGGATTTTATTTTGGGTTTACCAAAAACTCAAAGAGGGAATGATTCTATTTATGTTGTTGTGGATAGATTTTCTAAAATGGCTCATTTTATTGAATGCAAGAAAACAAGTGATGAAACCCATATCGCTAATCTATTATTTTCAAAAATTGTGAGATTGCATGGATTGCCTGTGAGTATTGTGTCTGACAAGGATACCAAGTTTGTGGGACATTTTTGGAGAAATCTATGGAAGAAACTGGGTACCAACCTTAGTTTCAGTTCAGCATATCATCCTCAAACGGATGGGCAGACCGAGGTTGTGAATAGAAGTCTGGGAAACATACTGAGGAGCCTGGTGTACAACAATCCCAAACAGGGGGATTTAGCCCTTTCTCAGGCTGAATTTGCTTATAACGACACTTCGAATCGAAGTATTGGTATGAGTCCATTCCAAATTGTTTTTGGGATGCATCCAAGAGGTGTGTATGAACTCAAAGACTTAGGAAAACAAGAAGGAAGGAGCGCAAAGGCTGAAGAATTTTCTGAACAGATGCAGGGATTACAGGAAGAGGTAAAGAATAGATTGCAGGTAAGTAGCACCAAGTACAAGCAAAGAGCAGATGTGAAAAGGCGAGAAAAGGAATTCCAAGTAGGTGATTTAGTCATGTTATATTTGAGAAAGGAAATATTTCCTGTTAGAACATATAACAAGTTGAAACTCAAGAAGATAGGACCATGTAAAATCATAAGGAAATTTTCTTCAAATGCATATGAAGTTAATCTGCCAACAGGAATTGGAATATCCCCTATATTTAACATTGTAGACTTGTATCTATACCGAGAGCCAGAAGAAGAACTACCAGGAGACATGATAGCAGGAGGAAGCCCAACCGTGAGTTGGGAAGAGCAGATGCCCAAAGCAGAGAAGAAAGAGGTAGAAGCTATTTTGGATAAACGAGAGTCAAATAAAACAAGACATCAAACTTATTATCAGTATTTGATAAAATGGAAAGGACAACCAACAGAAGACGCCAGTTGGATGACTACAACAGAACTGCAGAAGTTGGGAATCGATCCTAAAGAGCTACAAGATCACTTTCTTCCCTGGGAGTCTGATGCAGGAGCATCAAGCCCCTAGCCAACAATGTGACATCTTGGTCACATGTTGTGACTAGTTAGAATAAATTAGACTTAGAAATGATTTAAGTAATATATTTATTTAAATTTGTTATTTATTTTTAGAGAATTGTTAGTTTGTTTTTCTATTTAATTAGATTAGGCATAATAATAGAATTGATTTCTTTCCCTGCGTGGAATAGAACCAAAATAGGGATAGATGCTAAATAATAGGGAGGTATTAGTTTGTTGAGAAACTCTAGAAGAAATCTATTCTGAGAAGAATAGTTTCTCATATTTGTATAAATTAGAGAGGCTGGAGGTGTAAAGAGCGTGAGTGTGTGAGAGATAATTTGAAATATGTATTGAATTGCAGAGAGGGGAAGCAAACGCTTATGAGCCCATGCAATATTATTCATATATTTCTGAATATAATTGATTTTCAAATATGTTTTGTGCGAGTGATTGACATATGCAGGTATTAGGCGCAGAGTCAAACTGATAGCATATTGTATAAAGTAGATGTGGATGAGCAGAGCTAGAGTGTGATTAAAGAGGTCGACCTGCGTCCATGGTGAAGTGATGACAGTCAGCAAGCATAGATTGTGTTGAAGCAGTGAACAAAATCGCCTGAAGCAGCGTTTGATTTGACGACAACAGTCATCGATTCTTTGAATTATATGGATATGGAATATATGTAGAGGAAAAAAGCCTCTGCGCAGGCTTGGACCGCCCTCAGGAGCAGAGTCTCGTGTGAATTCAACTGTAACTGTGTCTCATTCATAAAAAAAAACCGTGTTAAAGGACTGAGCCAACGTTAAACCCATTCAGTAAATATGATGATCAGGGGTAGCGTGCTTGAAGGTAACATTTGGACTGCAATTTGTTGTTAATTATATGATCTTTGCTATGATTAATGAATATGGTCATCGATTGTTTGCTGGAATAATCGATATGATTAAGTTGGGTTCGCTGCTATGATAATCAATCTGTATATTAGAACTCATTATTTTTGTGCGGCGGTTGATATAAATGTTGGACGTTGTTGTGGTAATCAATCAGAGTTTGCCATCGATTGTTCCTGTGTTGGGCAATGAAAACAAATCGATATATATATATATATATATATATATATCCATCGATTTACCTGTGAGAGTCGACTTCTGTGTTGTAAAAGTCGATATGAGGTTTTGATTGTTTGCTGTGATGGTGGACTGTGTTTAACCCAGAAATTATAGTGATTGTTATTGCTTCTTCATTTCAAAAGAATGTATATGCAGTTTCTTTCTTAAAAGAACCGTTCCAGCTACTTCCAAACGAAGTTTATATCAAAGTGATCCAGAAAAAAACTCACAGTTTATAATTGAATGTAAAATTACATACCAAAGAGCAAAGGTAACTTATTTGAAATCAGTTAAGGCAGTGATTCTGGGATCAACAGAAAGGGGAACTTTTTATTAAAACAGTTGCATCTTCTTTAAGAGTAGGAAAATTCTAATTTTCCTACACCATT